>CM071867.1:43423729-43439507 GCA_036759665.1 Gynandropsis gynandra
ATTAACAAATGTCACTCCTAGTAAAACTTAAAAAACTTTTAAATCTTACCATTTCTTCGAAAACCTCCGCGAAAGAGCGGGAACCAGCAGTATGTGCACTAGGACCATATCCCGATCTATCAGAACGACGAGATCGACTAGCGCGTTCACTTCTCTGCTTAAACTGAGGAGAGTCCCAATGGGCAAGCAGCTGTCCCCAGACATCATCAGGGATCCAAGTGGGTTTGACATTTGGTGTTCTCCCAGTCTTTTCTCGTTTCGTATAAAAGTTTTTTCAATCGCTCTCCCGCATGCTTTTGAAATTCGGACTTTACTAGTCCGGTTATTGCAGGATCCCAATAAATTTTTTGCTGAAAATTATAAAATAATTATGTATTTAAATATTATTTTCAGTTTAAAATTTATAAAAAACATGAATAGAGAGCAAAAAAATATACCACGAAAGCTTTCCACCATCGTTCCTTTACTTCGGGATCGGTTCGCGTCCAATTGTAACTTAGACGATCATAATCAGCTTTCATTATTTTTGTGAGATGACGATTAAGCTGCTTACGACCAAACCTAAAAATTAAAATATATTAAGACTTGATACTTAATTAGTTACTAAATTAATTTCAATTTAATTTATACCAAAGTTCGTCGGTGTTAGCTGGATCTATACGAGGAAGTTTCCGTCTTTCCTCGTCCATTGCTAAAAGCTCTTCCACTGTTGGTTCTTGATGCATCGGAGTCTCGTGATGCATCATCGGCTCGACCGGCGGTGGCATCTGCTGATAGAATGGATACGGTGGCATATATTGTGCAGATCCAATGTGAAATAAATTCGGATTCATAAAATCCGAATATACTGGATCCGATGATTGTCTCTGATGTTGTGGTCCATTAGCACTTTCTTCGGATGTTGAGCGGTTTCTATTATTACCGCCTCTTCCAGCACGACGCGACATACTAAAATTGTAATTTAAAAGTTATTATTAACTCCACACATATAATTTAATATATGTGTTTTAAATTTTTTTAAAAACATATATTATTACAGTTAATATATTATTACAATTAATCTTTCACAAGATTCATTAGAGATGGTGTTGACCCTCTTATAAGACTATATGAGCTTATATTAAGCTTTGCTATTATAAAGCAAACAATATACAACTTATTGTCAATAGAAGAACCAAAATCTTTTTTATTATATGCTTTACATTGGTATATATTTCAAGCATTGAGCAACATATTAGCATCAATATAAAGTTGAAATAAACATTCTTGATCCACTTCAACAAGTCATATAGATATACCTAATTCAACAATTTATATTTTTCCTCATTAGACAATTCAACAATAGATATACCTTCCGATGTTAGATGCATAACCATCAGGAAATTTCGTGTCTTCCTTCAACCAATTCAACAATTTATATTTTTCCTCATTAGACAATTTGAATATCGGAACTGGCGCTTTACCATCTTCACTTATATGTAACTCCTTCCGTGAGCAATACTCTGCGAGATCCTTCCGTGATTTAATGTTATCCTTCGTTTTTCCTGTGACATTCATTACTGTATTGATGATATTATCGAAAAAAAATTTCTCTATGTGCATGACATCAAGATTGTGGCGAAGCTTCAGATTTTTCCAATACGGAAGATCCCAAAATATGCTCTTCTTGTACCAATTATGGGTAATTCCATAACCATCAATTCTCGGATGATTGTTTCCTCCGCAATCTATACTCCTAGAAATACCCAAAGCGAGAAGTCGTTCGTTTCCTCCATGCAATATGGACAAGCCAATCGACCATGCGTTGTCCACCTAGATAGCATACCATAAGCTGGAAAATCACTTATTGTCCACATTAGAGCACCTCGTAATATAAAATTTTGCCGTCTCGAAACATCATACGCTGGAACTCCCTTCTATAATTCATTCAATTCTTCAATTAGTGGTTGAAGAAATATATCCAAACTTCTTTTCGGATGATTAGGCCCGGGAATCAATATTGTTAAGAATAAAAACTCACGCTTCATGCACATATCTGGTGGTAAATTATACGGTGTCATAATAACTGGCCACAACGAATAATTTCTCCCAGACATCCCGAATGGATTAAAACCATCAGTGCATAGGTCTAAATAAACATTTCGACGAGGGATGGCACATTTCTCCGTCAGGACTTGAATGCTCGGCATGCCATCTCATGTCGCTTGCAGTCTTCTCCGATTGATACAATCTTTTTATCCTGTCTGTAATTGGCAAATACCACATACGACGAAACGGAACCGATTTTCCATTTCTTGTCAAATAAAATCGATCTTTTCCACAAAATCGACAATTGATCAAGTCCGAAGTTTCTTTCCAGAAAATCATACAGTTGTCTTGGCAAACAATCTTTTGATACGGCAATAAACCCAATGATATCATCATCTTCTTTGTTTCATAATAAGACTCGACTGCATTATTATCTTCGCACAAATAATCTCTAACTAATTGCGATATAGAGTCCATGCAATTCTGAAAAAGATTATTTTTTGTCTTCAAATTCATTAACCGTGCAGATAAAGACAACCGTGATAAACCACTTCTACAACCATCGTACAGTGGATGCCTAGCATTTTCTAACATTTCAAAAAATGTTTTTGCTTCTTCATTCGGATCTTCTTCAATATTTTCATATTCGTTTCTTTCAACGAACGCATTTTGCACCATTTCTACATAAGGGTTTTCTACATCTTGAAAAGTCTGAGACACTTCATGATTTACGATACCCCTACTAAAATTTTCCACAACATCCCTCGGTCGTGGTGCAAAATTCTCTCCATGAGATAACCAAATAAAATAATTTGGAGTAAACCCTCTTAAATAGAGATGATTCCAAACGGTTTTCTCATTAACGAATTTTTCATTTTTGCATTTTATACATGGACAAACCAACTTACCGTTTTCTCTATAAACTTGTTGATTTGTCGCCACCGTCATAAACTGTGTAAGGCCTTCTACAAACTCCTTCGATACACTTTGAGTTTCTATATCAATTCTTCGATACATCCACTGTCTCGAAACGAAAATATTCGATCTCGACGACGATGCCATTACAATTAGAAACGATAACAAGATATAAAGAGAAATATATGAGATTTGTGTGTGAGAAACGGGTAGAAGAGAAGGGATATACATCCACTGTCTCGAAACGAAAATATTCGATCTCGACGACGATGCCATTACAATTAGAAACGATAACAAGATATAAAGAGAAATATATGAGATTTGTGTGTGAGAAACGAGTAGAAGAGAAGAGATTAAATAGAAAATTTTAAGACCGATTCTGGACGAATTGCGGACTGAAATGAATATTTCCCGGCGAACCGTCCCTAAGTCGTCCGGAATTCGGGACGGAATCGGGACTTAAACTTTTTTTGCTCCGAAAATTGTGGACTGCTGACTCAGAAGTCCGCAAATTGCGGACGGAAATAGTCCGCAAATTGCAGACGGAAAAGTTAGCAGTTCCCAATTTTCGGACCGAAGGATTTTTAGTCCCTATTCCGTCCCTAATTCCAGACTTCTTAGGGACTGCCCAACGGTCCCCAAATTTAGGGACGGATTCGGGACGGTTTTCTTAATCCGTCTCTAATTAGTCCCTAATCCGTCCCTAAATTTAGGGACGGATTAGTCAATCCGCAAATTCAGTCCCGAAATCCGAATTTTCTTGTAGTGTATAGCATTTCGAGCGTATATTTGATATTATGTCGTCTAAAGAAGTGAGCTTTCCTTTCTTTTTATTTTGGTACATATTTGATTTATTGGTGTTCTTCTTTCCCATCCACTTCTCCGCATGTCTATATTATTCTTAGTTAATGAAAAAATCTCTTTAGTTGTGTAACTTATAAATAAGGTCTACTTGCATCGATGACCATACTGTGGATTTGGGTGTATACTATGAAATATGGTTATTAGATGGCTAAGCAGTCTAGTAAGAACGAACCCAAACTATCATATCATTTTTGTAGAATCTTTAAAGCACCTCCAAAGATTCAACATTTCATTTGGAGAGTCATAACGAGAACTTAGCAACAAAGAAAAGACTAACTGTGAAGATATTGACGAACTCTTCGTTTCGCTATAGATGTAAAACATATAATAGATCTAGTGTTCATTATTCTTTATATGCCTCAAAATCCTCCTGTGTATTGTTATTTCACTAAAAAAACATACAATTTTCAACCACTATTCCCGTTGGAAATGACCTTTTCAAATAAATTTTTGGTCGTTGATATATCAATCGAAACGAGGTTGTTTTTTGTAGTGTTTGTCCTTATCTATTCCACGTTTAATGTCTTCCTGATTGACTCTATGTGGGAAAAACATACACTTCTTATTCAAATACTCGGAAGATGAAAGTTTTGACGTTTTGTATCATAGATTGTGGTCATTGTTTCTTTAGAGGATATGAAAAACACACGTTATGGTGTTATTTCATCAAATTGACCTTAACACAAATGAGATTATTCTTAGAGCCAAATTCAACTATATTATTATGTTGTTTCATCAATTGATCTTAACACAAATGAGATTATTCTTAGAGCCAAATTAGACTATGAAGAATGGTAACCCTGTAACAAAATTTTCATCCAATATAATCCATTACTCCATTATGCATCATAATCATCTCCATAAAGAGGTATGAGATCCCTTGTTAGTTTTTGAAACTTAAACTCTTAACATAATTTTGGAAAGCAATATGATCTTGGATGGATATGAAAAGCTCATAATGGAGATATATTATAGAGATCTAGTGTTGGGTATTCATGCAATTGAGGAATGTCCAACATTAAAATTCAAGTGCAAAAAATTTCATTACGTGGAAGGATGAATGTTTCCATGAATTACATTGTATTAATTTTAAGAAAAATTGACTAACATATTTATGTTTCAGTCTCCTTTGATTTAATTATTTTAACGTGTATATACTATTGAGTTACATTAACTTTTGTATGTAAACTATGTTTTAAACGGATAATTGAAGTATTCTTTGGTGAAAAAGAATACTAAAATGGTAATTAGCCAAAATACAACTTTATATTACCAATTATCAATCTAATCCATTGACAAATCCCATTCAAGAATTCTATAAGGGTGTAAAATGAATTATCTCGGCTCAACTCTTCATCAACTCGCTAAACAATGATTTGATTCAGCTCAGATCGTTTTCAAAACTAAGTGAAAAATCTCAGTTCAACTCAATTCGGTTTTAGCTCGTCCAAAGACGAGTTGGAAAATTTCAGCTCGGTTTTAGTTTGACAAAAAACGAGTTGACTCGTAAACTAAACTATTTAATTTTAAAAAATTGTATTATATTAATATTATATTTTTATCATCCTCAAACCAAATAAAATATATAAAATATAAAAAACGTTAGTTCGAATACAAAGTTATTAAATATAAAAATACCGATTGAAAAATAAATATATCGAATACCAAATAAAATACTAAATATATAAACATATTTCATATAATATTTTTAAAATATTTTTTATTGTTATAAAAAATATAATAATTTGATAAAAATATATAATATATAAATAATATCTTATGTTTTTAAATAGTATTACAAAAAAATATATACATAATGTAAAAATAGTAAAACATGTGATTTGCATATAATTTTGTACTCAATTTATTAACTCGCTAACCGGTTTATATAAATTTTAATTCGTTTTTTTAGTTTAGTTCGTCAATTTATTTTCTAAACGATCTGAAAAATGTCTAATTCGGTTCATTGGAATATAATTCAAATTTGAGCTGATTTGCGAACAGGTAATTCTTTGCTGGTTCTTTAAATTATTTTAATTCGGTTAAACGACCGGTTAATTGTTTTAAAAAGAAATCAAACCCGGTTTACATGAAACTGGTAAAAACCCACATGTATCATTAATTACCATATTTTCTAACATTCATGTTGTTTGTTGACTCTACTCTGCCTCTACTTTCTCCATCATCATATATTTACGTTTTTAGCCCTCTGTTATTGCTCGTGGGCCCCATCTACGTTAGAACGCGAAAACAATCGTCTTCCTTGCGTTTCATCTCTCTCTACCTCTCTCTCTCTCTCTCACCATTTCTTCTGTACGGTGCTTGAGTTGCTGACCTTCAAGATTGCAAAACATACTCCTCTTCGTCGACGAGATCGCTTCTTTTCCCTCGGAGCTTGAGTTTTCCGGTATCTCCCGTGGTTTCTCTCTTTCCATTTACTGAATTTGCTTCGGTTTTTATCTTTTCATTGAATTTCATACAATTTGATGTTGTTATTCTGAAAACCGCAGATCTAGGGTATATAGCTTCTAGATGTTGTTCAATCTTTGTTTTCATCCGTAATTTTCAATGTTTGCTTCTTTTTATTTCGTTTTGACGTGTCCGCCATTGCCATTGCTGTAGTCGAGCTGCTCCGGGCTTTGATTTTCTCTGACATCGTATGCGTTACGCCCGAATGAGGTTGGTTTCTCCAGATCTTTGTTACTTTCTAAATTTTCCTTTGAATTTGTCTACGTGCTTCCATATGGCTCGGAACATATGGAAATGTTTGTGACGATGATGGATAGATAATCGTAGATCGTGATTGAAGCGGAGAGAGCTAAGGGAAAGAAGATGAGTGAGGGGCAGAAGTTCCAGCTTGGAACCATCGGTGCTTTGAGTTTATCTGTTGTGTCTTCTGTATCGATCGTGATCTGTAACAAGGCGCTTATTAGCACTCTCGGTTTCACTTTTGGTAAGCGACTCTGTTCTTCCTTGTACGGTTTCAACATTCGGATTCTCTTTTGGTTATCCATGTTGATATATAGAACATTTTTGTCGTGCATATGCTCCTGTTTTAATGGTGATGCTTATTCTGCTCGGTTCATGTCGACGTTGTGCTTATCTTAGATTCTCTGATGGATGAATAATGTACACTGAATGTCAACTTCTCAATCTCTTATCTTGTTTCCACTTCCGTAAGAGTTGCTTTCCATAGGTTGCTAAAATTCTGATATGGTGATTTTCATCGTTCATATTTAATAGATTCCTTTCATTGGGTATAGTGGGCAGGATGCTGTTGCATCCTTTATAGAAGCCTAATTTATTGTGACTATACATATATCATTTTATAGAATTTTTCTCATTATCCATCTGTGTTAACTTGTGTTTTTGAATGCACAGCGACCACTTTGACAAGCTGGCATCTTTTAGTCACATTTTGCTCTCTTCATGTGGCATTATGGATGAAGTTGTTTGAACACAAGCCTTTTGATCCACGAGCTGTAATGGGATTTGGCATATTAAATGGAATATCCATTGGACTTTTGAATCTTAGCCTGGGTTTTAATTCTGTTGGTTTCTACCAGGTATATAGTTTTGTTCTTTCAGCTGCTGTGTGATTTGATATCCTTTCCTTAACCTGCAATGTTCTAAAGCATAACTTCTCTTTTCAGATGACAAAACTGGCTATCATCCCTTGTACTGTTCTCTTAGAGACTCTCTTCTTCAGAAAGAAATTCAGGTTAGTACCTGTAGCGTTGACTTAGCATGAGCAGTATGTGTCCTCTTCATTCCCCTGCCTGATATCTGTAGTCTTAGTGGTAGCTATTTGGGTATTATTATTAAACGTAGCGCTTCCACTTGAGGATTTCCTGCTATAAGGTTCTTGCATATTGTCCGTTCAATACTGTAAACTTCAATTGTGGTTACTATGGAATATCTGAGAAACTTAGAACCGTTCTTATCATGTGTAACTCTTCACGCTTTCTTTTAAAATCCAGTTTTATTCTTTTTGTAAAATACCATATACTCTTTGTTCCATTTGCAGTCGAAAAATCCAGTTTTCTTTAGCCATACTTCTCCTTGGTGTCGGCATTGCAACAGTGACAGATCTTCAGCTTAATGTTCTGGGTTCCGTCTTGTCACTGCTGGCTGTTATCACTACGTGTGTGGCTCAGATAGTATCCTATACTTAGCTTTCATTTTGCCCCATTTCTTTCATTTCCGTGGCCTTTCCATTTATCTTATCTTACCAAGTACTAGTTGATTGCCTGTTAAATTCTTCAGTTCGTTTGTTACCTTAACCAAATCTATACAGATGACTAATGCCATACAGAAGAAATTCAAGGTTTCGTCCACCCAACTTCTGTATCAGTCTTGTCCGTATCAAGCCATCACGCTTTTCATATCTGGACCATTTTTGGATGGACTCTTAACCAACAAGAACGTGTTTGCTTTCAAATACACCTCTCAAGTCCTGGTGAGAATCAATTGACACCTACTCTGGGCTGTCTCTTCCTATAGCTTTTGCTCATTCATATATAAAAATGTTTCGATGACTGCAGTTCTTCATTGTCCTGTCCTGCCTCATATCTGTTTCCGTGAACTTCAGCACTTTTCTCGTCATCGGAAAAACATCTCCAGTCACCTATCAGGTCCTGGGGCATCTGAAAACGTGTCTAGTTTTAGCTTTTGGCTACATTTTGCTGCGTGACCCATTCAACTGGCGTAACATTCTTGGTATACTGATAGCTGTGATTGGAATGGTTCTCTATTCATATTACTGCTCTTTTGAGACCCAGCAGAAGGCTAGCGAAGCCTCAACGCAGCTGCCTCAGGTAAATCTCATCTCTCTCAGACCCCTTACCTCTTTTAGGGTGGGCAATCCGGGTTTCGGGGCGGGTTTGGTCCGGGTTCGGATTTCTCAGGTTATAAAAAATTGAACCCGAATTGAACCCATTTGGTTTCGGTCTGGGTTCCTCGTGTTTCGGTCCGGGTTCGTATTGTTCGGGTTTTGAAACATTGAACCCAAAAAACCCGAATTGTATTTGGGTTATTTAGATATTTCGGGTTCTTCGGGTTTTTTGGGTTATTTAGGTAGGGATAATTCGGTTTTTAAAACGGTTTTTATGGCTTTTTTGTGAATTTTTGGGGTAATTCTAAATTTAACATACAAAAAATTAAAAAAAAAATACAAAGTAAAAATCCATAAACAATATCAAGTAAAAATTTTTTAGGGAAATTTTTTAGGAGGCGCCGATGATATGTGTGAGTGAGAGACGATGTGCATTAGGTTTTAGGGGGTTTTTTTTATTTTTTTCGGGTTTTTTGGGTTCCTCGGATTATCCCGAACCGACCCGAAGCCAAATGGTTTTTTGATATTGAAACCATATGGATTTTCTATATAAACTATATATCTTATGGGTTGGTTTATACGGTCCGGATAAACCCGAAATGCTCACCCCTACCTACTTTTGGACATCCATCATGTCGGTTAATATAAAACATGATAGAATGATGATCATCACCAATAGCTGTCTAGATTCTTAATGAATAAGAACATAAACTATATAAGAAATGTTGTCAATCACTACTCCAGAATACAAAAATAAAGGGGAAAGTGTTAAAGAGATCATTCATTTGCTTTTTGCATACTGCATATGTTCCCACTATTTTATTTTGCAAAAACAACAGATGAAGGAAAGCGAGAGTGATCCATTGATAACAGTGGAAAACGGAAGCGGAATGTTAACAGAAGGTGTTGTGGCAAAGACCCCATGGAACTCAAACAAAGACGTGCAAGCGTAGAGAACGCAGAGTGAAAAGGGGTAAATGAGTTTTGCTTTACATAAATCCATTATTTTTTGCATTGCAGAGGAAGAAAGGGGAATCTGAAAATCACAAAAAACGAAAGAAAAAAAAGGGTAAGAGTATGTTGATTAAATAATAATATCAAGTTTTGGTTTTTAGATGTTTGTATTAAATGTGCTCTCTGTGGCCTTTATTCTTCGTCATTTGATTTGGTTTTTATTTTTATTAGACGACCTTTATAGTGGCCAAATACGGTAACTTTTTTGCTTCTTGAAACTTACCTCCTAAAACTACAAAATATACTCTACAATTTACACGTCAAAATTAATCTTATTTTGTTATGTATATATGCCATTTTCTATTTTGTTATTTTACAACGTGTATATTTAATATGATTACATTAAAATATGTATTTAGTTCCTGACCCATTTGTGCAAAACATTTTAACTTCTTTAAAAAAATTAACACTGAAATTTGGGTCGAAGATTTTTGTTATATTATAGTTGCTATTATTGATTCAAATATGAGTTTTACCTTTTAGGCAATTTTTTTTTCGAAAACCCTAAAAACCTCACGAACGCATTACAATCCATATTCTAATATTCCATATTTTAGTATTGTCAATTTTTATAGATTCCAACAAAAAAATATCAACCAATCAATAGTATTTTATAAGTTATATCGATAAAATAAATTTTAAAATCAATTTCTTTTAAAGTGTAAAATTATAAATAGTTTTTTTCCATTTTTATATATAATTTGTAATGTTACCATATAATAATATATGAAATATAATATCGAAAGTGTATTTGTTCCTAACTAATCACAAAAATTAATTCAAATATTAAAATTTGTTCAATATTATATATAAGAATCCATGGTTCATTTACTATATGAAGTGAGATAATACAATATAATGTTTTCCTTTACGTCCAAGCTCGGTCATGGAACGTGAACATCGCAATCGGGGGTCCAACATTGATATATTCAAATCTGAACGAATTAGGTTTGATTACCATTACAAATTCTAAGATTACATCTTGACTGAAAATAAAGGTGCATGAATTCGATTTGTTTTGTTAGTCCTGAAAGACTTTATTATATACATAGACAATATCAAACGGAATAGAAAATACAATCTCGAAGAATATCTTGGAGATATCCTAAGAACATTCAATGAGATATCGAAGAATATCGTCGTAACTAGGGGCGGTCAATCCGAGTTTCGGTTCGGATTACTCGAGTTTTGGTTCGAGTTCGGGTTTCTCGGGTTTTGAAAATTGAACCCAAATTTTTCGGTCCGGATTCGGTTCGGGTTGTTCAGGTTCAAAAGAATTGGATCTGAAAAAATTCGAACTACATTGGATAGCTACATCCTTCGGATAGTTCGGGTTATTCGAGTTGTTTGGGTTCAGGTTTTTTAGATATTATATTTGATTCACTACTAAAAAATTCAAGATTAGGGACAGAATTTGGGGACCGACATTTCCGTCCCTAAATTTAGGGACGGATTATACACGGATTAGGGACGGAAAATAAAATCCGTCCCGAATCCGTCCCCAAATTCGGGTACAGAAGAGTCATCCCTAATTGCGGACCAATTAGAGACGGATGAGTAAGGCGTCCCTAAATTGGGGACGGAAATTTCTGTCGTCCCTAATTTGGGAACGAAATTTGTTCCCGTCCCTAATTTGGGGACGGAAGTTTCTGTCGTCCCTAAATTGGGGACAGAATTTATTTTCGTCCCTAATTTGGGGACGAAAGTTTCTACCGTCCCTAAATTTAGAGACGTGCAGATCATCCGTCCCCAAAATTTAGGGACGGTAGAAATTTGCGTCCCTAAATTTGGGGACGGATTTGGGACCATTCCTCAATTTGGGGACGGAAACATAAAGCCCGTCCCCAATTGGGGACGGAAACATTATGTTCGTCCCCAAAAATTTTCCCAAATTAATATAAATCCAGTTCTTGGAAAACATTAAACTTCGGTTTAACTAATTTGTCCACATCCAAAAACAGAACTCTCGGAAACCTATAGACGATCCTCTCGATCTGAGTTTTCGAAAAACCAGTTTCTTTGAGGTATGAAAGCACATAATCCGTACACTCGGGATTTTTCATAAAATTTTTCACGGAAGAAGCTTTCCGAGCAACTTCTGGAGAAACCCATGTCGATTTCTCAAGTACTCGAACAAATAAACGTTCGATTTCGACCGTCTAGAAGTTGATGAATAGAAAAATAGGACCCACATCGAGCAAATGGATCGGAGCCCATACACAGTCGAAGGTTTGACGCGAGATGATGGAGGAACTAGAGTCCTACAAATGCGGGGGAACATTGCAATGATTACCAAAAAAACATCAAATACCACCAGCTGTGACAAAGAAAAAATGGGAATCGATCGAACTTGCTTGTCGAAATTGATCGAAGAATTTCCAATCTCCAAGCACAGATTAGGGGTTTTAGGGAACTTTTTTTTAATTTTATTTTTTTTTTAAATTAGGGACGAAAATTAGTCGTCCCTAAATTTAGAGACGGATATTGTTGTCGTCCTTAAACTTAGGGACGGCTGCAGCGGTCCGTCTCTAATATTTAGGGACAAAAAACGGTTCGTCCTCAATCCCGGGACTGTTTGGAGACTATTTTTTCCGTCCCTAATTGGGGACGGATTGGAGACTGAAATTTCCGTCCCTAATTGGGGACGGATTGGCGACGGATAGCATTTGGAGACGCGCGATTGGGGACTACCGCTGGTCGTCCCTAATCCGTCCCTAAACCTGTTTAGGGGCGGATTTTTCAGTCCCTAAAACCTGATTTTCTTGTAGTGATTTAATTTATTCGGTTTTAGGATTGTTTTTGGATAATATGTTTTTCTAATATAAAACAAAAATAACAAATAACAAATATAACATAAAATATATAGAAAAGACAATATAATTGTATTTTTTTAGTGTTTATATTTCTTCTTAAATATTTAAAAGTATATTGTTTATTTTAAAATTTTAAATTGTGTTGTTCGGGTTTTTCGGTTTTACCCAAACCCGAACCTGAACGGATTCTGAAATTTGAATCCATATAAATTCTTAGGTAACTCATATTTCAGACGATTCGGGTTGTTCAGGTCGGTCCAGATCGGGTCGGTCCGGGTAACCCGAATTGGCCACCTTACTCGTAACAATCACGAGAAATGTATCCCTTATTATCCTTCCTCAAATTGGAGCATGCAGATCGTGAATACACAATTTGGAAAAAAAATCAATAACTCAATGATTTGTGGTTGTGTCGGATTCATTGTTGAATTTTTGTATTCACCGGTTGAAGCTGGATCGTGTGGCTAATAGAGTGAATACAATGAGCAATGTGATTAATAGAGCGAGTACAAGGAGCAAGGAGAGACAAACTCTATCAAAACTCTCATGCACTTCAAAATTAATAAAAACAATTATAAACTCAATTGTTAGAGTCATTGTTTATATACTAAGTCGTGAGTCATCTTGCATCTAGATAGTCAGATGTGGGATATCGACGTCATTTTACACCTATATACTTAGAGGTATGGTCATCAATAACTCAATCGAGGTCATCTTATACTTATATATCCAAACATGATGTCACCGATAACCTAATAGAGGGTCATCTTACGCTATAATATAATATGATTCATATTTGGTTTAGATCCGGTTTCACAGTGTTCAGGGTCGATGGTGTTTTGAGTTTTGGTTTTGATTTTGGTATTTTGGTCGATTATTTTGGTCTATTTATGGTTCAAATCAATAGTAGGTTTGTTTTGTGGTTTTGGTTTAGAATGAAGTAGAAACTCGGTTCGAGATTTGGATCGGAAAGAAAAAAGAAAATCAAATATTTGGTAGAAAGATACTATATTTTCAAAGAAAAAAATATAATCAATATGGTCGAAGAAATTGATTTTGAATATGGTGTATCAAAATAGAAATAAAATTAAACAGAAGTTTAGACTTATTTAACACCAAAAGCTAGTTCGAAACTTTAGAATTGATTATTACCATTTATAACATTAATATGTATTACTAATCATATATTCACAATTTAATTTAAAAACAAAATTTATTTATTATTTTATAAATAATATCATGATTCATATATAAAATATAAAAAATAGTTAGTATAGAATTTTCAACATTTCCATATATTTTTATTTGATTTTTTTTCACAATTAAAATATCAGTTGTTATAATAATATTGCCAAATAAAAGAAATAGTTGTGGTATGTCTATTGAGAGGGGGAAAATGAGTGTAATCAAAAGAAAAATCGAACATACCTCTCTATATCACCCAAACACCAAACAGAAAACAATTTTAAACAAAAACAAGAACCATTCTAACACATTATAACAAATTGAACTCAAGAATAATAAATAATCAGAAGGATACAAATCAACACTTCTCTCAACAGCTTTGGTGTCAGTCTATTAACAAATTCTTAGGATGCCATGGAAGTGTCATCCATTTTGTCAGCAACAGTCATCCGTCGCCTCCTCAATAGGCGGAGCTACTTTCACTAGCTGACAGTGACGGCCCTTCAGACTTCACTAAGCTTGAGCTATTACTACTTATCTCCAGCCCTTGTCTACACGATCCCTCTGGAGAACTTCTGACACAGTTAGAGTGTTTGACAGATTCAAAGGGTGAGTAGTCATGCCGGGTTGTCCGAGATTGAACGTTGGCATCTGCATATTCTGACCGTTACTTGAACCAAGAAAGAATGGAGGGTCGTGTTGAATCTGATGGTGGAGTGATTCTAAATCAAAGGACTCTGAAGGATTTGTTGATATTTCCCCAGTGGCAATCTTTAGCCTTTCAACTTCTTTCCTTAAGGCTTCGTTAAGAGCTGTTTAATATAGTCGTCATCATCATCAGTTATGATAAATTATCCCATGTCGATTATAACATAAACTTTGGACTCGTGTATATATATATATATATATATATATGGTATTAGGCAAAACTACAATCTTGAATTAGCTTTTGAGATTAGTTAGACCCGACCCATATTTGACATGGTTTCAGAGACTATTTTTTTTAAAAGAAACCCCAAGAAATAGAGGGTAAATGCACGCTCCTTGGATTCGAACCCGAGACCTTATATATTATTGATTTTAAGGGAGCCCATAGCACTAGGCCAAGCGCAATTTTTGAACTTTTGATTGCGATGTCCAGGCTCGAGGATCGAGGCTGGGCTTGAGGAGAGTGTTATGATAAATTGACTCACATCGATTAGTACATAAATTTTGGACATATATACATATATATATATATATATATTGGGCAACCGTAAACTATTGGGCTAGCTTTTGAGATTAGTTAGACCCAACCCATATTTGGCATCATCAAATGCATATAAGATGTAATGGTGAATACCGTCACGGAGCTGAGCCTGTTGCTCCATTGCTTGCAATCTCAGTTTAAGCTCTGTGTTTTCAGCAGTGAGTCCATTTGTGTCCCTCTGAACAAAAACCCAAATAAGCAAAAGGACAAAATCATCAATCAAAACATTGCAATGTGGCTAGAACTGAAATGGGCATTCATGGGATACGACCAGAAACTTCTATATCAAGCTATTGTCTGGTGAATTGTGATGAATGTAAGAAGGGATAAAGATACAATAATGGCAGAATTGGAACCTGGAAGAGAGTGAGCTGAGCAGAGAGAGTGGTGGCTTCGGTTTGAAGGGTTTGAATTTTGCGTTCCAATTCTTGAATGTAACGAGCTTTTCTCTCCTTGGATCGAGCAGCCGACTGTCGATTCGCCAAAATCCTGCAAAATTGCCAATCTCTAATTGATTCATACGTTGAAGATGATCGCAAATCGCCGATGATTATCATCTGAAGAATGGAAAATGGGAGATCGGACAGGGGGGAGAGGAAGAGGAAGAAGAACCTTTTGGCGCGCTTGGGATCGATGGTCCAGAGCTCGGCGAGCTTATCGGGGGGCATGGCCTTCTTGGCATCCATGATTTCTGCGGCATACATGGTGCTTCCGGCGTCGACGGAATTGCTGTGGCGGTGACGAGGGCGGGAGGAGGATGAAGACGGTGGAGTAGTGGCGGAGGATAGGGAACGAGAGTGAGTGGAATCGGGGCCGGCGAAGGAGAACGGCGACGGATGAGGAGGGTCGGGGGGAAGGCTATCGCCGTCGATGAAG
>CM071867.1:43444872-43474921 GCA_036759665.1 Gynandropsis gynandra
ATTATTATTATTATATGTAAATAATATATTATTTTTTCTTTAAATAATATTTAATAAATGCAACGAATATGTATAATATGTAAAAATAGGAAAAATTTCAGCTCGCGAGCCAGCTCGTCTAAGCTCTAATTCGTTTTCGGCTCAACTCGTCAGCTCGTTTTTTAAACGAGCTAGAAAATACCCACCTCGACTCGCTCAAATATGATCCGAGCTAGAGCTGGCTCGCGAACCAACAACTCATTTTACACCCCTAATCAATAAGCCTGTATACTTCGGTATGACTTCAAGAAGATACATTACTTACATCATATTCTTCGAATTCATGCTCTTCAATGGTGACAATGGTAGGTTTTGCATTTGGAGGTGGACGAAGCAAATCTTGAGCTTCTTCCCATGTAAGTCTCAGCTCCATAGCTTCTTCGTTATGCAAAAGCAATCTCTTATTTTTTGTCCCGATGTTTCGAGTCCTCTTCTTCTCTTTGATCCGTGGTGGATTATCACCATTATTTACGCTTTTCTGTAGTCTAATATCACTCAAATGTTCGGGAAAACCCTTTACTTCTTTCGGTATATGTAAAGAACCTCCCGAACCAATTATGGATGACGGGTTCTCAGTAACACCAGATGATGATGTATCTTCAGCTGAAGTGCCATTTGTGAGACCAGAGCCCTGTTTAGTACTTCTTGTAAGAACCGAAATCAAGAAGAACTGCAAATAAACGAATGCGAAAATTACGGAGGTGAAAAATAGAGCCTAACCTGATGCTCTCCACCACTAGCTGTTTTTCTGAAACCCATCACAAGTTTGCCACCAGGCTCTATTCGACTGAACGTTACTGTCGAAAGTTAATAAATAAATAACGGTGAGGGATATACATATTCGTTCAAACAATGGAATGCGGGATACCAATAAAGTCGTATACACGAAATTTATATCATAATTAAAGCTTATGTTAAATCGTAAGCAAGATTTTATTGGGATGTTGAGGCTTTACCAGTATCACCAGCCTGTAGTTGCATTGACTGTATGCAAGGGGTAACACCTTCTAACACATACATCCTACTATTGTTATTAGGCCAAAACCTAAATTGGAACGTCCATTCTTTACCCTTCACGTCTCGAATTTTCAAAGGAATGCCTTCTGATTGATGGATGGGAGGGAAATATGCCTATGCAACATTTCAATTTCAAGAATTGCATACCTCAGATTGAACTCATGGAGAAATGAAAAATGTACAAATATGACAAATATTACCTCTGCACATGCTTTTGGAAGAACTAAACGACCAATGCGACCAGCATCGCTGGCGCTGAGAAGCTTCTCAAAGAGCGGAACGATTTTTGAATTCAAGCTAACATTGTTAAGATGAACAAACATAGACTTATAGAAAGAGATATTTATAATGATATGTTAATGTCAATTCAAGAATAGAAAGGATACTTCCCAGAGATCTGCTGAATCTCCTGATCAGTAATTCTCGGCCAATAACGTGGAAGCAAATGATTTCTCCCACGCCCTTCAACAGGAGGTCTGGCAGTTCGTAACTGAGAAGAAGAAGAAGAAGAAGCTTTACTAGTTCCAGGAGTTGAGACAATAGATTTTGAGGGTTTTGGCAATACAGGACAAGAGCGTTGCACTGTTGGAGATTGAGATTGAGTAGCATTGTTCTGTTTCTTTCCCTCTACCGCCCCATTTGGAAAGGATGGACCTGAAGGGGTTACTGTCAAAGACATATTGAAAGATGATTGTGGCTGTGAATCATGCATAACCCTAGTGTCCATCACAGGCCTATTACTACTCTCTGGTGTCAAAAGTTTACTAAATCCAGGACGAGGCGTGAAATCCTCTCTACTGTCTCCACCAAGTAGCGTTTGAGATCCACTTCTTTGTGACTGAGAGAGGTCAGGTTCATTAGCCTCTGTAATTTGGCATAACTGTGAAAGTCTTCCACTGTCAATGTTATTACCAAGAATTCCACTTTCGCCATTGGAGGGTTGTCTATCGGCAAGCATCATGGTTAATCTTCCAAGTAAATCCTGGTTTGTTGTTCTCTTATTCTGCAAATAACACCACCCATTTGTACAGAATGAGTTTGCAGATACATATGACTGAAATTACACAGCAAAATTAACCAAATTTACTCACCAAATTACTACTAAAACGGCTACCACAGGTAGAACAACCAACGCCCCCAAAGTCCAAGAGCTCAATCAAGAGTGTGGAAGCAATGCATCCACAATGAAGACGCTGTCCACAGCACAAAACATGCAATCAGACCCAACATTTCAAGAGATTTGAAGGGCAAGTGAATCACAGAAAGTACCTTATGGCACAAAAGATGCAATCAGACCCAACATTTCAAGAGATTTGAAGGGCACGTGAATCACAGAAAGTAGAGATTACCTTATGGCACAAATAGCATTCCCTCCAACCAGATTGTTCTTTATGGAATGTATCACAGAAGAGTGAACTCTCATAGGCAGATCTAAAGACAAATCATTTGAAACATACAATCAGTATCACTAATCTTCTCTTTTTCCTTTTGCGGCTTTGTCAATTTCACGTTATAACTTATGTCATTTATTTATCTATCTGTGTGTTTTATAAACACAAGAAGGCACGCAGATTGATGAACGGACAGTAACTATGAACTCAGCTCTTTCCTCAGACCCATTACACAACATGGATCAAATTAAGACGAAGAACATAATCAATGCATCGTACAGATCGAGGCCTCGAATTAAACTCGACGAGAACAATCTAAAATCGAGTTTTTTTAGAAGAATTCAATGGAAAAATCAGAAGGGGATGAGAAATTAAGGAGAGAAAGAGAATACCCGCAATGAAAGCAGAGATCAGCGACACCACCGGTTCGAAGAGGCCAACCTTTTTTCCATTCAACGGTGGTAGTGGTCGCACAGGACGCGTTCATGCAAATCTTATGACCCATTTTTTTTTACTTGGGCCTTCACGAAATCAGCAACTCGGCTACACAGAAGCAAAACAAGATTGAATAAATCCCAATCAGAGCGAAAACCCTAGCAGCCCTCGAAGCAAAAACCCAAATCGGGGGAGAAATCGACGTGAATTGAAGTAGAGTCGACTCATGAACATGCACAGACGTGGTCAAATCAAATACCGTCGAGATCAATGAACCGAAATCAGGAGTATAACAGTAGAGAACGGCGCTGAGAGAGTAAGGATTCAAGAGAGATTGAAGGAGAAGAAAAAGGATGACGGCGATATGCAAAGAAGACTAAGACAAAGGAACCGAGGTTTGGTTATGGGTGATGGGTTTTATTTCCGATGTAGTCGCCAGTAAAATATGGATGTGAGGGAGAGAGAGAGAGAGAGAGATGAATATATATATATATATATAGAGAGAGAGAGAAAGAGAGAGAGAGTGCATGCAAAGGAGGAGAGACGCATAAAATGCATGCACGACACTTGAAGACACGCCGCTAAACCCAAAACACATACAGAACAGAAGACTTCGGTCTTTTTTTTTTTGTTTTTTTATTATCAATCATATCATATCGTAACGTACCCTTCATCGAGGAATCTTTTTAACTGATGTTTTTTTTTCACGACTCTAATTTTCACACGCATTGACTGCCGTAAACTTACCGCATTTTTGTGTGTCTTTTATTTTTTTTATTCCCTATAAAATGTGTGTATTTTTTTTTCTTACCATTCAGACCAAAGAGGTACTCGGACGGGGCCACTTTTCCCTATTTTGTTCTTTTCTACCCTTTCTATATCCACAATGCCCACACAAGATTTCCATGTACGTTCTATCATATATATCCATTTTTTTATTTTAACTTTTATATTTGAATGTGAAAATAGGACAGCAAAATCCCAATTCATTTAATACAAACAAAGAATAAAAAATACATAGGACCAAACATTTATCACATTTTTTTCTACCTTCTCTGCTGTAATTTTGCACCAGTAAATAAAATCATTGTAGAATCTTTAAATCATAGAATACAAAATCCATAATCTAAAAACTCAACTGAATTTATTTATTTTATAATGTGAATTATCTTCTTCACGTGATATAGGGCTGTCCCTCGTATGACGTGGACATAAAGCAATGGGGTATTTTAGACATGTTTGCACGTGGGAAATATCAATTTGGGAGGTTGAGAAATTCAAAGCTACATATATTAACAATGTAGTAATAATAGCTAAATATAAAATTAAAGGACGTGTGAAAATGCCAAAAGATTCATTGACGGGTTATTTACTGAATTATTATGTCCCAAGGATGACTGCTGGGGCTCACATTTCCAACTTGCAGCAAACTTTTTTTTAAAATTATTAATAATACTGACAAAAAATTTCCTAAAAAAGTGTATTCTAAATCGATTTAATTCAATCAATTAAAAATACAAAAGTTTCTTTCATCATAAATTCGAACCTTCATGTTTGGAAAGGTATTAAAACTTGGAACGAACCTAAAAAAGATTTAAAACTCATTGGCCCTAAAATATAGGCATGAGTCAGTCAAATTTGGATCGGATCCAAAATTGACATCTTAGATATTATTCACATCATAACCATACGCAAAAAAAAATGTTGAATAATAGCATATGTGTTTCCTATTTTAAAAAGAAAAACATTTTCTTTTTGACACTCATTTAGTTCTTCTTAATCTTTATTTGAGGTGAGGATATTTTCTTTTTGTCTCGTATTTTATATTCGTGGATCAATGGGATTCTGATTTTTGTATTTTAACGAAGGTTTTGTTTTAAAGCAGCTCTATACAAAGCTTTAGGGTATAATGAACTGATTCTTTTTATATTATAATTAACATTCAAAAAAAAAAGAAAACATTTTCTTTCTAATAATGCGAGCTGAATAAACCTAACGAATAAAAAAAAGGTTAATAAACCTTTTTCTTTTTGTTGTATTATAAATTGGCAACAATATAAGCAAAGGCATAGTGATAATTGCGGAATTGACAAAAGGAACGAGAAAACTTACCTAATATTTTTTTAAAAAAGGTTATTCTGTGGCAAAGCCCTCTTCTCAAAACAAAGTGTGTGACTTTCAAGCATTACCCATTTGCCTTCCATTGATCTTTTCTTCTGTTCCTTTATCACAGTAAATGCATTCACCACCGAACCATTAATTAAAAACGAAAAAACAAAAACACTTATTTTTTGTTCAAAGGTTTACCTATTTTTCCTTGATGGCCAGCTTCAAATTCCTCTTTCTCATAGTTATATCTAACAACAGTTGAAAATGTTGTCACGACACAAGATTCAATGTTGCATTCTTGGATGTTATTGTAAGAATGATAAGCAGAGTGTCAAATATGGGCTGGACCTAACTAATTTTAAAAATTAATTCAAAAGTTTAAAATTGTTTATATGGTCCCAAAAATTATGTCCGGGTAAATGTGAGACAACTTATCATAACACGTGCACAAGAACGTTCAACTTACTCTGAGAGGCTCTTGCAATTTTCAGACATATTTACAGTTGATGAGGTTTCTCCTCCATGTTCTTTTGTTGTTTCAGGAGTCATCACCTTATGACTTATCAGCTGCCTTGCTTCTTTGTCTCCTTCATCCTCCTTCTTGGAGCCTATTCTGTCGATTCTCATATTGATATCTCTTGCTTGTCTAAGTTTAGGCTTGACTGATAAGCAATTTGTCTCATCATATTTATCATTTTCAGGGCCTCCTCGTGCAGAACATTTGGGAAGCCACGTGTCTCGAACAGAATCACCAATACGAGATGAACGCATAGGCAAAACATCAAGCTCGAGGTCTAGAAATCCATGTGGATTTTCCCTCTCTGGTTTGATATCTGAGACAAGGATTGGATCATGTGTCAAATATGGTCTGGACCTAACTAATCCAAAAGCTAGAGTTTAGGGTTGTCTAACACTATATATACAAATCCTAAAATTTCATGTTCTAATAATCAACATGGGACAACTTATTATAACTAATATGGAACAACTTATCATAACAATATCCTCACGCTCAAACTCGATATTGAAGCGTGGACATCGCAATCGGGGGCCCAACATCAATATATTCAAATCTGAACAAATAGGCTCTGATACCATGTCAAATATGAGTTGGGTCTAACTAATCCCAAAAACTAGCTCAAGATGTTAAGGTTGCCCAAAACCATATATACAATGACCTATCCGAGGTGGGACAACTTATCATATCATCGTGAAAATTCAAGTGAGAGTGAAATAACAATAATGATTTAAGGCATGAAAATGCAG
Organism: Gynandropsis gynandra; assembly: GCA_036759665.1. Classification (NCBI taxonomy): domain Eukaryota; kingdom Viridiplantae; phylum Streptophyta; class Magnoliopsida; order Brassicales; family Cleomaceae; genus Gynandropsis; species Gynandropsis gynandra. The sequence continues at coordinate 43,451,130 of CM071867.1, forward strand.
GGATTACCCAAAGATTCGGAGTGAAGGAAGTCCAATGATGCATCAGATGGCTTGAGACAGAACGATGGAGGAATCATAGTATAGGTTTCAGAAAAATGTGACGAACCAGAGGATATGTTTGTGACTGTGAATCCTTCTGTAAAGCAAGTGCTGGATGTTTCTAGACCTCCAAGGAAAGAGGAAGAGTATCTGTGATTGGTGGATTTCAACTTTCCTTGGTTTGACAGCCTTACATATTCTTGTGCCCCGTCTTTTCTTTTACAATATTTGCCTCCTTCCCAATCTTCCCGCTCTTCGTGTGCAAAGCAATTATTCATATAATTCTTGCTTCCAATGTTGTGAAATGAATCTAGATCTCTTCTTCTCTGTATTGTACTGGTTTCAACAACCCAATCTGACAAAATTCAGGTAAACATGATCATAGATTCTTGGGAAGCAATGGGTAGAAGGATCAGTTGGATCTTGTCATAACAGCAATACCTGCACTAGACGAGCATGACTCTTCGCTGCAAAAAATTGTATAAAGGTTTCAGGATGACAGTCCAATCTATAAATACTACGCTTAAACAACATGAGAGAGAAATCTTGTTACCTACGTAAGCTCAGACTCTCCTTGTCTTCTTCAGCTCCAAAGGATGACCAAACTGGTGGGTCAAATACATTTCCAAAGTCGAACTTCTCCATGGAGTTGAAATGACTAGATTCGTTTTTATTTCCAAAATCAAACTTCTCAGGGCTGATGTTTAGAACATTAAAAATGTTTGAATACAGCTTCATGCAGTTGAGGGAATTTGACTTACAATGTCTTACTGGAACTTGGGTATTCGAGATTACTTTCTGGTACATGACGTCTATGAACAGGTGAATCTGAACACACAAGAAGAACCAAGGAAATTCCAAATGAAACTGGGAACAGATATATATAGTCCGACAATGGTAGCAGATTTCATTGTCCATCTTCAAAAAGAAGGGAAAGGGGAAGCTAATACACAGTGAAAAAAGGGACGAAAGCCAAGCAAATACGGCATAGAGTGATGGAAAACAAAATGGAATATTCAATCAAATCCATGCACTTAGACTACCCTTTGATAGATTCCTGCATGTTGCAAAGGCATGCTGTCAAATATGGTTTGGCTCTAACTAATACCAAAAGATAGTTCAAGAGTTTAGGTTGTCTAACACCATATATATGAGTCCCAAAGTTCATGTCTTAGCCAATGTTAGACAACTTATCATAACACTTCCCCTCACGTACAGGCTCGATCTTGGAGCGTGGACATCGCAATCGGGGCCTAACATTGATATATTCAAATTGGGACGAACCGTGCTCTGATACCATGTCAAATATGGGCTGGGCCGAACTAATCCCAAAACTAGCTCAAGAGTTTAGGTTTGTCCAACACCATATATATGAGTTCCAAAGTTAATATCCTAGCCGATGTGAGATAATTTATCCTAACACATGCTGCCAGAGTTCTTTCATTTAATTGAACCATACTAACCTTGAATGCTAGATCTTTCTTTTTTTTCCAAATAATTCCTACAAAAGATATACCTGCATATGTCAGGAGGTAGAGTATCATTCAGAAAAAAAGAACAGAATGCGAAAGTACCTCTTCTTTGTCATATAGTGATCTGCAGAAGAGCGACCTTGAAGATGGTCATTTTCATATTTCAAAAAGTCGGTTTGCATACTCTCCGTTTCGAATGGCAGATGGTCTTTCAAGAACATACTTTCTTCCCCATCATCAAGGAAGATGGAACTAGCTGGTGAGATAAAACGGAAAAAAAAACACATGCCACATATTCTATTTTTATTTGCTCGTAGAAGAGAAAAGGTCAGTCCATATCTCATTCAAAAACAGCAACCAGGGTGCAACAACACTTAAGGACTTCCCACAGTTCATGTCGGATGATATGAAATTTTGTTAGATTTGTTACTCATAATATGCATGAAGAATTGAGACATTACGTTGACCCTTATATGATTCACAAGGTGCTGATCCATCATCAAGTTAGTGAGAAATATTGCAAAACTTCATAAGAAAATTAAACTAAGGTTTGAGAAACAGAGGATAGAAAGAACCTAATTACCATTCCATTCATTTTCATCATCGGCTGTTCTATTGTTGAAGTTTGCAGTCTCGGGAAAGAAGTTTATTGAGTCATGGATGTATGGTTTGTGCCTGTACTCTCTGGACTCATGCAGTTTCTGCTTTCCGCTTCCATCTGAAGCCTGTATGCCTATGGAGAACCTAAAAGGACGGTCCCCTTGGAACATCTTGTTACTTTCCAAAAGTGCATCCTGCAGTAGAATATGAAATGGTCGGCCCAGAGAAGCAATTTAAAGCTAACGGGGCAGTCAGTTATAAGGTAAGTCGACGAGATATTGCTACCACTTCCTTCTCAAAATCATTGTGCTCGACCATGACAGTAGATATATCTGGTCGGCTTGTAACCTTCCATGGAGGGGAGCGGCAAGAGAGGTAGATTCTTTCATATCACAGGTTAAATGAATTTAGTGAAGCATTTATGATTTTTCTAAAAGCAAAATAAACCGTATAATCTTCTCACCTGTCAGACTGGTGTGGAGAATTTACCGGAGTTTCTGTATTCATTTTACCTAATCCTGAATGCAGAAATCAAGGGAGAAACAAGAAAGGCACATTAGGTTGTTGCTTTGAGATATAGCTATCTAGGTACGTGGAATCAGGTTAAAATTCTCCCACATGTTGATAGCTTTTAAGGGATGTACCTTCTACTGAAAATGCCATGTGAGCCTCACAGTGCGGATCTTCTTCTATGTTGGTTGTAGGATCATCAGCAACCAAGTCAAACACAGATAACTCTGAAGATATAATATTGAATAAAACTGAGAAAGAAGACGTGCATTTGGGTTGAAAATTATAGATGAATACCCCGAGAATCAAGAGCTCTAGATATAAACTCCCACTAAGTTATACTAATTACTTACTCTGCTCTGTACTATCTGTCAACAGATCTGTTCTGTCATCTGTTCTCTTGGAATTATTTGTCTGGTTATCGGAGACTCGAAATGAAGTTCTACAAGACATAAAAGTATCATTTTTCTGTAGGATATGCAAGTCCAGTAGAGATAACGACATATTGGGGAATGAAAATTTGTATAATGACGAGCTATATAAGGAGAATGGATAAGAAATACTTACTTTTTGGAGGGAGTGGGTTCTACTTTGAAGCCGGACGAACTTCCTGCACAACCCGCAACATGAGCAGAGGACCAGATTACTATATCATATTGCATGATTCTAAAGACTTTACCTGTTCCTCCTGGAATATTGGGCTTCAGGGCCGAAGAATCAACAACCAGGTCATCTTCCTTTCCTTGCGTTTAGAGAGACACAATTCAGAAGGGAAGCAAAATATAGTTATATGTCACAGTTCTGATTGCAACATGAAGACGTCAATTTTGAGTAAAACAATAAAGTTACCATGCTTCACTCAGGACGTGAACAGTGAAACCAGTAGTAAGTTATGTTAAACTCAAACATGCCATGATCAACAATAGGAAAGTGTATAGTTACCAATTTTACCACCTTCTGGACAAGAAGATTTGTGTTCAGGAACAGCTGTAGATAAGTTCAGCAAATTAAGAATATCCAAAGAACGGTGTTCTCTCTGACATGCCGTACTACTGTTTATTTCATCGATGCAGCTATCAAATCCAACTGTCAGCTCCTGTTGTTGTCGTCTCCTCTGTTCAAAGTATTGTTTTTGCCTTCGGATTCAAGAATGGCATGAAATGAAAATCATGAAGTCGAAATGTGAATAATATATTCATTGAGAAGCATACGATGACATATTTCTAAGGATGGAAAATAAAAAAGAACAGGGCTTACACACCTTTTCTTCACGGATGTATGTGTCTAAGTGCTCCAAAGGATGACCAAGAGAAAGAAACAAGTCAAAACTGGAAAATTAAACTTCCATAACAGGAAAAAAATATAAGGGACGATGTTTCTAAGAAATTCAAATTATCAATCCAAGCAAACTGGGGATGAAGATCCTAATTCCAAATACAATGGGATAGATAATAATAAATAACGTAACAAATCACTCACAGCGGCGACTTTACGCCTTGATCCTCCCAGCCACTGCAACATTGTTAGCTTATGGGAGACCTGCAACTTTGAATTACGAGCAACCTGGCACGGGCAAAACAACGTGAGTTTTCCACTAGAATAAAACAGCACGCCATCCAACATAAATCGAATTCTTCCAGAGACTCTAGAGAATTAAACTCAGGAATCTTCAAGTAAAATACGCAAAAGAGAGGAATTATCGTGAACAAACGATCCTCGCAAAAACGAAACCGATGGCAAACTCAGCAAAAAGAATCGCGAGAACAATTCGAAAATAAAACACAACATAATCAAGAAAACATACCTAACTAGAAATCATACTCAGAAAATCAGTGAAGCTACCTCAACCTTCGGGAGTCAGTATCCAAATTCGTTGCGCAAATCGGTTATTGGAGAGAAGATGAACAGATGAAGAACACTGAGAATGCTACGACGGAACTACGAAGACGAATAATGCGGCGAACAAGGCGAAAAAAGATGGAAATCGAGAAGCCATGGATCAGATTTGGAGCAGAAAAAGTCAAAAGGAGTCAAAGCACAAGGACGATGCATGAGCAATCTCATTTTCTGAATTTTCGAAGCACTTCATTTTGAGTGCTTTCCGTAATTTTGTTTCCCGCGGGGGCAATGCCTTATAATTATAATGGGCCTAGAAGGCTCAATAATAAAGCCCATTTATAAATATAATCATTTTGTGTTATATGAGAAGGGAGTAATTTTGTTTCTATATATATCCGCTTATAAATATATATATATATATATTAAAGGAAAATTTTGAGATTGTAAGTATCTTAAATTTTTTATACTTTGAAAAATATTTTGATATCCATTAGAAATAAATTATAATTTAATAATTGAGAAATGAAATATCCAATGAGAATTCGAATTAACAACAATATTCACAAATGTTCCATAAAAAAGATTTAGCCGAAATTCCAAAACATTATCCATTAATATATATCCCAATATATAGTTTTTTTTTTGTCAAATATAAATTTGGGTTTAATTAATTCAAAAAATTAGCTCAAAAGTTTAGGATTGTCCACTTATCATATATATGAATCTAAAGTTCATGTCTTCGCCGATGCATGACAACTTATCATAACACTCCCTTCCCTTCACGTCTAGGTTCGATCCTGGATTGTAGACATCGTAATCGGGGATCCAACATCGGTATATTCAAATCAGGACGAATCAAACTCTGATATCATATCAAATATGGGATTGGACCTAACTAATTATAAAAATTAGTTCAATAGTTTAGAGTTGTCCAATACCATATATATGACAATTTATCTTAACATTCTTTACGCTATATTTTATCATATAAATGAGATTAATTTCTTCCTTTGGATATGGAATGACATAAACAATTTGATACAAGGGAAAATTAAGATATTTTCAATCATATGCATCTAATCTAAATAGGAACCAAACAGAATATTTTCACATTGTTCACCAATCCAAAAATCAAGGGTTTGCAAAGATATCATGTATAACGAAATTTATATACATTTCCAAGACCGACATAAATTATCCATATCCAATAAGAAAATATTTAATAAGCTGGACCTATCTTACTTTATAAATAAAAAACCCTTTATTTAATTGGTCATGACTGGTATTTATCGGATAATCTTTTAAATTAAAGAAAAAAGATATTTTAGTGTTTTGGGTTCATCATGATGATGTTGCTTGTGTTCATGTTTTGTGTTTGGGGAAAGTGTAACTCTGACGTGCATATTTTTTTTCTCAAACTTCTTTGTAAATAATTTATTCTTATTTTATCAACATTAGATTAAATTTAAATATATATTGTAATTTTTTAGCGGAACTCTAGTATAATATAATGTAAATTTTTTATATGTTTCAATTTTATACGAGTTATACCTGTAAAAATTATATTATATTCAACTTTAATATCAACGTTTATCTTATAAACAAATGATTCATCAATTTACAAAGAAAATTCTCCACTTCAAAATTTAAAAATAGATATATAACCCATTATTAGAATTATCTTTTATATATTCAATATTCAATCCTGTGAATAGATTCCATGTAAATATTATTGAAAAATTTACATTTGAGTCTAAACATCTTGCTAAAGAGAAGAAAATTGAAAAAATAATAAAAACCCAAAAACAAAAAGTGATTCCCTCCCTTTTTTTCTATTACCATTTTCATCAACGTTCATTGTATACACAGACAAAACATTTGGTCTCTATCAAAACGATGCCGTAGAGCTTACTTCACTTCTCTGTCCCCCACACAATAATAACAAAACGTGCACTAAATAAATGGACCCCATAACCATTGATTATCTCAACATCGTTAAAGAACGAACGTTATATATATAAAAAAAAGTAAAATCCACACATTATCTAAACCACATATTACAAAAGCGATTATTTTTTTTTTTATGGGTAGGGGTAAAAGTAGGCAAAAGGGTGACACAAACATTATGGTAAAATTTAAATGGTGAAACAATCAAAAAGCCCTAGGTTTCATAACAATAGTGGAATGATTAAGAATATGCAAACTAAATTGACCACCTTTTTCAGTCGTATCAATTTGAGATTTCCCCGGTGGAGGAAGTAACTCAAAGTTCTGAATAAGTCGTCCAATGGTAATTCCCAATATGGGCAATGCCAATATTATTCCAGGACAACTTCTACGTCCCACTCCAAATGGTATGTACCTGAAATCATTCCCATTGGCTTCTACATGGGATTCTTCCTCTAAGAATCTCTCTGGTCTGAATTCATCGGCTTTTTTCCAGTTGTTAGGGTTATTGGCTAAATACCATGCGTTTACCAGGATTTTACTCTCTGCTGGGATGTCGTACCCACTGAGTTTAGCGTCGTGGAGATTCATGTGAGGTACGAGGAGTGGGATTGCCATTCTGTATCTTAAGGTTTCTTTTATTACTGCTTGAAGGTATGGGAGTTTGTGGATGTCTGGTTCTGTGATCTGTACGTCTGGTCCTAGAACTGTGTCAAGTTCCATTCTCAGTTTCTTTTGGATCTCCGGATGGTTCACTAATTCCGCAATTGCCCACTCGATTGACCACAATGTCGTCTCAATTGCTGTTTCACAGATTCAGCCATCAACACCACATGTGAATATTCGTCATCATTTTTAAATATGAATTTGGATCTAACGAATCCCAAAAATTAAATCAAAATTTGAAATTCATATAACTTATCATAACAGTCGAGACATCCATTCCTAACTAATAACTAAAGCGATCATTCGGATTTGGTTTCATTCGGTACACTAGATTCCTTTGGGTTCCCATTCAAATTTGGGTTTTATCAGAATACTCAAAATCTTACCTATATATACACAGGTAATTAGAGGGATAACGTTATTTTGTTTTTGACACTTTTGAAGAGGGGTGATCAATGGTATAACCAAATCCAACATGGTTTGGATAATTTTTCTTCTAATGTAATCTAATTCATATATTAAATGGATTGAAAGTTTTAACTCAATCCAGTCTATCAAAACTATTATATCAATCAATTCGTGGAATATAATTTTTATTTTGGAAAAGAAAATATAATATTTAAAATTTTCTCTTTTTTAAAAAATGTATAAATAACATAGTATATTATAATTATAAATTCTAAAAATAATAAATATTAAATTATGATTTTTTTAAAATTTAACAATAACAAAGTTCATTAAAAAGTAAAAAAGTTAATTCCTTTACTTATACTTTTTGGTCTATTAGATAGACTAGTGGTTAATATAGATTGATCTTTATAAATCTCGACATTTTTTAATCCAAACCGTGAATCCAATTTTTAAGGTCGATTTTTTTTTAAACCAGAACAAAATCAACGTGACCGTAAGCTCACGGGCAGCCCATTTAACCCCCTACAAGTCTGTTAAAAATAAATGTATGAACAGAATCATTTCATTATTTCTACTAAGAATTTTAACAAAAATCTTTCTACCAAGTTATTTTAGCATGTTATATAAACGACAACTGCTAGGCATATTATCTTATCATTATAAGTTTGTTTTATACTCTACTTGACGTGCCCTTGTAATACAACAATTATTAGGCACATTATCTTTGTAAATAACGTAATCGTTTTGTAATTCTTTTTATGTCCCGATCGATCCTCGTACGGAAACACGTCGTGTGGGGAACACAGATTACGTGTCTTGTAATTCACAGAGGTTGGACAAATGGAAAAGAATGAAGGTTTTGAAAGTTACCGGCGACGTTAATGTTCTCGACGATGTAAAGAACATTATCCTCATTGATCTCTCCTTTCTGTTGAGCGTCCAAGATGTGATCGATTGCGCATTTTAATCCTTCGTTGTTCGTAGCCTTGGTGCTCGCAATTTGCCTGAAGAAATTTCAATTTTCAAGAGTCAATCCGATATCATACATTGCCGTTTACGAATTGAGAAATATATAAAACTTACTTTCTCTCATCGACGAAATACTTTTTGAACAATTGCAGTCTCCGTTCTTTCACCTCTTTGCAAATTTTCAAATATCCTCTGAGGAACGGTCTGAGGATTGGGATGAAATCTCCATAGTTGTACTCGAAACTTTGAGCTAATCTGCTTCTTTCTCCGTTTAAGGCCTTGAGCTGAACAAATAATGGATCGTCTTCACTCTCAAACCTTCTATCGAACATAATCCGGTACATATTGTTGTACATCATCAGCTGAAGTCTCTTCCTCAATACGACTCCATTCGTCGCCGCTTCAGGATTCTTCTTCATATCTTCAACCACACACGCCGCTTCGTACTCCCAACCCTGCCGATTTTGCTGCACAACCTTGTTGGTGAAGAACGGCACTGTCATGATCCGCCGCATCTTCCGCCAGTGTTCGCCATAGACGGTAAACACCATGTCTTGTCCCTTCCCGGTGAATATATCGAATACGACGTTTCTCGTTCTGGAACCGAACTCCACACCCTGCGTGTGGAGCACTTCCTTCGCCAGATCCGGTGACGAGACGACGACGAGATTCCTCTGGCCCATGCGAAGGAGGAAGATATCGCCGAATTTCCGAGCAAGGTCAGTGAGATTTCGGTGGTTGAGATCATCTCCGACTTGGATCCAGTTTCCGAACACCGGAACCGGCAACGGACCCGGTGGAAGCTTCAATTTCTTGCCGCGAAGCTTGGAAATGACAATCGCGAGGACCACCGCGAAGAAGACTGCGACAAGACTCTTCTCCAACAAGAGAAGGTCCATTATCGGAGAAATTTTCCGGCGAGAAAGCTATAGTGAGAAAGGTTCAGGTATAGAAGCAGTTATAGCTGCGGGAGAACAGGCATGTTGGGAAAGACGAATTTATAATAGAAAGCGGAACGGCGTTAGGTGGAGGGCGCGATTGAACGCTATAATTATTAACGCCGTTAAATTTGACGGAATGACTGAAGGTGGAGGATGGGGGTAGGTAAGTGAATGGGTTGGTGGACAAGCGGTGCCTATGTCAAACTATATATGAATCCTAACCTCTATTTATTTATCTTTTTTAAAAAAAAATTATATATAACTTCACTTCTAATTAATTTAAATATATTTTTAAAGATGAATTTTAAAATCTATATGAAAAAGACACTTATATTCTCTATCCACAATTAAAATAACACAGTTAATTATGAAATTATGTTATTAAAATATCTTAAAATTATATATTTTAGGTATTATTTAATTGATTTGTATTCAAATGAAATTATATAATAAGAAATATAATCTATTTTAACAAATGGCAAAAAAATATTTTTTTTCACAAACGATATTACACGGATTTGATCAGCTAACCTTTATAGAAGGTTAGTTGCGTAACTAAATAAATAAAAGAAAAATAGAAAACATACGAATAATGTTTAAATATACCAATTTTGCTTGTATTTTATCTAGCAATTTTCTTTATTTTTATGAACAAATCATATCTAAAGATCGTTAATAATTTAAACTTTCCTACAAATAACGCAATTTTTATTAATGTAAATGTTTGGAACGATTACGTTAAATACATTTGTCTTTTTTTGGTGATCACTTATTGAGTTTCGGATCAACTCTATGGAATTTATTTTTCATGTTATATAACAAAAAAAATCGATTGGATAAAATCTACAATTCTTCTATACGTGTTTTCGGTTTGTACGATATATAATTGTAAATTTTAATATGTTATCTATATCTATAGATATGTATATATCACATTGATAAATAAATCATTATTTAGCATTATGAAAAGCTATTACCAAATGGCATTCATTCAATATATATTATATAGTATATAGGAACTTTTATAATGATTAGAGATGTATCTATATAAGATTAAGGGTATTAATTTTAATGATCTAATATAGATGGTTTGTTTATAATATATAGATTCGATTATGATATTATATAGAGTTAAACAATTTTTTTTTATCTTTGCTATGATTGAAAGAATATTTATACAAAATAAAAATATTACCTCCAATGACATAATTTACACGAGTATTTTATTATATGGACTTTTATAGTATAAGTTTTGAATTTTCACATTAAAATTATGGAATAGTATAATTACTTGTGGATTTTTCTTTTAAAAATTGAATCATTTCAGTGTTTGAAATAGTTTATCAATATCTATGTTTTAAATTTAGGTCGACTAATTGAATACTAGTATTCGATATAACTTATCTTGATTGTATGGTAACATTCCTCAATAAGTAGTTCATAAATTTTTGGAGTGGTGGTTAAGATATAATTTTACAGGTTTATTTGAATATATATTAATAATTAATTAGTGATATGTATATGTTTTTATGTCAACTTAACAAAAAAATTGTATATAAAGTCCTGGTAAGAGACATTTTCTAACAAATTATATCACAATTTTTTGTGTGTATCCCTGATTTTAAGTTACCAAATTATATATAATATATATAAGTAAGTCGGTTAAAATATATAAAATGTTATCTCAATATTCACTTTTATATTCACTTTTATGAAATAATCTTCATATTTAAATAAAAAAAACACCTAGAGTTAAAATGCTATTAAGGTTTCAATAAAAAAATATAACGCTGCAATCATATTTTTTTAAAATTAATTTAAATTTTATCCTTATAATATTGATATTCCTAAATTATTAACGTGATCCGTGCGATCCATGCGAATAATTCATATGACCATTTGTTACTCATACGACCCTCTTTGTAAGGGGTGGGCAAAAAACCCGCGCTATCCGTCCCGTCCCGAAACACGTCCCGAACCCGCAAAAAATTACTCGTACTCGCGGGTGCGGGTTCGGATAATTTAATTTCAATATCCGCGGATTCGGGTTCGGGTTTGGGACGGGTTTTTTGTTTCACATACGGGTACCCGCGGGTACCGCAAAAAATTACATAAATACCTCTGGTTTTAATATTTATTACCTAAATACCCTTGGTAACCCTAAAAACCTAACCTTCTTTTCCCCTAACCTAACACTGAAATCGTCCGTCATAGTCATACCGTCTCTGAAAAACTGAAATCGCCTCCCCCATAGAGACCGTCGGCGGTCTCCTCCTGCTCGGTCGACATCCCCCGCTCGACGCTGCTCGCCCGACGCTCCAGCCTCTTCTCTATCCCCTCTCGGTACACCNCTCCTCTCTCTCCCCTCTCGATAGACCGCCGACGCTGCTAAGTGAGTTTTTCTCCAGATTTAAATACTAAGTCACATCGCTCAATGCAGAAATCGAAGGCATTGTTAAGGTTAGCTTTGTGGAATCCATTTTTCGCTTTCTGGTTTGTTCATGCTTTAGCATCTTGCTCTTCAACTAAATTTCCAACACAGGTCCAAGAGAAATCACAGCAAGAGCCTTCCTGAAGATCTACTGGATCAATTAGAAGATGAACCACTTGATTTACTCGACCGGTCCAAAACAAGATCTGCTCTTCGGTCATCTGAGCTTCGTAAACGGAAATCTGACTCAGATGAAGAATCGGAATTTGACTCTGAAGGCTGGCTAATTATCCTCGAAGGAGAAAAACCTAAAAAGAAGACTCTCTCTGATCCAGATTCTGATGCCAAGAGCAAGGCTGGAAGCCACTTTTCTGCGGGCTCATCGAGGAAGAACCAAAAACGAAGAAAGATATCAGAATTCTGGTATGCCTACACGGGTAATGAGTATGCAAGTAAGAAGGCGAGCGGGGACGTGAAGAGGAAAGATAAGTTTTAATTTTTTTTAAAACGGGATGGATACCCGCGGATTATAAAAGTTTTGGCGGGTTTTTACGGGTACGAGTACGGGTAGTAAAACTAATTATCCGTGCGGAACGGATTCGGGTGCGGGTAGCGAGAATCTCGCGGGTGCCCACCCCTACTTGTAACCAATGGGACCCCCAAAATCGTTCGAAATTACATCTTTTTCAATTCTCTCAATTTTAAAATATGTTTCGTTTTAAAAAAATGTGAAATCATATGCGTTTTTACTGACAAAATATAAAAACACATATATCTTTTCTCTAATTTTTTTATTTAATAATTATTTTTTTAAATAGTCCCGAAGCTTTACCAAATATATTGATATTCTCCCCAATGCATGTCCAATGCATGCATGCATAATGCAATTTTAAAAATATAAACAAAAGTATCTCGTTCATACGGGTGACTTTATCGATCTTTAGAAAACAAAGAAGGAAATAAGTACATAAACGGAGGTTGAATAATTTGACGGAGAAACCAAGCGAAAGCGTCAACGAGGGTGGTAGGTAACGCCGTCAATAGTTTAACGCCGTTTCAATGTCCACATCCACATCCAGGAGTCCCGTGGCGCTCATTATCTGACTAAAAAAATTAATATATATATATATATAAGGATCGTCAATGCTTTTTTTGGTTTGATAATATACTGAGTTGTATTTTTTATTTTTAAAATGCGTATTGATTAAATCCTAAAATCTATACAGTATTTTGTAACTCATATAAAAGCTAAAATAAATGGTAAATTATTCATTATAAAATATAAATACAAAATAGATACATTGTTATTTCCAAAATAAAAATAATTATTTTTATCGATTATATTATCTCCAGTTACTTTATTTTCATTCACGAATAAAAGATAAAAAAAGTAAAAATAATAACGACATTTACACCAGCTATAGTGATGTGAAGAAATAGATCTACCTACCTCTCACCAAATCCATTCTCTCAAAATAAAAGGTCCAAATTATAACATTTCCCATCTAATATAATAATGTTTGTCCACGTCATCAATTCTTCACTCGTTTGACACGTGGCAACATATCACTCACATACTTGAGTTTGTTCATTTCCTAAAGGCCCATTTTAGGCCCATTACGATGTGGGACGTCTTGACTCTCTATCATCACTCATCAATCGCCAAGATCTCTTCACCAGCGCCTCATAATGTCTTCTCATGGATTTCTTCGTTGGAGATCTGTGTAATCTGTGTTTTCTCTTTTTTCTCTCCTCTTTCACTAGTTGATTCGTTGATATTTTTGATTGACGTCGAGTTCATCGTCGCTCATGCATCGTCTTTGCGGTTAGTCTCAAAATTTTCGTTTCTGTTTTTGAATTCTATACCACTCTACGGATCAGATCGAATGAATCCGGTTCAGGTTAATCTCTAAATTGTCGTTATCTATTCTCTGTTCTTGAATTCTATTCCGCTTTGCGGATCAGATAGAAGGAATCCGGTTCAAGATGTGTCGTCTTTGCGGTTAGTCTCAAAATTTTCGTTTCTGTTCCAGAATTCTATACCACTGCTGATCAGATCGAATGAATCCTGTTCAGGTTAGTCTCTAAATTTTTGTCATCTATTCTCTGTTCTTGAACTCTATACCGCTTTGCGGATCAGATCGAACGATTCCGGTTCAAGATCAGCATTGATGCGGCAGATTAAAAATATTTTTACAATCTATGTAAGTTAAATAAACTAGGAATTGTCAAGCGCCTGTAGCTCAGTGGATAGAGCGTCTGTTTCCTAAGCAGAAGGTCGTAGGTTCGACCCCTACCTGGCGCGAATTTTAGAATCTTTTACTTTTTTTAATTTTAAAATTTTGTTTAGAAATCAGTTTTAATATATATTTCAAAGATCGAATCTTTCACAGAACAAACAATTGTTGATCTTAGGTATAAAAATCCGCAAGATCCGTACTGTCTCGAACCCGCAAAAAATTATTCGTACTGGTAGATTCGGGTTTGGGTTCCAAATAAAAAAAAATTATATCTATATGTTCCAAATACGAAAAAAAATTTGACGTAGTAAAATAGACAATAAAGAACGAGAGAAAAATGAACACACAAAATTTAATGAGTTTATATTATTGGTACGACAAACCTAAGTCTCATCGAGATCATAACTCTTAAATTTATAAGAGTTAGAGTAATATTTTTTTCTAGATTTACCTCACAATTTGTATCCAAACATTCAAACACTCACTTGTATTTTCTCAAAGTCACACTTTTAAATTCACATGTGTATTTCGATATCCACTTACACCCTCAATTCTCTCCTCGCTATCAATACTTACCAGTCAAACCATTGATCAACACTCATCTTGAATATTTCTTTTAGTACGTCTCTTGATGTTCATCCCAACACTTTCGAGGTACACCTTTAAACCACACAAGTAAGGATGGTCAATCCAGGTTTCGATCTGGATCGTTCGGGTTTCGATCCAGATTCGGGTTCGGATTATTTGATTTTTTTGAAAATTGGACTCGAAATGAACCCGACTATTTTTCGGTCTGGGTTTTTGGGATTATTCGGGTTCTGAGGTATTGAACTCGAAATAGTCCAAATTACATTGGATAATTCGGGGTTTTCGGATATTTTGGATTTTTTCGATCTGGATAACCCACCTCTGGCGGAGTCGCGATTGGAATCATCCTCATCTAAACCAAGCCAAGCCTCCGTCAACTCCCAAAACAGATGTTTTGATTTCTTAGTAAGCAATTCGTTATCACAAACATAAGGGTTCAACTAATCTCAGAGATGAAATGTGGGAGCAATAACAATGGTGTTCAAGAGACATAAATGTACTCAATTTCTAGTAGAAGAGGAATGTCATCCCAATTGGCATGAACTGCGATCACGACGTTATTTGGTCTATATTTTTGCGCCAAGATGTCGAAAACGAGGAGGAGGAGCACGATGATGACTACAAACCGAGATCTAAATCAAGTCCACACAGCTTAAGCACAGGTTGAAGCAACGCAAGAACCAATGGAAGTAGTTAGAAATCACAAACTACAACATCGATGAAACCGAACCAATGGAAGTAGTTAGAAATCACAAACTACAACATCGATGAAACCGAACCAATGGAAGGCAAACCTGGTCCTAGGAAGGAATGGCTCGTGCACCCTTGCAGACATCGATCGGTGAAGAAGGAAACCCCGAGGCGGCGAGCTACGGTGAAGTGAAAGGAAGGACGATGGCTAGGGTCTCGACGAAGATGAGTCCACAGCAAAGAGGAGATGGTGTTGTCTCCTCAAATAAGAGGAAAAAGATAATAGATGATGGAGACTAGTCGACGACAACTCAATAAAAGAGAACAAAATCCTATATTTTTTTAAAAAATTTGGGGTTTCGGATTCTTTGTGTTTAACCCGAACTCGGATCAGACCGATCCGAATTCGAAGGGTACTGAGAATTGAATCCATATATGTTTTTAGGGTAACCCCTTTACAAACGACTCTGTTTTTATGATCTATCCACGTCGGTAATCCGGATTGGCCTTCCCTAAATATCGTTAAGATTTTATTAAATCTCTAACTCATCTTTACTCTCCATGTCTCTTGTTAGTTATTAAACTTCCTCATTAGTAGACACAATAGTAAAACAATAGCCTTTTTTAAAAAATAATGTAGTTTTAACCGTTCTTCATTTGTTTTTTTTTACACATCTCGGAAAAAAAACCAAAATTAAAACCCATAATATTTAGTTGAGATACATTTGATAACTTTTCAACCTTGTCTATATCATAGTTATCAATCCCATATTTTACATCTCACATAACCAATATATATATTAAGATCTAACACAACCAATATATATATATATATATATTAAGATGTAGCAGTAGAATTGGATCCATTCATCACGAATCTTTTTATTATCAAAAGACGGCCTTAGTGGAAAAAAGAGAGAAACACAAACATGGTTCCACTTGTATATATAATATATTTCTACTACTTCACGATGCTAATAAGACCGTACGACCACGAAACTTCAAGTGTCCTGAAATGTCCCTCCGAAGCCTCACGTACTTGTCTTTGTAATGCTCCACAGATACACTCAGCTGCCGAATCGCCTCTCTTTTCTGCTCCGCCATTTCTAAAGCCATCACTCTCGTCCTCTCTTTCTCCTCTCTTTCCTCCTTCACTCTCACTCTTAGCTTCACTTGTTCCATGTGTAATTCCTCAAGATGCTTCCACATTTCCTCTATCTTTTTCTCTTTCTCACAAACCTCTTCTCTCAGCCCATTAATCTCTTCCTTTATCATTTCATTTATCTTTTGGTTCAAGTTACTGATGATACTGTTCTTATCAGCCATTTCTGTTTTGAGCTTCTCTATTTTTTCTTTAAGTTTCTCTTCCATTTCGGCTTTCTCATTGGTGATGGAACGCCCCCATGATTCCACTTCTTTTAGCTGATCGCTTAAAAGGGTTCGTTCTTTCATTAGCTTTGACATCTGAGCCTTCTCGTCAGAATCTTTATCTTGTAAACTATTCTTCAACGTTACTATCCTCTCCTGCAACTTTAATACTTCCATTTTCTCTTCATTGAATTTGTTTTTGTAGAAGGCAGCATCCATTTGAGCCAACTCGAGCTTATGTTGTAAGTTCTGAAGCTTCTCATTTGCCATTAAAGTCTCTTCCTCAAAGTGTTGGACTTTCTCTTTTGCAATCCTCAGTTCTTCCTCTAACAACTGAACTTTTGAATCTAGACTCCATTGATGGTCGTCTATCTTAGAGGACTTGCAGTTCTGGAGCTCAGTCTTTAGGTTTGCAAAATCTTCTTCATAGCTCCGTAGCTTCTCATTTGCTTCTCTAAGATCTCTCTCATACATGGTAAANAACATCTTCATTGACTTTTTGTTGCATAAGAAGCTTCTGTTTAGTCTCACTAAGCTCAAACTCCAACTCAACTATCCTACGAGTCAACGCCTCATCACCACCATGTGATGAGTCATCAGAATCCGACCCTGATTCAGAATCTGAATCTGAATCTGTTAACGCCGGAGGCTCGTCCTCATTGTGACCACCATCAGGCTGAGGTGGAAGCTCAAGAGATTGATGAGAGTGAAGTGAGGAGGAATAATAATCAGATTCTGAGATATTTTCAGAAGGAAGGTTCTTTCGGAGTTCACCGGTGACATGATCATAACGTTCAGCCAATGCACGGTACATTCGATAGAATTCTTCAACAAGTTGAATCAACTCAGGTCTTTTCTGGTAATACATCTGAGCCTTTTGAGCAAAAGAGTCAGCATCTTCTTCAATCACTTTCATCATACGGTTCACCCTGTCGTCCATATCTGTCAAATCAAAACATGGATAATAAGGATGTCAGATTCGATCAACGGCGATACTTAAAGGGTTCAGAGAGAAATATATGTATATATATATATATATATATTACTTTGGAGATTCTCAGAAAGCCATCTTGAGTTCTTAGGACTAATGTGACTATTCCACCACCATGAGTGTGATTTCTTTGTCAGAGATCTCTTAAACTTGGCCTTTGAATGAGCCTGAGACACAGTAGAAACAGAGTTATGTTCCATTTATGATTAGTAAATGGATCAAAGAATGAGACTGACATGTTCAACAAGGGTTCTTAGTTCTTACCGTTGAAGAAGCCATGGCTGTTGAGGAGCAGAGAACTTAGAAAACCTGTATAGAAAGAGTATGATGAACTAATGGTTGATATTCAAGAGCAAGATTCGAGCTTTTTCGATTCAACATGTGCTTGAATTGACGAAGGAATTCAGACAAATTAGAAGAGACAAAACAGAAGACAGGTGGCAGAAAGAGATTTGACATTGGCCAACTAAATCTCCACAAATTTTTGAGAATTCAACGATTACCCACTAGAGAACAATGATTGATAACAAAGATTCATGATTACAGAAAAAAAAAATAAAAGCTCAAGACTTGTGAAGGCTTTACCTAAAGAGAGAGATACACAAAAGATCTGCGGCTTTGTAAAAGAATGGCCTCCAATGTCCCTTTTATCTCTCTCTCTCTCTCTCTCTCTCTCACGGAGCCTTGCACGCGGTTCTGTTCTGATGTCAACACGGTTTATGAACACGTGTTGTTTAGTTGTGTGAGAACATAACCTCATTCATTTTAATCTTTTTTACAGATACGAATGGACAAATGAGTTGTGATATCAGAAAAGGAGCATTAATGGAGATTTCATCTGTACTTTCTGGTAATCATTTTATATCCCTATCTCCTCAACTCTCACCAAATCTCTTTCAATTAATGCATCGTTCTTGCCTCAAGATTTCAACCCATTTTTACATGTCTCAAACCAACTTTCTTGGAAGATGCCCATAATCTTCAAACTCATCAACAGAGCCTATGTTTAGGATCATAACCATATTATGTTATGGGGGGAAAGGAAGAGATCTTTCTCCTTGTTTAAACCCATTAATTTAATTAGATTTGTTTATTGGGTTTGTCTAGAATTCCATAAATACGAAAGCATTTCATGAAATTTTCTCAAACAAGAACAATGTGTTACAGAGCATAGCAAAGCAAATAGCAAAACCATGTTGGCTTTAACAGTTTTTAGTCTTCAATCAAACCCATTATATTCACAATTCCTTCCATTATAATCATCACCATAATCAAAGCTGTTTTCAAATTTGTCACCCCATTGCATACTTCTGAGTCCAGCTCCTAGCAGTGGCCTCATACTTTGCTTTATCAGTCTTGTACATATGAGCTATCTCAGGTACAAGAGGGTCATCTGGGTTTGGATCTGTTAATAACGAGCATATCGATAGAAGAACCTACACAAACGACCCTTTGCTTTATCAACATTTACTCGAACAGATGATTCCATAGAGAATGAGGGGACATAGCTCTATAAACCAACCTTGGATATGGTTAGAGCAGGACTCCATTGTTCTTTGAGAATATCCAAACATATACTCCCATTGCTATTAATATTCGGGTGGAATACTTTAGTCCTAAATGCAACCTAAACAATTACAAATCACACAATATATTCATCGGTTAGATGAAACAATGATATAGAGCAACTGAAATGGACACCACACTGTCATCAAACAAAGAAATCCCGACATTTGTAAGAGTTAAAAGTGCAAACTCAAGCCTTACACGAGCGGAAGATCCATACCAACGGAAGCAAAAATGGAGAACTTATACAAGTAAGTCAACAATGGCATGTACATGGGAATGTAGGCAGAATTTGCACATCCCAAACCTAAAATCCAGTGTTCCTAAAAGGTTAAAATTCTAATATGAAGTGTCTACAAGCAAAGAACCTTAGTTTGTGTGTATATGTCACTTCAATTTTATCTATGACAACTGCCTTGTTGATTGTAAATCGAAAGATTTCACTCACATCCAGACTCGATCATGAAATGTGACATCGCAATCAGAGGATCCAACATCGTTATATTCAAATCGAGACAAATCAACTTTTGATACGAAAAATAAAACACAAAAAGTGTGATTCGTTATTTGATTTATTAGAGGTCAGTCTTATATATACTTGACAATTTTAATCATATATTTGAATATCCCTACAACATATCTGATATATTAACCAAACAAAGTCTTAATATCTTTAATATATTATCAATTCAAAATCTGGTAGATATTATGATATATATCCTAATAGATTCTTTCACAAATGGCTACAAAAGTTACCTTTGGAGGCTTGAAGGGATAATCAGGAGGGAAATGAATGGAGACTAAAAAGACACCACCGGAATAAGGACTATCAGAAGGTCCCATGATTGTTGCCTGCCAATAAAACATGTCTTCTGCCACGGGACCTGCAACGAATTCCAATTATAACCCTAATCAAACCAAACCCGAAATCCAACAGAGAAGAACCCATCAGAGCAATACGAAGACAAAAACCAATAAAGTATGAAACTTTCAGCAAAACCCTTCCTACTTCACACCCAACGAAATCAGTCTCCAAAAACCCATAAATCAGACTCAAACTCATCGACATGAAAGAAAGACACTAGTTGAAATAGAGGATTCATGAGCCATAAGGATGAAAAGTTGATGTAATAGAGAGACATACCAGCACTGCAGGAGGTAGGAGGATCCTTCTGTAGATCCTTAAGCTCCTTTAGAATGCGTTTGGACGCCATAGTTCAAACCAATCTTCAGATCAACTAATTTTTCCACCGAAACAAGAGACAATCAATGAAAACCCAACAACGGGAGATGCTCAGAGAGCCAGCGAGAGAGAAGAGGAAGAGACGTGTAAAGAGGAACTTTACCCAGAAGAGCCCAGAAGTAAAGTCGTATTTCTGTAATAATGATATCATCTATTGTCGTCATAAAAGTTCTTGTTAAAATAAAATAGGTTGACAATCAGGTTTAATCCAAAACCAGTTTGGATTCGAGTTTTTCGGGTAATGTGAATTATTCGCGTTATTCGGTTTAAAATTTTCGAATATTATATATAATTTGGATTTATTCGGTTTACAATTTTTTAAACAATTCGTTTTTTAATATAAAACAAAAATTAAAATATCATATAATATATATATAAGAAATATATTGGTATTTTTTAGTTTTTATATAACTTTTAAAAAAATAAATTATATATTTTTTTAATTGGTTTGTTTGGGATTCTCGGATTCAAACCGAACCCGAATCGATCCGTATGTATCTAAAATTTGAATTAATATAGATTTATATGATAATTCATATTCCAAACGATTCGAATTGTTCCGATCGATCCAATTCGAATCGTTTGAATAAATCGAATTGACCATCCTAATTAGCAATGAAAAAGCAAAAAGATACTATCTTTTAAGGTATTCTTAATTTTTAATTTTGGATACATAGGATTCGGACACCAACATAGATAAAATGTAAGTATTAAGGACTAAATTGTCGTACCATCCATGGAATTATTATGTCCACATCTATTACACATCATATCCAATACGGAAAATCTAGATCTATTTCGAGATGTCATAAATAGTGCAATAAAATAGATGTTGGCTTTTTTTATTCTTCTAATATATATGAACCTTTTGTAAATGCTGTAAAATGTTTTAGAGAAAAATGTTTGAACATAGATAGAGATTGTATATTAAATATACTATATTTAACCTTGATTAATTTTAATTATAATATAATTTATTTTTATATGAATAAAAATTAGATTTTATTTTTTTCTCAATTTCTACATTGTTCCACAATTCTTGTAATAGTGTATAAGAGATTTGAGAATATTATAAATATTTTCAATATATTATATATTTAGTTTTAATTAAATATTATTATAGTATAATTTATTTTTATGTTTTATATTTTTTATAATTGATTTTACTTTATTAATATATATATATATATTGTAACTTTAGTCTATTATACGAACAATACTGAACAATATTGTTTTACTCTAAACTTCATCTTGATATCACATGCGATATCGATATAATAATGCACATTTCAATTTTCAATTTATATCTATTAGTTATTGATGTGTATTTCTTCATTATCGATTTACACTTTTATATCGTAAAAGAATATCTTTTAGATTGACGACCAAATTTCATCTTTATTATCAATATGCATTTCTCCACTATCGACCAAACGTTTATATGCAAATCTACACTTTTTTATTTTTATTTTCTTCGTTCAAGAAAATATTTTTTTTGTTAAAAATTAATTATTTGACATATAGATATATATATATATATATTATATAGTATCATAACTTTATTTTACGTAACTATATATATATATAATATCACATATATACATACCTTTATATATAAATAATAATATAATATATATATATATATAAACATTACCTTAATTGTAGAACATAATTTAAAATTATGAGGTGAAAATTTTTTTGTCCTCCACATAAATAAATAAAATAATTAATAAAAATAAAATATAACAAAAAAATTGGTGGCTCGGCCATCCGTATAACAACAATAAATTAAATAAATTATGGGGTTTCATCCTCCACATAAAATAAAATATGACGTAAAAAAACGGTGGCATAGCCATCCTTATAACAAGAATAAATAACATATAAATATTCATAAACTATTAATATTAATGATTGGTGGCTGAGCCCGTTTCCTCTCCCGTTCAATCTTCAATTTCGCCCTCTCTTTCCTCTCCTTCTGCTATCTCTCAAGCTTCTGCCTCGCCGATCTCAACTCGAGATCCATCCCCTCGAAACCTCGAATCTTGAGGTTGTTTTAGTACATCTTCAAAGAAATCAACTCGTATTTTCAGAGGCTGTTCACCAAAATAAATCAATGCTACAAACTAAATAGAAAGAGATAAAATAATATTTGTTAAAAATTAATTATTTGACATATAAATATAAATATATATATATATTATATAGTATAAGATATATATTATATGATTATAATATAAATAATTATTATATATTTAATAATAATAATTCATGTATAATATATATATATATATTATATAGTATCATAACTTTACTTTACGTAACCACATATATATAATATCACATATATACATACCTTTATATATAAATAATAATATAATATATATATATAAACATTACCTTTGTAGAGATAGGAGAGAGAATAAAGGAGAGTGAAGAGAGAGAATAAAAGAGATTGAAGAGAGAGAGGGATGATTTCAGTTTTCCTTTGTATTAATGTGTATACTTTTATATAGGGAGTGCCTATTTATAGGCAAATACCCTTTTATATTTAATATTAAATATAGTACATGGGCTTTAGCCCATTAGACATTTAAAATTTAACACTCCTCCTTAAATGTCTATTGACTGTCTCGTTAAAAACCTTATCATGGAAAAACCCATTGGGATAAAAACCATGATGAGGAAAAAAGAGTACAGTCATAAAAACTCATCCTCGAATTGTCAACTCTTTGTTTAATCATAAGCTTCGGAGGTGACGCATCCCGATATTTTGAATGTGTTTTCTCAATGTTGAGGTAGGGAGCGCTTTTGTGAATAAATCAGCTACATTTTCGCATGATCGGATGTATTGAACATCAACTTCTTTCTTCTTCTCGAGCTCTTGTGTATACGTGAAAAATTTTGGAGGTATATGCTTTGTTCTGTCACTTTTGATATATCCTTCCTTTATTTGAGCAATGCAAGCGGCATTATCTTCATATAGTATTGTTGGGTTGATATCAGTTGATAATCCACATGTCTCCTGTATGTGTTGAGTTAAAGCTCTGAGCCACACACATTCTCTACTCGCTTCATGAAGTGATATGACTTCAGCATAATTTGAAGATGTTGCAACTAGTGTTTGTTTATGTGAACGCCATGATATCGTTGTCCCTCCAATTGTGAAAACATATAATGTTTGTGATCTAGCTTTATAAGGATCTGATAAGTAACCTGCATCTGCAAAACCGATTAACTCACGTTTGGAATCTCTAAGATAAAATAATCCTAAATCAATC
>CM071867.1:43478440-43554905 GCA_036759665.1 Gynandropsis gynandra
CATTGCAGAATGATATTCATCGACGGATTTATAATCCTGGAATCTTAGATTCAGCCAATCATTTTTTGCCTTTGGGAGTATCACATATTTTTGGTGATCAAATCGATCTTTAAGAGATTCCCACAAATCTGTGGGATCTTCTTTTGTTCGATATTCATTTTTTAATCCATCAGCAATATGATGACGTAAAAATATCATGGCTTTTGCCTTTTCCTCTTTTGAGAAATTATTATCTTTATCGATCGTGGCAATAAGCTTTTTGCCTTTAAGATGCATTTTAGCATCAAATGCCGACGTCATATAGTTTTTTTCCAGAGGCATCTAGTGCCGTGATTTTGAGATTCACCAAATTCAACATGAAGATCTGTTATCATTGAA
Source organism: Gynandropsis gynandra (assembly GCA_036759665.1). Taxonomy (NCBI): domain Eukaryota; kingdom Viridiplantae; phylum Streptophyta; class Magnoliopsida; order Brassicales; family Cleomaceae; genus Gynandropsis; species Gynandropsis gynandra. The sequence goes on from CM071867.1 coordinate 43,478,819, forward strand.
GAGAAAAAATAAACAGATATAAGTTATGACATTGAAAAACAAAATTAAATAAATTATTATATAACAATTAATGTGTTAGGTCTGGGTGGCATAGCCATCCTTATAACAAGAATAAATAACATATAAATATTCATAAATTATTAATATTAATGATTGGTGGCTGAGCCCGCAGAATCATATAGTATAATATATATTATGACCGGGATATATATTCCACATGGTCTATATATAATTTTTTTACTTGAATATCGAATCCAAATCGAAACCAAAATCGATTGGAAATCGATATCGTAAAAAATTGAAATTAAAAATAATACATATAACGTATAATATTTTTCTCAGCTGATTAAAGCGTCGTGCTGATAACGTGTTAAAAATTAATTATTTGACATATAGATATATTAATTATATTAAAAATATAAAACATAATATTATGTATAATATTAGTAAACGTATATATAATATATATTATATGATTATAATATAAATAATTATTATATACTTAATAATAATAATTCATGTATAATATATATATATATTATATAGTATCATAACTTTACTTTACGTAACTACATATATATATATATAATATCACATATATACATACCTTTTTATATAATAATAATATAATATATATATATATATAAACATTACCTTAATTGTAGAGATAAGAGAGAATAAAGGAGAGTGAAGAGAGAGAATAAAAGAGATTGAAGAGAGAGAGGGATGATTTCAGATTTCCTTTGTATTAATGTGTATACTTTTACATAGGGAGTGCCTATTTATAGGCAAATACCCTTTTATATTTAATATTAAATATAGTACATGGGCTTTAGCCCATTAGACATTTAAAATTTAACATTTTTATATTTTTCGTGGAGTGATGACCACCTTTCACGTTGTCTTCTACACCTCTTTGTTTTTCTCTTACAAATCGCCTCATAAATTATTTTTATTCATTTTTCGTAGAGCGACGAACATCTTTTCAATTGAAACTATATGATTTTTTTTAAAATCTCAAGATGTTGTTCCACAACCTTACATATAAAAAAATTGAGAATATCGTAAAATATTCTCAAATACTTAGTTTTAATTAGATTTAATCATTACATTCTTTATTTTCATATTATATTCTCAAATATTTATTTTCATATTTTATATTAAATGTAATTGTATTAGTTATATTTAATTAATAAAAAATTAATGTCTCAATATTGTGCTTAAAAAAGTTTGATAATTCGGTACAAAGCCATATTTTTTTTATTTTAGTTTGAATTTATAACATTACATCCGCAAATTGCGGACGCCCCTCAGTCGCGGTCCTTAATTTGGGGCGTCCACATATCCGTTTAGGATGTCTTCAGGATGACACGTCGATAAATATTTGTCTTAGTCCGTAATCAGCCTATAAATTATCTATTTAACCCCTCAAACTTCCATCTGTTTCTCATACAGAATTCTCATATATTTCATTACTTATCTTCTTATTGTTTGTGATTATAATGGCATCATCGTCGATATCGAATATTAAGTGACTAAAAACATTAAGCTATGTTCGAAAATCTAATCAACCTCTCAATGCAATCAAACTTTTATAATCATCCGTTCAAGTGGCCAATAAGAATGAACACACTAAGACAACCAATCAATCTAAAATATGACCAAATACTATTACTAAGTATTAAGCACAACCTTCGTTACCTGTTGGTAAAACTCTAACCCGTGGCAACGGATCTACTCGGACATGTTTAGAGTCGAAATGTTTATTTATGCTTTTTGTACTGATTGTTGTACCAGCTTATTATATGTTATATGGATGGACAATGCATGGTCGATTGGGTTTTCCATATTGCATGACAATAATCGATCGTGGAACAAGAATGACAAATTAGGCATTGTAAAAGTTAACAACACATGAACGGACGGTGTCGGATCACAGATGTAGAAGGCTCAAGACGGACGGAGTCGGGTCACAGATGGAGAAGGCTCGAGACTGATGGACAGTGTCATGTTACCGATGGAAAAGGCTCAGAACGGACGGATATATCGAGTCACGGATGGAGAACGTTCGTGTTGTTGCATTCCGCAATTACACAGGCCCCGTTGCAATCCCTAATTGTGTATTCCCTGTGCAATCCTTAATTACAAATGCAGGTGCAGTCCCTAATTGTGGGCGCCAGTGCAGTATGCAATTGTGGACGCCCTATTCTAACCTGCAATTGCGGACGATCATTTGCTTTCCGTTCGCAATTACAGACAGTTGTTTGCTTTTATTTCGTAATCGCGGACAACCATTTGCTTTTTGTTTGTAATTGTGGACGATTGTTTGCTTTTCGTACGTAATTGCAGACGTCCCATTTTCTTTCCGTCCGTAATTGCTGACGACCATGTTCCTTCAATTCGTATTTGTTTATGGTTTAAGAACAATTTTTCTCGACTTTCCGGAAAAAGGCTATAAATTCCATCTAATAACCCATTGTTCATTTTGTCCCACCTTTCCCCCACTCCTTTCCTGCATGTTCAGGCGGTCGTCCGAGTTCCGCCGTCCATCCAGCGTCTCGTCGTCATCTATCCATCTCCTCCATGTCGTTCTGATGTCGTCTGTCTCGCGCTCGGTCCATTCCGACGCCATTTCCATGCCGTCTCGACGCCATCTCCACGAAAATATACCGTCAACGACTTTGTAATATATATATATAATAATTATAATTAATCATTGTTATTTGTAAACATTTAACATTTAATGAAAAATAAATTTTATTTTATTTTTCAAATTTTTCAAAATTGCGGACAGAACGACGTTCACAATTGTGGACGGATCGGGCGTTTCCAATAACGGACAGATTCAGGCGTCCGCAATTTTGAAAAAAAAACTGAAATCCCGACCCGTCTGTTAATAAGCCATTTTTTCCGTCGTTTTGCGAACAACAATGTGGTCTAGAATTACGAACGGTTTATGGACTAAAATTTTCATCCGTATTTTCAGACAGATTGCAGACATTATTCATTTAACGACACTCGTTTTCATACTACTTTTTCCGTCCCTGAACATGTTTGGGGACGGATTCTTCAGTCCATAAACCTTCATTTTCTAGTAATGTAATTTTGTGAACATTTGTTTTTCGTTTATGGTTTATTAAATGTAATTATATTTCGACCGCCTATATATAGATCTGCGTGATGCAATTTGGGTATCATATGAATCGCGATGATTTGTAACAAGCTTTTGTTTGTTCTTGACAAATTTTTTAAATTTTGTGGAATACCATAAAACAACATGTAATCTCTCGATATAATCTCTCGCTGAAGTAATGAATAAGAATAACAATAAATGAAATATGAGTTTTGTGAGCTCATTCGGATTTCATATTTTTATCTCTATTGATTAATTAATCGACCGTAATATTTTTTTCTATGACAATCGTTATACATTTACATTGCTAACAACTCAAATTAGCATGAACAAACCGAACCCATAAAATGTGTAGCCTAATGAACAAGTTACAAAATTATTGACAAAGTTTTGAGTGTGGATAAGACACAATATTTACGTTGTAAGATGGAAATACACATTGGTTATTTCCCATATTGAGGATAAAGTGTTTTACCAATTTTTTATTTATTTTTAATTAGTGATTATTTTAATTAGACGGTTGTACTTATAATGTATTTCATCAATATTGTATATAAACTCGTCTTAATAGTTTGTTTCATTCATAAAAACGTAATATACATACAAATTTTACATTATTTATCTCGTTTTTCATACTTTTTCTTTTTTATATTTTCATCATTTTTATTACGTCGTAATATTCATTCTCATTTAAAAATGAGTTTTGATTCGTCTACAACCAGGGATGTCATCTAAAGCTGTCCGGAAGAGCAAGATTTTGCCATCATAGGACAAATTGACAGAAAATTACTTTTGAGTAAGATATTTATTTTTCAATAATAATAGATTATTTGATGAAAATTATAATAATACAGAATATAAAATTCTATAGGTAATTTATAATAACAAAACAATGTAATTTTTATTTAACATTTAAAACATAAACATGTTTTACGATCTAGATAATTATTGAATATATTTATATAATAATATATATAATTAATTAAGTACTCTAACGTATATGAATGTGTCTACGTTTGTTTCCCGTAATAATTAATTAGCATTTGAATATATCACAATATCAATTACAATTCATCTCAATTGAATAGATATAATTCTTATTGAGTGGAAATCATAATTGCATTGTGGGGTATGTATATATTATACATGTAGAATATATTACAATATAAATTATTATTAATCGCATATGGTTTGTTGGGCGTAGGCCCGTGTTTATACGGCCCGGTTAGAGATCCTCAAGCATGTAACCCTAAAATATGGATCATATTGTATCCCATATCGCTAAATGAAATGACATCCTGAAGACGCATCGTTAGTATTTAAAATGCAAGAGCCTAACGTTTTATCTTCACGGAGCCGTGCGATGAGCACATAGCGAACTATTCTTTCGCCTTTTACTAAAGAAAACCGTGTGCTCGTCGTATTAAGCGGCATACGCCTATTTTTGGAGGGGTGGCTCACGAGCTTTACCCCATCAAAGACACATAAAGGATTTTAATATTTTATCGATAAATTTTTTTTGGAGGGGTGGCTCCAAAATATTTTTGGAGCCATCAAAGACGCATAAAGGATTTAAATATTTTATCAGTAAAATATTTTTGAAAGGCGTGAGAAGGTGCTGTTAATTGCCAGCCTACAAATACAATGATGACGCGAACAATGCTTAGGTGGTTAGAGTACCACATCGACAACAATACAAAAGGGAAGGGTATGAGAGTGAAATAAAAGACGCTCGGATTTTAATTTTAAATTATCTTTGCGCTTGGGGCAATGACGCAGCTAGTGAGGTTCTAACCGAGGCGCGTCTATTGCTGGTTGAAAACTATTTCCAAACCCCCTCTTAGGCCTGGGCTTGACCTTGGCCTTCGAGAATTTCTGGAAGGGCTCCCTTTGGGGTAAAGTCCTACAAATTCTTCATGATAAAAATATTGACTTGTCCGGTAATAATTACGTTAAAGTAATATATATATATATATATTGCGCTGCATATACTAGTTTATATATTCAATGATTGTATAATTCCAATTTACTTTCATTTTTTAAATATCCATTTTAAATTAATGTTAGTTTTTTATGAGCATATGGTTTTTTAATTTGTAGTCTTAGTTTCAATTATATCTCAATTTTAAGATGACATTTCTAATATGAGATGAGAATGCTAATAATTCATCGATTGAATTAATCTATTTTAATTTGTTTACAAAGGTATAATATATATATATATAAATAAAGTAATTAACACATTTACCATCTATAATAATTGTAACATAAAGAATACGATTTTATGAGAATAATACATCCAGAATTATCTATTGAGAATAGAAATGCTTGCATATATACAATTAGGAAGTAATTGTGGCTACAAACTTATACATTTATATTTCGTTTATAGCTTGATAAAAAAACAATTATGTGTTTCTATATACCTAATAATATATAAGTGAGTTTTTTTTATTATATAGTTTTTAAGAGTTATTTTTGTCATCCGGTTAAAATTTCACTAAACACAACATTCTTCCTATATTTTAATTTAATGATTGACTACGTTTATGGACAATTGTGATTCCACTAAACTCCGTATGTCCGTTTACAATAGCGTGTGTACTAGTCAAACCCTTAATTAGTACAATTTGTAATAATCAGCTTTAAATCATGCAAAATATGATTCCAACAACACTGGAAGCATTAGCGAATACAATAAAATCGACTTATTCATCATATGTAATACGTGTGAAACTCCAGAATGAGAAAATAAGAAAGAAAGATATGAATTGAAGAAGAGAAGAAATAGATCGATGAATTCTTATTTTCATAGAAAATGTTGAAAAAATTACATCCGTAGAAATATGAGTACAATTGTTTAGCCAAATCAAGAACCCAAGAACACAGGATTGAAGATTAACAGAATTTGTGCTTGAGTTGTTGAGAGAGAGAGGATTGATCCAAGGTTGAAGAATACGACATCTCGACAACAGTAACCCTTATGTTGAACTTGAGTGTTTCCTTCACTAAGACCCTCCAGCTGAGACCAAAGCTTTGATTGTTTGTTCTTGGTCAAAACCTTCTGATTGAACTAGAGTATTTGGACTGATATTCCCCGTCAAATTGATGTCAGGTGGGAAGTCGGCATTCAGTTTGCTTCGTAGCTGAACAACATGAGACAAAGATTTTGTGAAAATATATGCAATTTGAAATGTGTTACAAATGTGTTTGATAACAACGGATTCAAGTGCTACATTTTCCCTGACAAAATGGTAATCAATTTCGATATCTTTTGATCGACAATGGAATTTAGGATTAACTCTAAGAAAAATAGACGAAAGATTACCAGAGTGCAAGACTGGAGGACTTGGTTGATATACCAAGATCACGAAGAATAAAACTTTTAGCCAAACGAGCTCAGCTTTTGTTGAAGCCAAAGCTCTATACTCAACTTCAATAGAAGACCTGGAGACTGTTGGTTGTCTTTTAGTTGACCAAGAGAGTAAAATTGAACAAAAATATGTACAAAAACCAGTTGTAGAACATCTTGTAGACAAACACCCTGCTCAATCACTATCACTGAATGCAACTAAGTAAAATATACTATTTTTATGTATGTGTAAACCAAGAGTAATGATACCTTTAATATAACGAAGAATTCCTTTATATTTCTCACTATATCCTAAAAACACACAATTTAAAGACCTTGGATCAAACTTATTTTGTGCATAAGGTCGAAGATAGGGATAACAACAATAACCAAAGATTCTGAGAGCAGAGTAATCCACCTACTTTTAAACAAAATTGTGTATGGTATTTCTTTAAGCAATGAAGATGATGGTAACAAATTACCGATATAGTGTAAAATGCTTCTACCAGTATTTGAGAGGTATTTTAGCATGAACCATCATAGTTAGTCCTAATTCAATGAGATGTCAATGCTTTCTTTCTGCTAACCCATTTTGTTCGGGTGTATAAGAACATGATACAAGATGTTTAATACCATGCTGCAAAATATGTTTTTGAAACAAAATACTGCTAAACTCACCTCCTCCATCACTTTGAAACAATTTAATTTTGCAAGAAAATTTATTCTCCACCATCTTTTGAAAATAAACAAAAACATTATAAAAAAATGATTTATGCATTAGAAGATATAACCAAGAATATAGAGAAGTTATCAATAAAAATGACATAGAATATGAAATCTTGAACCGAAGATGTAGGTGCAGGACCCCATAAATCACGGTGAATCCTTTCCAATAGTTCTTTTGCATGATACATAGAATCAAAAAATGACAATCTGTTATTTTTAGCGAGCTGACAGTATTCACATAGATTTAAAGAAGGTTAATTAATCTTAATAGAATCGTTTTTAATGAGTTCTTGCATGTTGTAGTTAGCATGTCCTAATATATCATGTGAAGTAGAATGAAAGGTCTTGAAGTCTGATGTTTGTAACCTGTAGATCCCTTCACGTTTGTTTCCTTTGGTCAGAATCTTCCGAGTTATTAAATCCTTAATACAAACACTATTAACATAAAAAATAACCTCACAACGATAAGCTTAGGTAAGCCTTAAAACTTATAATAGAGATTTATTAATTGAAGTAACTACCATAACATTATGAATTGGTAAAGTACCTTATGAAGTAGAAACAACAGTAGATCCAACATGTGAAATTGGAAGATAAGAACCATCACCAATCATCACACTATCTGATCCGCCATATGGAAGTGAACTCTGAAGATGTCCAGTTGAATTTGTGATATGAACTGATGCTCCAAAGTCTGGAAACCAGTCCATCTGAGGGTGTTGATTCATTTGAACAGATGTGAGGGCTTGTGGAATATCATCACTTTGAAAAGCATTATCAAAACGATGCCAACATCGTAGAGCATCATGTCCTGTCTTACCACAAATTTGACACAATAATCTTGTAGAAGAATGTTGTGATTTATTATTGTTAACCAGGTTGTCATTCGAGTTTTGTAATTTATGAACATAAGGTGAATAAACCTGTTGTGAAAAAGCTCTTCCTTGTGTTTTATAGTTTCTATTACCTCTGAACATCTGTTTGCCTCCTCTATTGTTTAAATTTTTTCTTCCAAACCCCTGATTCTGTCCATTGTATCCTGAATTAGCAACAAATTGGGTGGCAAGAAAAAGCTAAATGATAGATATACATTAGTGAATTAGTTGGTAGAACTGCCAATAATCAAACTATTTAATTGAGATACAACATCTTCATATATTGGAATAAGAGGTTTATGCATCGAAATAATAATCGAAATAATAATGGTTTTTATAATGAAAACAATATTTTATTAAGATATTTTAAAAATAATGACATTTCATCAATATGATAATGGAAAAATGATGAATTGTTCCTGAAAAATATCATTTGATCACCTATTTCTTGATCTAGCTATTACAAATTGATATTTCGACTTACCAAATTTAAGTTATCGAATAAACAATTTATATATGCAATGTTTTAATAATGAGAGAAATTATTCTGAATTTTAGATACTTTACTTTACAGTAAAGCCATTGTAGCGTCTATAAATTGCATAGAATCTGCATTAAAGAAGTCAACTGTCGGAAGACATTTAATAAAGAACGGCATGCAGTTTATGAACGTACCACCCATGGTGAAGTTAAGAAAACGTCATGTCTTCCGCTTCAGGATTATAGAAACAACACGACATCTCGTTTGATTCTCAACCGTGGAAAATTATTCCTGCAAGAGTGGTTTTTCTTTTTTCCAAGGAAAGATGAAAAAAGGTCCCTTCCTTTCGAAGGCATGCGAAATGCTCATTTTCCATGGCAGTTATTGAGAGAGAAACTGCACACCACCTCTAAGATCTTCGTCGGAATTTACCAGATCCGATCGGAGATCTTCCTTGAATTCTTCATTCTGCTGTTTTGTTTCTCGAGAAAGTGGCTGAGAAAATAAGGCGGAGAAGAAATGGAGGAGTTTCTGGACAAGTTGCCATCGATGGATCTGATGCGGTCGGAGAAGATGACTCTCGTTCAGCTCATCATCCCTGTCGAGTCCGCTCACCGTTCCATCACGTATCTTGGCGAGCTCGGCCTATTGCAGTTCCGCGATGTCAGTGCGACTCAGATCCAACACCTCTTTTAGAATTTTCGAATCTGTTGCTTATCTGTTCGTAATTTTCTTTTTGGTTGATGAGTAATTAATTGGTCGGAAACGATATTTTAATGTGTCGGAACAAGATGTGTAGTGACTGTGATCTATCCCGAGTGCTGCGTCACTTCGACGCGAGTGGACTTGCCACTATGATTTAGAGTTAGAAGGACGTTGGAATTGCTGGATTTTCTCTTCTTTTCTTTTAGAATTTGAACGGCATTTTCTTGGATTTCTTCTCGGATGTTTTAGTGCGGTTTGCTTAATTTGAAGTTTAATGAGCTATTTGATTAATACATTTAATTCGGATTATTAGCCATATGTTGTTGGATGTATTAGAAAGCTGACATTTTCTATCTCTGTTTCTTTGACAGCTTAATGCCGATAAAAGTCCTTTCCAACGTACATTTGCCAATCAGGTATGAACACGTTGTTCTCTCTAATTTTGTTACATTCGAGTTCTATAATATGGAATTTGGATGAAAGACAGTTATAGTTGTTCCTATTTTGATGTGTTAAAAATGTAGATTGGTATAGTTAGCTGTAATTGTAAAGGGATTTTAGGACATATTATATCCATCGGAGGGTCGCCCTTGTCACAAAAAACTCTGCACTTGTTTGTTTCTGGATGTTTCCTTCTTAATAGTTTACTGATTATTGGGGTTATCTCATAGTTTAGTTCACTTTAGTTTGTAGTCTATTGTTTCGTCATTGAAGCAGAACTAAGTAATTGGGTTTGCTTTTTTGTTTTAGTCCAAATTGTTGGAGCTGAAGGTAGCTTAAACTTGGAGACATTAAGTATGCTGTGGGCGTGATAGTTTTTCTTCTTAAAATCCGTGCTAAAATTTTGTTTCTTGGAAAAAGATTTTGACAAGATAAAGATAGTTAATTCTCGACTATTACATTGTCTCTCGTATAAATAACAGTACCATATACGGATAACCCTGAGACAAACGAATCTAGTTCGAGTGACACACGACGGCGACTACGGCTAGGACGTCGTCGCCATAGTGTGTCACTCTAGATGAGTCTCAGGGTTATCCGTATATGGTACTGTTATTTTAGGATGTGGTGAAAATTGCTGGCTCTTAATTCTTTTTCTTATGTGAATGTTTGAGGGCTTCTAACAGGTAAAACGATGTGGGGAGATGTCAAGGAAGCTGCGGTTTTTCAAAGATCAAATTGATAAAGCTGGTCTAAGATGTTTACCAGGACATGAACTTGAACCAGACATTGAACTCGAGCATCTAGAGGTTGATGTTCAATTTCTCTTGTTTACTATTTTCATGTTAATAGCCTGCTTAGTTTTGCTTCTATTTTTGGGGAATAGGATATGCTATTTCAGGATTTCCTTGTATCTTTTACGTCTTTCTTTGCCAGAGACAACTTGCTGACCATGAACATGAGCTACTGGAGATGAACTCTAATGGTGAAAAGCTTCGGCAGACATGTAACGAACTGTTAGAGTTCAAGATAGTCCTTCAAATGGTAGGTGACCTGTATTCTCCTTTCTTTTTTGCACAGCTCAGAATCACAAGCACTTAGAATTATATCCCGTTAACTTTTGCTCAACGCAGTTGTATTCAAGAAAAGTTTTATTTGGTTCTCCTTGAAGTTTCCTGGACATTTCCTGATTATTTGGATTCAAAAGTGGTGGTTTTATAATTTTATTTAGGTATCTAGCAAATAACATGTTTCACATGTATCATGGCTAGCCCCAGCCATGTAACCAAGTTATTCTGACTCAGTTTCCTTATCAGATTCTTCCTCCATATCTTTGTCAAGATGCTGTGCCTTTGGTTGACTTTTTTATGCGTACCTTTCTCATATGTTGCTATTTTACATGATATCAGGCTAGCAGTTTCCTTGTCTCTAGTACCACCCATGCAGTTGGAGAGGAAACAGAATTACATGAGAATACTTTCTCAAATAATGGTTATGATGATAGTGCCTCTCTACTCGAGCAGGTGCTTGCTTCTCGAGATTTCTGTGCTAATTGTTTCTCCTTATAGAAAGCTCGTAACTGTGCTTTTACTGAGATGAATAATTATTTTACAGGAAATGAGATCTGGACCTTCAAATCCATCAGGATTGAGATTTATAAGTGGAATAATTAGCAAAGAAAAAATTCTTAAGTTTGAGAGGATGTTGTTTCGGGCAACAAGAGGCAATATGCTTTTCAATCAAGCGCCTGCTGATGAGGAGATCATGGATCCTGCAACAACGCAAATGGTTATTATAGTTTCTTTTCTTCTTAGATGCTATATTTTCCCATATTTTCTTTGAAAAATGTCTTAATCTTTTCTGTACATAATCTATTAATAACAAGGAAAAAAAGTTGCAATTTTGTTTCATATGGTTTGAGCTTGGATGCAACCTTCTGTCAGCTAATGGGCGAAAACAAGCTATCATGCTGTTCTTCTGAGATGCATATTTTACTGACCTGTATGACTCTTGTAGGTGGAGAAGATTGTATTTGTAGTATTCTTTTCTGGGGAACAAGCAAGGACAAAAATATTGAGAATATGTGAAGCTTTCGGGGCAAATTGCTATCCTGTTCCAGAGGATACGACAAAGCAGAGGCAGCTTACAAGAGAAGTAAGTTGAATATGCCTAAACTTCTCCTTTATTTGTCTAGGTTAATTGCGAGATATGTGAACTGATTTTTCTTTGGAATGCTTGAAATCGATTCTCACTTGCTTCTGATTTATAGGTTTTATCTCGGCTTTCTGATCTGGAAGCCACTCTGGATGCCGGAACACGACATCGCAATAATGCCCTTACGTCTGTAGGGTACCATTTGACAAAATGGATGAACATGGTAAGAAATAACTTCTTGTCTTCTCTTTTCTGATGTATTCTGGCTGGATGTTTAGAAGATACCTTGGAGCAGCCGTGATTGAGGTGTTTCTTATTGCTAGGTACGAAGAGAGAAAGCTGTCTACGATACACTAAATATGCTAAATTTTGATGTGACCAAGAAATGTCTTGTTGGAGAAGGTTGGTGCCCTGCATTCGCAAAAACCCAGGTATGCTATCATATGCTTTTTTAATTGCACTCTTTTTCTTCTTATGTAATTTGGTGCTTTGTAATATATTTGGAAAATCAATTTGTCTTACAATTTTCAAACAGATTCAGGAGGTCCTACAACGTGCCACTTTCGACAGCAATTCACAGCTGGGCGTAATATTTCATGTGATGCAAGCAGCCGAATCGCCTCCTACTTATTTCAGAACAAACAAGTTTACAAATGCGTTTCAGGAGATTATTGATGCTTATGGGTAAATTCAACCCTTGAGCGTTATTGGCATGTTCCATGAGGGATAAAGCCTCATAGTGTAATTGCAAATGGAGGGTCCAGTGTCTGATGACATTATCAGCTGCCCTTTTCCAAATTTGAACTTTCTGTGCTTCTCCTTTTAGTAGATTGGCTGTATTATTTGCAAGATTTGGTGAAGTTATTTATATTTGCATAACCTTTGTATCGTCTCACGTCTCCTCGAATGATGCTTGTGTGGCAGTGTTGCAAGATATCAAGAGACAAATCCTGCAGTGTATTCAGTTGTCACATACCCCTTTCTTTTTGCTGTAATGTTTGGGGATTGGGGTCATGGAATATGCTTGTTGCTAGGAGCTTTGTACCTTCTAGCTCGTGAAAGAAAGCTGAGCACACAGGTACGTCTGGCCAAATATGTATGGAACTCCCTATACTAGAAAAGTAGTGACAATATTGACCATTAACATGATCTGTTTCTCCAGGATTGACCTAAAAATACATAATCGTGCGGTGCTTATTGTGATTTCTTAGCTAATGGTTTTACTGAATAGCTTCCGTATATATGACGCAGCTTCCTGTTTTCTCAGTGTGTCCTGTTTTTTAATTCGAAAACTAGTAAATGCCTGTTTTTATCCCATAAAGCCAAGTTGAGCCTCTTTTCCTAGTTTAGAGAAATAGGGATCTTTTGTACTGACATAAAATGTATGATGAATTCTATCGAAGTGGACATTTATGGCAACTATATAGTCTCACTTAAGTTGTAGTGATTTTTTAGAAGACGATATTTGTGTGGCATGCATATCACCAGTCTTTTGCAATTCTTCTACCTCTTATTTGATGTTTGTCTTGTTTTCACCAGAAACTCGGTAGCTTTATGGAATTACTCTTTGGAGGCCGCTATGTACTCCTTCTAATGGCACTATTTTCGATTTATTGTGGGCTTATCTACAATGAATTCTTCTCAGTCCCTTTCCACATCTTTGGTGGTTCTGCTTACAAGTGTAGAGATACAACCTGTAGGTCTGTATTATTCAGGCTTGATGTTTCGATTGACAAATGCTTGGTTTATCTTATTGATATGCTATAAATATTCTTCTCATTTCTCTTAACAGTGATGCTCATACGGCTGGTTTGGTCAAGTACCGTGATGCATACCCTTTTGGCGTAGATCCTAGTTGGCGTGGGAGTCGGTCAGAACTGCCTTTTCTTAACTCTCTGAAGATGAAAATGTCTATTCTACTTGGTATTGCCCAGATGAATCTGGGAATTATATTAAGTTTCTTCAATGCACGCTTCTTTAGCTGCTCATTGGACATAAGGTTTGCTCCTCCAACTGAGTACCTTTATATTTTCATCCAAAGGAAGTTCACAAGAGAAGAGTAGCTCTCACACTTTCGTGCTGCCTTGTCAGGTATCAGTTTGTTCCACAGATGATCTTTCTTAACAGCCTTTTCGGGTATCTATCATTGCTTATCATCGTTAAGTGGTGCTCTGGTTCCCAAGCGGACTTGTATCATGTTATGATCTACATGTTCTTGAGCCCCACTGATGATCTTGGCGAGAATCAGTTGTTCTGGGGGCAGCGTCCACTTCAGGCATGGTTTTATCTTATACCCACCGCAACAACTGCTCGTTCTCTGTCCATATTCTTCTTGACACTGTCTTGATACTATTCTGCAGATTGTGTTATTGCTTTTGGCATTAGTTGCTGTCCCGTGGATGCTTTTTCCGAAACCATTCGCCCTGAGAAAGATGTACATGGAGGTAACTGCAGTTTAGGCATTTGCTCACCTATTTTGATTCCGGCTCTCGCTCTATAACTGTGTTTCTTTTGCTTATCAACCGGTTGAAATTTTCTAGAGATTTCAAGGGCGTGCTTATGGAATACTTGGCACGTCTGAGGTGGATCTCGATGTAGAACCAGAGTCCGCGAGGGAGCATCATCACGAAGAGTTTAACTTCAGCGAGATTTTTGTACATCAATTGATTCACTCAATTGAGTTTGTTCTAGGTTCAGTTTCTAACACAGCTTCTTACCTTCGGCTTTGGGCTCTTAGGTGAGACCCTTGATTCTCTTTCTGACCAAACTAATTCCTTATTGGTCCTAAACTCATGACCTCCCTCATTGGGCTTGCAGTTTGGCGCATTCGGAATTGTCAACGGTCTTCTACGAGAAGGTTCTTCTTCTTGCCTGGGGGTAAGTAGTCCACCGTACCTTACCATTTTTTTTTGCTCTAGAACGAGAAAAGAACTCTGAGGTGATACCATATTTTGATAAGAATCAGCTAATAAGTAGAACCGATGCCGAAAGCTATAATTTACAGGAGAAGGGTGCCTAAGGTCCCCTTATAAGCCCAACAATAGAATCTACATCAATTCATGTGGGACTTTTGTGAAGAATTATAACACATGTTTTAGTAACCATCCATCTTTGGGCAGGTATGATAACATAGTCATCCGATTAATCGGCTTAGTGGTTTTTGCATTTGCCACGGCCTTCATACTTCTAATGATGGAAACACTAAGTGCGTTCCTGCATGCACTTCGTCTTCATTGGGTGGAATTCATGAACAAATTCTACAGCGGTGATGGCTACAAGTTCAGACCATTCTCTTTCGCTTTAATTTCCGATGACGACGATGAGTAAAAAAAAAAATGGTTCCTCCCATTTTGGCACAATCCCACTCTTTTGTAGTTCGCATCAACTTAGTAGCAAAAGGTACACACACACACACACACAGACCCTTGCTTGCTTCTGCTCTTTTGTTACTTTAGTTTCAAGTAGAAGGTCGAACAGGTTAGGTAATAACATTTTCATACAGCATTTTGGTTGGACCCACCAAGTAAAAACATTCTATACTATATACTGTCCTTTTCTTTTTCTTCTTCATTTTTGCTCCTTGTAAGAAGCTTGTCCTGTCCTGTCCTGTCCTCTCCTCTCACATATCTATTCAACTTCCAACGATACCAAAGTTATAATTTTAATTGTGGTTTTTTTTTTACTTGTTGATATATCTTGTGCTACTCTTCTTTTGATCTCCTATTCTCCCTGAGTACTTTTTGTTATCAATTAGAATATATTTTTTTTAGTAAGGTTCCTCAACGATCACATTTTGGATGAAACTGTGGGAATACATTTCATTTAACATGCGAGATAGAGATCTCCATTTTTTATGTTCTGGGCTTGTTTCAAAATGATTTATGTAGTTTAATAATTTTATTGTTTTTTGTTTCATAGGGGATTTTGTTGGTAGAGAAATTGGAAACGACACATCCGTTGAACAAATTGCTTAGTCGTCATTATATTATAATACCCATTGACATTCATGTTTCTACCAGAATTTTGAAAGATCTTATAACAGAAAGAGATTTTTTGAATTAACATTACAATGTTTTTTTTAAGATGAGAGAGACCTATTATTATTATTAAGATGATGCAATAAAAACCGACATTTGCAGAATGAGAGAAAGCAAACCAGATTAAAAGGATATATTTATTAGGGTTTTGAATGAAAGCGGTAAGCGTCCCCATCGTTTCAACATATTCACCTCTTAACAACGAAATTAGAAAAATGTGAAACCCTAAGAGAGTAACACCAAAATGCAAGAGGACGATATCTCCATCAGCAAAACAAAAAGAAAAGAGTTTTGGGAAACACTTGTTGTATTCCGATTAAACCAAGATCTGTCTGTCTTCTCTCAAGCCTCGGCGAACCTGCGACCAAAAATCAAACAATACAAATGAATCTTCAAATCATATGGCTATAAAGACTGAATGAATGAACGTCGTATCAATATATATATATATATATACCCAAGCTCAGATAGCTTCAAGTGGGCATCGGCGTAATCGGCGAAGAATGCCTCCTCATCCTGAATCACATAGACATGGATGAATACCAATGTGTTCAGGAACCATTTGGATTAAAATAATAATAGTAATAATTAATAATAGGACATGTCGGAGATGATGATAATAATATACTTACAGCAGCATATTTCTCAACGAGTGGACGGAAGACAGGGTCGGACAGAAGAGCTTTGTCTGTGGGGAGTTGAAGAAGTCCTTCCTTCTCTCCACTCAGAAGCTCCCTTTTCAACACACAACAACAATTACAAGTTTTCATTTAATGTACACATTAGTGAATCATTACTTGCTCCTGAATTAGAGAGAGAAAAGAGACTTACTTGAAGTATGAGTTGTCGAATATAAGTGGGTTAGCAGTCCAGGGACCATCGAACCCAGACCTATCCTCGTGACACCTTCCCTTTAACACATAAAACCAAACACATCACAAGTCGTTTAGATTTGGACAATACAAAGACGTTTGGAGGGATAATGACATTAGAAACTCAAGAAACAAACCAGGGTGTGGGCACCAGAGAGGACAACAATGTCCTTATCAGATAGTCCCATCTGTTTGACGAACACATCCCTCAAATGATCACATCCCTTGGTTGCATCCGGAAGACGACCCTCCGGTGGTGGCTCAGGCTTGTCCTGATAGTATGAAAACGTATTACGTGTAATATGACAAGGCCCCATCTAAATGAACAGAAAAATAAAATGGAAAATAGCAGAAGCTATGACTAACCTCTCTGCCAGGGTGGAAGGGGACTTCAGGACCACCGGTAACTTCAACAGCCACAACACCGGCAAGCTGAACCCATCAAAGGGGTCGTAAGTCACAAACCAAAGCAAATTCTGATCATAATTTAGAAGCTGTAAACATTAAAAGAATTCTTCAGATACCTGATGGAAATCAGCGAAAGAGATCGTCGGGAACTGTGCCTTGATGGGCTCCAACATCTTAATGGCTTTACAGATACCATTGTTCGCACCGTGACCTTGCTCTGCCTCGAACCTCATGGTACCGAAGGGTCCTCCAGTCTTTGAGCCGCAGTCGAATGTTCCAGCAGAATGCCATCTAAGGGATCAAATCCCAAAGAGTTAGTAAATCAGACATGGATTCAAACGCAAGGAAGATTGAAATCTATTACTTCAAAAAGGAGAGAAGCCCCTTGAAATAGATTCTTACGCGAGACGGAGCATGAGGGGAGCACAGCCCTTCTCAGCGATCAAGCCTCTGAGCTTTCTCTTACATTTCTCAATGGCAGTCTTGTATTCCTCACTCACAACTGGGTAGGTCTTCGTCATTTTTGCAAAATCTGTAAGGAGAAGCAATATACATATGAATCTCACAACCAAATCACGTACCACGCAAACATACTACGGCCAAACAACGCAACCCATAAAGACACTACTCAACAATGGCTTTGGCACATCTTCATTCTCACAGAAGAGCAAAACTCGATTAATCTTTCATTTACGTTGCTTTAAAAAACATACAGCAAGAAGTGCGCCATACACTGACTCCAACATGGAACACAAACTGAGGATCAGACCCCGACTCTTGTGGCAGAGCCTCTACGGCGACTTCCAGACGACAATAATCTAAATGATATACCATTTGTCCAGAAAATAAGAACAGAACAAGAGCACAGTGATTATTTAGCCAAACAGACCAAAAAATAAGAACACAACAACAGATCGTAATCAAAACCAATCTGCAACCAGAAGCTACACGTTAATGCAACAATACATGTTGACACACACACCAAAACAGTTTCTACATTGTCACACAAAAAAATAGCCAACAGATGACAAAAAAACATCAGAAACGATTACGTCAAACGATAAACTCAAATGCGCACAGTTAAAAAACACATCAGAAAACAAGGATCCGTAGGAAAACAGATGATGTCGACACCAAGGATCTAGGATCTAACCACAGAAACACAACATTCAAACAAACTACTCAAATCAAAACAACAAAAACGACGAAAACATGCGAATGATAGAGCAAACCAAGAACAATACGAGAGATCGAAGACCTAGAACTGTGTACCTCAAGAGAAAATCCAAAAGCGAGAAAGGAATGCGAGTGGTTTCCACGAGCCAAACACAAGCACGATGACGAAGAAAGTTAGAAGGATGCTTGGGAAGACGAAGGTTCTAGTATATTTATACAGGCCGTTGGATGATTTAGATCGTATGGTCAGAATTCTTCAACAATATCAACGGCTATGATTTTACGCACGACCACGAAATGAACGGTCAGGATTCGCGGGGTAGCCGGGTTGGTGCTGGATAATGAAAAGAGAATATTAATAATATTATTATTATTATTATTTGTCAAGGCTCTATTGGAGGAAACATGCTTCGTTTGGTGGACCCACCACCAACTTGGAAAAATCAAATATTTTTAAGGATTTTGATTCTGTAACTAAAATGACGAAAATAACCTCGGGATAGTAATCAACGGAGCCTTTTTTAGTGGTGTTTTCGTTATTTCGAGTGGGTCTAAAAAAGGAACGTATTATTTGCAAGTGTGAACGCGTCTCAGGTAGAAAAGATTCCCATTTAAAGCTAATGGGGTAAAGGGTAATGATAAAGTCACGGGGTACGACTGTCAATGTTTCTCACCCACCTCTTCTGAATGGTTGATAACTTGCTTTTCCCTTTTAACATCCGAGGGTGACATGGCGAACTCTTAATTTTTGCTGTCGTACGGATCGTAAAACCAATTATAATATGCCACGTGTTAAGACATTCGTTTCCAATTTATTTTTGGTAAAAACAAACAATATAATTTATATGGAACATAAATGGTAAAAATTGGTCCGAACGATCGATTAGTCGGATGTTTAAAGTCCGACGGTATCAAATCGTCTAGATTAATTGAAAATCTGTCATGTTAGACAATTGAGAAAAATCAATGACTAATTGGTTGTCTAGATGATCGATTAAATGAAAATCGATTGTCTAGTGGATCCTTTTAATAAAAAAATAAATTATGATGACGTTGTTTTGGTCTTTTAAAATGTTTTGGTTATAAATTTAAAAAAATAACCAAAACAATGTAGTTTTGGTTATATTTTAAAAACTTGTATAGATAGATCGAAAAATAATTATTTAATACTTTGAGAGAAGGAGATTCGGAAGCAGAAGAGACATTTCATAAATTTTGAATTGTGCAAATCAAGGTATTATCATATTTTCAATCTCATACTTAGCTCTATGATTCATCTCACTTTTCTTTGTAAATTTTGATTCTTCAAAAATATCGAATTGGTCATTGGATTTATCTCTGGTTTCTCGAAAAGAATGAGTCGACCAAGTTAAACACAACGTCATCTCCCCAATAGCTAAATGAAGGATCTCTAAAAGAGCGGATATATCGAAACATTCGATCTCTGAACCCTAAACGCTGAATTTTCGAGAGGCTTTTGGGATTTTTTTTAAAAACTAATCCAATCTATATGTCGAATAAATAGGATTTTTTTAGAAGGCTTAATCTGATCTCAGAGCCTCGAATAATGTATTTTCAAGGGGTTCCTTCCAACATACCTAGATAATAAAATACAGATTTTCTCATTACAACTTTTCTGTAGCAGAATCCAACCTTTATTTTGATACTGGCAAGTTTTAAGTAAGGATGGGCGTTTCGGGTTATCCGGACCGATCCAACCCGAAAAACGCAACCCGTGAGATAAACGGGTTTTGTAGAAAATCCATATGGGTTCATAATCTAAAATCCAAATGGGTTCGGGTCGGTCCCGGTTGGGTTGGGGGGAACCCGAGGAACCCGAAAAAACCCTAACCCTTATAACCTAATTTTTTGTATGTTAAATTTGGAACCCGAATTACCCGTTTAAACCCGAATTACCCGTTTAAACCCGTATTACCCGTTTAAATTCCGAATTACTCATTTAAAATCCGAATTACCCCCAAATTACCTGTACTTAAATAACCCAAAAAACTCGAAGAACCCGAGAACCCGAAATAATCCAAATACAATTCGGGTTTTTTTGGATTCAAATCTTTCAAAACCCGAACAACCCGAACCAACCCGAAACCCGAGGAACCCATCCCGAAAACCAAATGGGTTTTTTTGGGTTCAATTTTTTAAAACCCGAGGAACCCGAACCCGGACCGAACCCGAGGAACCCGTCCCGAAACCCGGATTGCCCACCCTTAGTTTCAAGCGCTAGACGGGTGGACACCCAGTGTCTAGCGTCCAGAGCGCCTAGGCGGTGTCTAGGCGGGCTAGACGGATATATATATATTAATTAATATAATTATAATATAAATATTTAATTTAAAATCTTTACAAGTAAACAAAAACACACTTATAAATAAATACTTTTAGTATTTATAAATATTGAATTCACAATATCAAACGTATGATGACAAACAACTTCATAAAAAATAAAATAAAAAAACGGACGTCGAGTGAAGACGATGTTAGACCAAGGCAAGGCCGAATACGAGAGATGAAGTCATGATGGAGATGAAACAAAGACAAAAATGAGAAATAAATGCAATGACAAGAGATGAAAATGACGACAACATATGAGAGACGATGGCGGATAAAAAAACGAGGATAAAGGCAAAGACAAAGATTAGAGACGAAGGCGAGGACAAGAGACTCGGGTGAAATCAATAGACGAAAGACGATGCAATAGATATAAACAGACGAATGCAATGATGAAAGTAAAGGCGGTAAAAAAAATAAACGCGTGGATGAGTATCATTGTTAGTTTTTTTGAAGTAGCAAAATGACGTTGTGTTGGCATCACTTTTTTTAGAAAAAAAAGACGTCGTTTTGGTACTTCAAAAAACTAATAATGATACTCATCCACGCGTTTATTTTTTTACCGCCTTTACTTTCATCATTGCATTTGTCTGTTTATATCTATTGCATCGTCTTTCGTCTATTGACTTCACCCGAGTGTCTTGTCCTCGCCTTCATCCCTAATCTTTGTCTTTACCTTTATCCTCGTTTTCTAGAACGCTTTTTAGAACATTTTGCTGGTGTTGTTGATGCAATCATCCAAGCTCTAAAGGATAATAAACTCCAATTATTCTTCTGAAAAATCTTCAGTAGATAAAATTTATGGTGGTTTTAAGGACGAATATATCCAACAACATATGAAAGATGATATCAATAGAGTCTATACTTAGTAACTATTATTGGTAAGTACTATTCATAGTCATTGTATGATTACAAATTTTCAATGTGTTATACGCTTTGCAAACAAGAGATGTGTCTTCTTCTCCCACATTTCCAGTGGGCTTGCATTGGTGGATGCATTCTTTGAGGGGAAACGGAGAAAACATGTGAGAAAAATGAAAAAAAAAAATATATGAATAAGGATAATGAGATGAGGGATGTATAGAATACCTGGATTTGGATGGAATGGAATAGTTTGTAGTGGTCGTGGTGACATGAAAAAACAATATAAGAGTGATCTTTGTATTACACATAATGCATGAGGTACTTATATCATTATCCACCATTTGGTTTACATGTATTTATATCATAATTGACTTCTATAATCCCAAACTCGATAAAGTAAATTTTTTTATTCAATGATAAAGGGGAAGCGATTGAACTAGAGAAACAACGTGACATAAAAATGAATCTAGAAATATAAAATGAAGAAGTGGACACGAAAAGGACGAATTGGTCCGAGAGGCTACTTGAAATGTTGAGACTATGGGTGGGTGTTTCGGGTTACGCGGACCGATCCAAGCCGAAAAACCCAATCCGTGAGATAAACAGATTTTGTAGAAAACCCATATGAGTTGAAAATCTAAAACCCAAATGGGTTTGGGTCGGTCCGGGTTGGGTTCGAGGAACCCGAGGAACCTGAAAAAAACCTAACCCTGCTAACCTAATTTTGTTGTATGTTAAATTTGGAACTCAAATTTCCTGTTTAAACCCGAATTACCCGTCTAAAACCTGAATTACCCGTTTAAAACACGAATTACCCGTTTAAACCCGAATTACCCGTATTTACATGACCTAAAAATCCCGAAGAACCCGATAATCTGAAATAACCCACATACAATTCGGGTTTTTTGGGTTCAATGTTTCAAAACCCGAACAACCTGGACCCAACCCGAAACTCGAGGAACCTGTCCCGAAAACCAAATAGGTTTTTTGTTCAATTTTTTAAAACCCGAGTAACCCGAACCCGGACCGAACCCATCTCGAAACTCGGATTGTCCACCTCTACTTGAGACGGTGGAAAAGGAAATAAGGTATGGATAAGTGAATCTAGCCATTTATTCGCATGCCTAGGCGATTTAGTTGAACATCGTTGGAGATGTGTCGCTATACAAAGGGTGTTCGTAGCATATCCATGGAGATGTAGTTGTTGATGCACTTAACCAACAAGTAACATCATTTATCGGTTATATAATATTTTTATGGATTTTCCCTCATTATACTAGTGTTCATAGATCGTTTTATCTTTATATTTTTGTCATGTAGGAGTTATAAGTTAGACATGGATCAATGGTAACATCGAAACTATTTCATACATTTTTAAATTTTGTGAATGAATGATATGTGTAGCAAACCAGAGCCACGCTAAATTAAAAAAACAAAGGTCACCGAAAAGGTGATGTAACCTGAAAAATATGCCATCTTTGGGAGAAGGAGACTCACAAACAGAAGAGGCGCTTTAAGAATTTTGAATTGTGCAAACCAAGGTATTATCATCTTTTCAATCTCATACTTATACCTACGATTCATCTCACTATTCTTTGCAAATGTTGATACTTCGAAAATATCAAATTGTTCATTGGGGTTATCTCTGGTTTTTTGAGAAAAATTGAGTCGGCCAAGTTAAATACGACGACTTCTCACCAATAGCTAAACAGAGGATCTCCAGAAGAGGAGAATATATCGGAAACATTCGATCTTGGAGCCTTGAATGCTAACTTTTCGAGAGGAGCCTCAAACGATTCCTTTTGAAGAGGTTCCTTTCAATATACCTATATAATAAAATCCAATTCTTCTTTGTATAATGTTTTTGTTGCAAAATCCAACCTTTATTTTTGTTGTTAGTGTTGTTTGATGCTAATTTGTGTGTGTTCACCTCGAGGAACTTCAAGATCGGAGGGGATTCATTGGTTCGTATTGGTATTCGATGATAATAGTTTCTCGGACATGCTCAGGAAAACCCGAGAGGCGAATCTCGACACGGAAGTTATGGAAGACCGAGAAGAGCACTCGATCGTCCCACTGATTTGTATTCTAAAATCTATGAATCTTAAATCATTATGGATCTTTAGAAATATATTTCGAAAATTCATAATAGTGAAGAAAAAAGAAGACGAATAAGAAGAGGGCGATGGGAAGAATGAGACAATCGTAAAAAAGAGAGAAACAAATAAGCATGTGAAGATAAGGAAATATAATTACAAGATAATATAGGAATATCCAATTTTTTACCATTACATACACATAATACGAGTGCATATCTTTTTTTTCTTGGTAAAAGTACATATATTTTTAAATGCATATCTAATTTGCTTCCGTTATATTGTTATTATTATTGAATGCATGGTGATGATAATTCATAGTGACTATTTAATAAGATTAATGTTTGTAATATTTTATTTTAGTTAATATATATTATTAAGCTTCAATTTAACTTTAAACATATCATTTGAAGAGATTGATAGTAAACTGATTAAGCTGCTATGCAATTTTCAAATATGTTGATGAAAAATGGTCTTATGATAAATTTGGATCACATGTGTTGCTATAGAAGAAACTGTTGGGTTGATTTGGGGCGCGAAAGCATGTTTTTATCAATCCGAATTTTAGATCTAGTCATGTTCAGATTAGTTTTTTCGGGTTTCAACGATAAACAAATATAGAAACGATTTCAAATATATCTGTTAACGTTGAACGTGTGATTATCGGATGCAAGACTTTATAGCACAAACCCTCTACGCGTATCCACGCCGAGGTCGGATTCTGCCTACAAACTTTGGTGCGGAATTCTCCGATAAACGAAACTGTTTCGTTCTTCGTTTTCTTTTTTACGGTTACTAGGGTTATTACACTTTAACCCGAGACTATTTAAATATTACATAACAGACATATTATTTTCAAAAACTGATAGAAAATATTCGTGAAATGTTATTGTTGACATGTCTTATTTTAATGTTCATATTTATGATTTTTAATTTTTATTGCGGTTATTTTATGAAATACTTCGTTAATATCATATCTCTTTTTTTATGTCGTCTTTTGCTTTATACAAAAAGCAAATTGATATTATGAAACATTAAACTTGACAAATGAAATAAAAAAATTTAATTTAACTAAATTAATAACAACATGTAAATTACACGGATGCTAATCTAGTATTTATAAGTAATCAAATCATTTTGCAATTTTTTTTTGTCTTTACTCAATTTACTATACATATTATAATATAATTTTTTTTGATAAAAAAACAAGTGAATTGCTACATAGTGATAAATAATGATTATTAAGTCAAAGTATGCAAGTAATTAATCCATTAACTATCATATAAATAATGGAAGAATATTTAATTTAATTGATGAATATAACTCGTGTATTATCAACTTCTGGTGAAAGCCCAATACCATAATAAGTATCATATTTGGGCTCAACTAAAATGGCATGGTCCGGAAATTGGCTTTTTTTTCCTTAATTTGTTTTTTAAAACTAACAAATGGAATTCGCACTAATTATTTAATAACGGAAATTTTATACATTAATGCATTCGCATTAAATTCGTTTCCTAGGAAAGTATAAATGCAAAGGAAGCTTTATGGAGGGCAAAAATACTCCAAAGTTTTAAATAATTAACTTTTGTTCTATTATCTTTCATGTTATTATGGACATAGTCCCGTGGCTCTATATTTTTTGTATTTATTTTTGCACACTCCACAATATTGAACACATTACAAAATTTTTTTTATATATGTTCGCAACATTATTTAGTTGTTACCTGAAGAGAAAAAGTTAAAACTTCTTTCCAAATTAAAAGCTGAATCGATTTATAGTAACAAGTCACATAAAAAAAAATTAACGATTGTCAAGAAAATTAGTCAAAAGATAAATGATTGATTTATCTATTCAAAACAATTTACGCGAAGGATGGTTGTTGACTGAATAATGCGAATATCTGTTGTTAACAGAATATATTATTTTTTGTTATAAGGTTTGTAAATGAGTTGTGATACTGTTATACGCAATCTACTTTATAATGAATTGGATATTTTTTAGATTGATATAATCTAATCTATATTTTATATAGACTGTAATTTTTCGAATCAGTTCATATTATCAAATTGATTTTCTTTCCTTGAACCAAAAGATCAACATGTATACTCTTAATTCTTGTATATTAGTTTTGAATGGTGAAAAAATGATATGATTTTCGAAATCACAATTACAGAGTTTTATCTTATTATTAACGATTGAAGATCTTTATTGGATTTTCTTTATTGCATCAATATTGGAATATATGTGTTATGTTATAAAATTTCACCGTTGTTTCTATTATATGTATAAGAGAATATCTATAAATATTGTAACCTTAAATACTGTTGATTACAATAATTTTTAGACGGATCTCGTAATTTTTTTGATAAATTTATTTTCTGTGTATTTATGTCTTTTATGCTATAATTTTTCATCTTCATAAATTCTTACAAATGAAAAGAATTATTGATTCAAGTAAGACGAGTCGTGAATCACAAATTCCACACAATTCAACATAAATTCTAATTTAAATTGCTACGTCAAACTCTTAACCCATCGGTAAAAACAGAATTTAAAAATTAAGAAATTTATTGACTAAAAACTATTCAAAATAATATTATTTTATTCATTTACATGTTAAAAATCTATTATACCTGTTTTGTCTATATTATATTGGAAGCTTCAACATAAGAAAATATATTCGTCAATTGAAAATTGTATATGACATTTTGCCAAGATTTTTAACTTGACAATCCAAATTCCATTGTATTATAAAATCAGAATAAGGTTATTAATTTCCATAATACAAAAAGAAACATAAAATTGATCAATAATGGTAAGTAGTGTTATGGAATTTAATAATAAAATAAAACCCGGTTCAGTCAAAACCGGTACCAGCCACCAAATTCTAAATTGACCCGGTTTTCACATACCGACAAATAACCATCAAGTCAAGAGAAAGCTGACACGTGGCGTTCGTATTATGCAAGCGACGCGTCCGTTTCGAGAGTTGAGATTTAGTGGCAGGTTCGGTAAATAAGTCAAAAATAGAGGAGATTATGGAACCTCATATTTTTTTATAGAGGGAAAAAATTTAAAGTGGAAAAAAATAAACCAGCAAAGGTAAGCCAAGGAAACATCCATCCGAAGCAGTTTTGTCTCTTCGAAGATCTTCGTCTGCTGTTTCTGCAAAATCTCATTTCCTTCAACCTTAATCTCTTCGAAAGTGTCAGTGTTCTTCATCTCTATCTTTTTCTGTATCTTTTCATCCTCGTTTTGGAGTTTATTTCGCGAACCTTAATGTGGGAATTAGGGTTCTTAGTCGTCGAATTGGGAGAGGTGGAGAGAATCCCTAAATCGGTGATCGATTGTGGTTTTTAGATTTAGATTTCGAATGGATGTTCATTTGTTCCAATTATCGATAGCGGATTGTGGTTTGCTTTAACTGATAGGGTTCTTTAGAGTGGTGTTTCACGTAGGAGTCCTTTGGTTTTCGTCTTTTTTTTTTTTAAAATTTTAAAATACGGGGGATGATCTAAATTTTGATTTATTTTGTTTATTTTTTTTCAATTAAATCTGTCTTGAAGGTTAGATTTTGTATTAAAACTATTGGCATAAGCTGTGAGATTAGGCTTGTTACTGGGGGACTGTGTATTTTATAGTGAATTTGGAGTAGTAGGAGGAGTCATCAGTTTTAATTAAGCCTTTAACAGATGATGCATCTAGCTTGGTTTTAGAGTGAACAAGATTTTTCTTTGGTTTTGACTTAAAATTTTGCTCTTTGGCTATGGGTTAAGATTTCTTTTGCCCTGGTTTGGCATTGGTTTTGGTACCCCTTGATCTTGTTTGCGCATAAGTCTTAATGGGGTCTCATATTTACAGTAGATTATACTGATCGAAGTATCGATCTTCTGCAATTCATTGAACATTTTGGAATTTGCTTTACCAATCTAAATTTGAATGTGTTGTATGTCATATCTAGGCAACTATGAGTGATGAAGGAGAAAGGCATTGTCCTCTCTGTGCTGAGGAGATGGATTTGACTGATCAACATTTGAAGCCTTGCAAATGTGGCTATCAGGTTGAAGACAATGTTTGCCTTTTTCATTTTTGTGTTGTATGCTTCGGGTGCTTGTTAATAAAAGGGAAGACATCTAATTTTGAGATTTTAATCGTGGGCTATCAAAATGTTTTTCCATTGGCATAATTTTTGGTCCTAGCATTTTTGTTGCTATCATCAGAGAATATTTTGTTCATTTTACACTCTGAATTTCGGTACAAAATGCCTACATTTAGGGCTGACTTGGTAAGGTTGTACCATTTTATAGTTCTTCAATGTTAGCTTTGTAACTTGACGATTTGCCCTTGTATCATCTTTTTTCTATAACATTGATCCTTGATGCAGATATGTGTTTGGTGTTGGCATCATATCATAGAGATGGCTGAGAAAGATGAGACGGAGGGTCGATGTCCTGCATGTCGATCCCCTTATGACAAAGAAAAGATTGTAGGCACGGCAGTTAAATGTGAGAGGTGGGTTTAAAGCTGACTATGAGTCTCTTTTTTCTCCAAAAGATCGTAAACTCGCTTTCTTTTCTTCTCCACGGTACCAGGTTTGTTGCGGAAGTTAACATGGAGCGTAAAAAGTCTCAGAAGGCTAAACCTAAACCTTCTGAGGGAAGGAAACATCTCAGCACTGTGCGGGTGATTCAAAGAAATCTGGTTTACATAGTGGGCTTGCCTCTTGATCTAGCTGATGAAGATGTAACTCTCTCAATGAACCATAGATGCATTCTGAAAAGTACTCTCATTTCTTGTCATGCTTATTTGATTGAATTGATATGATTGCAGCTTCTCCAGCATAAAGAATACTTTGGTCAGTATGGGAAAGTGCTTAAGGTATCAATGTCTCGAACTGCAGCTGGGGTTGTCCAACAATTTCCTAACAATACTTGCAGTGTGTACGTATTCGAATATTTAGTAGATTCTATCAATGTTATTTAGATGAAGAATTACTACTTTTTGTATATAGTTAAGGAAACCCTCTTCTGTTTTACGGTCTATGCGTTTTTTCCTAGCTTCACTGTACTAACCCTTTTACTTCTCCTTGTCATTTGCAAAATTGTAATTGTTCAGATATATTACTTACTCCAAAGAAGAGGAAGCAATTCGATGTATCCAAGCTGTACATGGATTTGTATTGGAGGGTAGATCTTTGAAGTATGTGGCATTTCCTTTTCCTCGTATATCTGTTACTTTATGAATTTTTTTAACTTCTAATTTTTTTATCCCGAAAAGAACAATAAAAAAAAGAAGAAAGACTTTCAAGACCGATTTTTTTCTATTTTGTCGCTAGGGCATGTTTTGGTACAACAAAGTACTGTCATGCATGGCTGAGAAATGTGGTAAGCAGATAGTTCTTTCTTTGGGTCACCAGATTCCCTTCAAGGCGCTTAAAGTAAATTGTTCATATATGAATTTAATTGCTGATTGTGGATATTCTTTTCATTTTGCAGCCTTGCACCAATCCTGATTGCCTTTATTTGCATGAGATTGGTTTACAAGAGGATAGTTTCACAAAAGATGAGATCATATCAGCATACATGAGGTAAATCAACATAAATCGATCCCCAAACCTTTGCTTCTTCAGTCAAGTTCAATAGATCTTAAGCTGAAATCTTACCTCCGCAATTGGATGTTTTTGGGTGTCAAATCTGATTTTTGTAAGTACAGTGTTTTCAGGACTATCACTATTAAAGTGTCTTACAGCTGTCTCAATAATGCATTTTATGATGGACATTATATAGATATTTGTACATGCACATGTGTTCATTAAGTGGGTCTCTCTGCACATTTACTTGTCTTGATAGTAACAAGGGTTTGGTTTTGCATCCGTTCTTTGTTCTGCTCAATCAATTGTGTTTCTGTGTGGTGATTAACTTACTCTTTTGGTGTTTAAAGGAGTAAGGTCCAAGAAATTACCGGTGTGACAAATGATTTGCAGCGCCGAGCAGGTAGCATATTACCTCCACCATTGGATGATTATGGCAATAATAGCTCTAGCACAAAATCAATCCCAAAAGTCGTTCCAAACGTAAGTTATATCCATTTTAAGGTAATTTCGTATAGTTCTATTTACTAAGTATCACTAAATCGTGCTGCTTTTATTCCTAGTTGATAAGGATGTGGTGCAAGTTTTGATATTTTCAGAAATATGTTTATTTATGACTTATCTGTTTCTTTCCTTTTTTTTGTTAGAATACACAAAGCATTCTTAAAAGCTCTCCTCCAAACGGTAGCACTGGAAAATCTGCTACTCTTCCTGCTGGAGCCTCCTGGTATGCTGTTTTATTGTGTATTACTTTGGTTTTTTGCTCGGTATATAATATGCAAATTCACTTTTCAGGGGAATGCGTTCCTCAAGCCAGCCTCCAGTATCAAATTCTGGTTGTTTAAACAAGCCATTAAAAGGAAGACCTGTAGTTTCAAGCTCGACTCAGATGCCCGCCTCTCATAGTGATGTGTTAAAGAAGTCTGCTTTAGAGGATTATCAAACCTTACACAGAGTTTCTACAAACTCAACTCAAATGCCCGCATCCCATAGTGATGTATCAAAGAATCCAGCTTTAAAGGAGAGTCGATCTTCTCATGGAAATGATAAACAGGAGTTATCGAACCCTTTAAACCGGCAAACCCTTTTGGATCTTCGAACTGATTTGCCTGAAAAGCCGTTGTTGCTAGGTAGAACTCAGAGCGGTGATAAAGGAGCATCAGTTTCTACAACTGTAGATTATCGTAGTGTTGCTAGTGACCCATCAAATTGTACAGACTCTTCAGAACTTATTTCTCAGTCTTGTAGATCAATGCCTTCGGATGGAAACAAAGAAGCTAATGGAAGAATACAGGAATTGACCACTCGGGTTGCCTCAATGACTGTAGAAAAGGGTGTGGTGGATGACCAACATGGGCAAACAAAATCTGATTGCTCTCCCTTTTATCATGCATCCATAAAGTCGTCATGTATGGAAGTGTCCCAACAGAACTGTCCTGAGGATAAAAGGGAAGTTCTGGAATGGCAGAATTCTGGGAGATTGGATACATTAGCAAGAACAGAAAAGGATATAGGAGCCGATGTGGTGTCTTTGATGGTAACGGGTGCAGATCCTGGAATTGAGGACGATATATTATCATTCAATAGACAAAGACTCAATGATCCGAAGGTTGTTAGCTGTCCAACCAATATGACCCGTGCAGCTAGTTTGGTACATATGGAACATCCTATGCAGTCTTGTTCAAATGACAGTGTGTTTGACCCCTCTTTTGACTGCAGAGGAAGTGATATGTCACATATTTCACATGGATATATTGATAAGCCACTCGTCAGGACCTCTGGTCTGAATGGCAGCAGTCTTGAGCATTCTAATTGGTTTCCGGACAAAGGACGAGAGACAAAACCGATTGGAAACCTATTCCTTGAAACACAAGGGGACTCTTCTAGTACAATAGATGATAGCATAATTGCAAATATATTGTCCTTGGATCTTGATGAATCCTTAACTTCACCTCATAACTTGGCGAAGCTATTGGGGACAACTGATGGAGAGGCCAAATCTTTTAAGCTTTCGAGTTCTTGTAATGTACAGAACAATCAATCCAGGTTTTCTTTTGCAAGGCAAGAAGAGTCCAAGGATCAATCTTTTCAGTCGTATAACATTTTCAATCAGATGTCACATGGAATTGGTTTCTACCAGGATTCTGCTGAAAGGCGGGAATCTCATGTAGAGAAGCTGGGAATGTACAATGGTCTCTCATCCAGTTATCTGAATGGATTCGATTCCGTTACAGGAAATGCTGCACTACCCTCATCTGGTAAAGCTTCTTGACAAGTATCAATTTCTCATCCTTTTTCCATAATCTCTAGGCATTTATAATACGTTTTTAGCATGAAAATGCATCTGGGTCTATCTTTTATGCACTGTTTTCTACTGTGATTTATTGTTCTTGGCTATGGCTATCTTCTTGCTATGATCTTAAGATATTGTTGACTTTGGTAACCGTTAAATGAGTTTCTTTGTAATATGCTTCTTTGTTTTATAGCTCTTTCAAGAACTCCAGTTTCAGCACCACCTGGATTTTCAGTTCCAAATCGGTCTCCTCCCCCAGGCTTCTCATCAAATGGGAGAATGGGACAGACGTTTGGTGGTGTATCAGGTAATATAAATTTTCCTTTTTTTTCTCCTTCTCCCGAGAACTTTCACTCGTATAGATGAACTTAATATCTATTGATGTTTCTTACAGGGAACCGTCTTTTTGAAACAACATTACTAGGAAATTCATACCAGTTGGCTCCAGTTGAAAATGTTGGTGGTATTGGGGATATAGAACTTGTGGATCCTGCCATTTTAGCAGTTGGGCAAGGTAGATTTCAACCCGGCTTTGAGAATGCAAGCCTAAATGTGAGATCAAACACTTTTGGAAACGACGCAAGACTTCAACAACTGTTGATGCAGAGCCCTCTATCTTCACATCAGAACTCCAGATTCTTAGGTCTTGGTGATGGTAATCATTCCCTTAGTAACACTTTTGGGATGTCATCGAAATTTATAGATCAATCTCAAGGAAGTAGTAGCTTAGCATCTCCATATACACAAATCTCTCTTCAACAATCCTCAAAAAACTTGCTCTCGCCAAACGGTCACCATGGATGGACTAACGAAATCCAAAATGGGAACAGGCTTGACGTGGTAGATCTCCTCGGAAACGAAAGGTTGGGTTTAAACAAGTTGTATGGTAACTATGAAGGGTCGGATCTTCGGATGCCTAGTTCAGGAGGTATTTACAGCAGGAACTATGGGGTATGACATACTCTTGTCCGAACCATAGAGGCCGTTCCCTTTCACCGGGATCTACCTTTTGGACTGACGAAAACTCGCAATTGTATCGGCTGGCTACAGCGTGCAATCACCTTTTTGCCTGTATCAAAGGGCATTAATGGTGACTTGTAATATGCCCCAGAATCAGGCAAAGGTTGGGTGCTTCATGATATTTCTGTTCCTTTTGTGATAAACATAATGATATACTGAACAAGTTGAATGGGTTTTTTACTTGTTCAGGAGAAGAAGCTGTAAGCATGGAGGAAAAGAGTGTGCTGAGAGACTTAACCTGAAGAAGAAGGTTAGATCATCTCTTTAATATTTACTTCTCTTATTAAATCTTTTCTCAGTGTAAATTAGTTTTGAAACTTGTTGGAATAAGAAGAACAAAAGTGTTTGATGCTAGACAGATATATTTATTTACTTTAATGTGTCTTTGTTTTACTCTTCTTCTTTGAAACAGTAAGTGCTTGTCTATTTCATGTAGGGATGGCACATAAATATGATAACTTGTGTGAAATAGATGATTGTGTTCGCTAGAACTTTTTTTTCTTTAAATGATTAAGTTAACTAAATTTTATTTATATAAATAGTTAATTTCGTTTCGTCTCTATAAATTTCATTCATATGCATTGGATTCACTCCTAAACCATGTTACTACTTGAAATATTATAAATATAAATATTTTATTTATATAGACAATGATAAGGGAAAACTTCAAAATATTTCCAAGATACCCATGCGATCTGTCCTTGCGATCCAGTTCGACTCTACGACCCAATGTGATCCAAATTGTCGGAAATCGTTTGAAAATTGTCGAAAATCATGGACAAATCGTCGGGAATCGCTCGAAATCATCAGAAAACCCTAAAAATCGTTCGAAATCGCTGAGAATTGTTGAAAATCGTTCGAAAATTGTTGAAAAGCGTTCAAAATTGTTGGAAATCGCTCGAAAATAGAAGTAAATTATTCGAAAATAGAAAGAAATTACTCGAAAATGGAAAGAAATCGTTCTCAACTTCGTTTTCCTCCTTTCAAATTTGAAATAGGCTTCGTTTCCCTTCTTTTACTAACAAAAATGTCAAAATCGTATGTGTTTCATTAACAAAATATAAGGACACATATGTCTTTTTTTTCATTAGATTTACGAATATATTTTTGAAACATTTTAGCCCTACAAAGATATGTCTGATATTCTCCCATTATAATAATAACAAATAAGATTTTGAAAAATTAAATAATAATGATGTTACCATATTAAAAAAATCGATGGTATAAAATTTGATAAATGAAATAAGAGTATTACACATTTATTTCCCTTCCAAACTATCATCTATCAATATCATTCAAACGATATATATCATTTTCATATATCATCTTTTCAAATATATAAGTAGACAACATTTTAGTGAATAAATTTGCAGGATTCACATTTGATTTTATTTGTCAAATCTCTATCTCACCGTTTGTTTTTAAGATTATGAGTGAAAAAGAATTAAATTGAATCTATTTTATTCTATCAAAGATGTAAGTATCTTTTAATTACAATATACAAATAACATTATTTTCAAATAATATAATATAAATGTCTTCATCAATAGAAAGATCGCTTATGTTTTGGATATATTGAGTGAGATATCTGACTTCAACATAATACATTTACGACTTATCTCATGAATTGTTAATATTTCTGTTCGCTCAGTATAAGTTATAACTAACGTTAACAACATTAAATTACAGTTCCTCCATAGATAAACATATAACATGTTTATGATCGAGTTTTATGCTGGTTTGTAAATACATTGTATCTGCATATCCAATCAAATTTGGATAGATAAGTTGTGAAAATATAAACTCATATTTATAGTCCCTCGAAGATATTTGAATACATGTTTTATGTCATTCTTATGTCTTCGAGTTGGTGGTAACCTATATATTGTTAATAAATTTATCGTAAAAGATATATTAAAATGTGTAATTTATTAATGCTACGATGACATTAAAATATGGTACTTGAAGCAATTTCTCGCTTTCCTCACAATATTTAGATATTTCTTTATTAATATTCAATAACTTCATTATCATGAGTGTAGAGTTCAAGGAAATGTTTTATCCATATAAAATATCATAAATATTTTTTTCCATATAATTTGATTTATGTAAGAAAATTTCATTTTTAAAATGCTTGATGAAAATCTAAACAAAATTTTATTTTTCTTATGTCTTTCATTTCAAATTCATTCTTTAAACATTTTTTTGGTTTGTAAGTTTCAATGATGTTTAAATCATCAACACAAATTCCAATAATAGTAAACTTTGGAGAAAACAATCTATTCCCCCATGAAGTTTATCACTTTAATCTTATCCCCCTTTAACTTTCCTGTTCATCCTATTCCCCCTTAAACTATCATTACTCATCCTATTCCCCCCTAAACTTTAAAAATTCATCATATTCCCCTCCGTTAACTTTCTGTTAATTTTTCTGTTAAATATTTTTAAAACAGCCTATCTCCCTCAAACTATATGATTTCCAGTCTATTCCTCCCAAATATTTTTATATAGTTCGGGGAGAAATATGCTATATGTTATATAGTTCGGGGAGAAATAAGCTATAGTTTATACAGTTTGGGGGAAATAGGCTATAGTTTATATAGTTCGGGTAGGAATAGGCTGGAATTCATATAGTAGGGGGATAGGCTGGAATTCATAGAGTTCATGGGAGAATAGGCTGGAAATCATATAGTTTAGGGGGAATAGGCTGTTTTAAAAATATTTAACAGAAAAATTAACAGAAAGTTAACAAAGGGGGAATAGAATGAATTTTTAAAGTTCAAGGGAGAATATGATGAGTAATGATAGTTTAGGGGGAATAAGATGAGTACGAAAATTCAGAGGAATATGATTAAAATGGTAAAGTTCATGGAGAAATAGATTGTTTTCCCTAAATTTTGATCCTGAATTTTTTATTACTACAC
Source organism: Gynandropsis gynandra (assembly GCA_036759665.1). Taxonomy (NCBI): domain Eukaryota; kingdom Viridiplantae; phylum Streptophyta; class Magnoliopsida; order Brassicales; family Cleomaceae; genus Gynandropsis; species Gynandropsis gynandra. The sequence continues at coordinate 43,514,316 of CM071867.1, forward strand.
ATGGATATATATGATCATTATACCACATGTGTTCTCACTTTTTAATCCACATAGTCATATAGAATCCTAAACTTGAATAAACTTTAAGACCTACTTTTTTCAAGAATTCATGAGGCGTTTATACAAGATCCATCCTAACTGTTTTAATCCATACAATTTTTGTTTACTTTAAACAAGTAAATTTCTTAAAAATTATAATTACATGTTTTTGGCATTTTTAAAACTTTAGAAATTTTAAAATATATATCATGATCTTATAATTTTATACATATAGGGTGTGATACATCCATAAATCGCATTTCAATATGACATTTACAACTAGACATATCAAATACTAAGAGGTTAGTGCATCTACGGCATGTGAACACGTTTTCCCATAGAATACCCAGTTATAACCTAACAATTTAATTCCTTTTGTTCTTTGAGTTACATATCTAAAAACTCATTGTTTCTCGAATGAGTCTAATTCATAGTTGATTGTCTCTTTCCACTTTATTTAATATTTTCTATTCCTTTAGAAGTAGGCTCGTGATCATCGTTTTCATTTAAAACATCATATGCTATATTGTATACAAAATTATTGTCGGTAATGATTTTATTTGAGTCCATCTTTTTTCCATAATGATATAATTAATTGGGATCTTTTTATTTTCATGAATTTTAGGTATATGATTCTTTTCATTATTAATTATATCAAAAGTTTGTTCAATAGAGATATCATTTTTCCATCATGATTATGTTCTCCTTTGTTTTTCGGAATGTTTATCTTTGAAACTAATTGGTCTACCACGCGACAGACTCATTAGACATCATAGGTTATCCTTTCGGGACAACAATTCTAACTGGAATATTTACTGTAAGAATATTAGTTTTTATGGTTAGTAAAAGCATATAATTGTTGATTTGCAATGGGTTGCAATGAAATATCCTTTGAACATGCAAATCTTGTACTAATTACATCTGATTATTCTTATTAGTACAAGATTTGCAGCGTTATATTCTTTCTTTCAACAACACCATTCTGCTGTGGTGTTTTGGGTGCAGAAAATTCATGAATGATGTCATGTTTTTGACAGAATTTCTAAAATACTTCATTCTCAAACTCCTTTCCGTGATCACTCTTGATTCTTTCAATGCATCCTTTCGTGTTTTTCAGTTGAAGGAATAAGAAATGAAATAATTCGAAGGTATCAGATTTTTCTCTTAAAAATTTTACCCAAGTGTACCTAGAAAAATCATCATCAACAACAAAGATATATCTCTTTCCTCCAAAGCTTTATGTTCTCATCGGACCCATCAAGTCCATATGTACCAGCTCCAAAATTTTGTCTGTCTTCACATTAGACATCCTTTTGTGATGAACTTTTAACTATTTACCTAATTGACATGGTTTACAGATTTTTGTTTTATCTAGTTTCAGCTTAAGAATACCTCTTACTGCAGTTGAACTCGACAGTTTTACCAGAAATCTATAGTTGACATGTCCTAATCGTTGATTGAACTCCACAGTTTTACCGGAAATCTGTAGTTGACATGTCCTAATCGTTGATATCACAAGGATAATAGATCATCTGTTGCTTTCAGACAGACTTTCTCTTCACTCCACACATAGTAATTATTCGAGGATCGTGAACCTATAAATATACACTTATTGTCAGAATTCATTACTTGACATTCTTTATTGTTGAACTTAACCTGATGACTGTTGTCATACAATTGACTTATGTTAATTAGATTAGTTGTTAAAAACGCAACAAATTGTACATTTGTCAGAGCAGGTTGTCCAGGTGAGTTTATGTCGCATTTTCCAAAATTTTTTCCTTTATTTCCATCACCGAAAACAACAGTTTCTACATTCTTGATTTCTATAAAATTTGAAAATAATTCTTTTGTACCTGTTATATATCTAGGGCACCCACTATCAAAGTACCAGATATTAAATTTTTCCTTCTGTACAGAAATATATGCAACATTGCAGAATAGACTAAATAATAAAACTATATAGAAAAAATATGTAATTATAAGTAGTGAAAATATTTGATCAATTTATAAATTTTCTTTTACAAACAATCTATATAAAATATTTATTATACTGATCTTGATATATATTATAAATATAGACTAAGTAATAGAATGAATATAAGAAAAGTTTTATCCTGATAACATATTATAATAATATTAGTTATATATATAGGAGAAAATAAAATATAAAAACTATCATTCAAACAAAATATAGAGATGATAAAATGCTTCGTAATCAGATTATATACACATTTGACAAACGATCTTAAGAACAACATGTCTCAAAGACAAATTATAAATGTTTACGCCCATTGTCTAATTAATGACCAATCATTTTCTTAATCAATACAAATAGACACACGTCATTCTCTTTTTAGATCTTATCTTATACATATGACTGACTATATGTATAAATGTACAAGTTATTTGACACATACACATGGATTGGATACATATTATAATTAGTATATACTCCCGAATCCTTTGGAACCATTTTCACATTGAAATGCAATATTACTGTAATCGTTGAAATGACTTTTTGGAGGAAAAGAGAGAAAATAGAAGCTCACGAATTAGTAGAAGGCAGGGGAGGCTTTGAGAATCCTGATGATGCTGCAGCAGCTAAGTCCAATGCCTTTCTCCTTTCTTTCTCCCCTCCCTATCATTATCAAATATATCTGTTAGAACGTGAATTTTGAACTCATTCATATATATATATATATATATATATATATTACTGGACAATCTAAATTGTTGAACTAATTTTTTGAATTAGTTAAGCTCAAACCCATATTTAACGTTCTAGTACTCGAGCCATTTATTCTTTTAGATTTACCCTTGAGCTTATCCCGAGCTTTGTATTGAAAGCTTGAGAGGGCAACTGAAGGCAGCTTCTCCCTTTTTGTTTTGGGGCGCTTTCGGAAGGGAGTGATATTCCAAGATTGAGATCAAGTTTGTGTTCTCCTGCATCTTGAAACAATCAATCAAGATATTCTTAAGAACAAGTCTACATTTGTACATAGACACATGCTATTCAGATACCTTCATTGCTAGCCTCAGTCATCATCTCACTTTCGTATGACTTCGGCTCGAAATTGGTAATGGCTTCCCTTCCATTGTATTCGAGAGCGGCCTTATCGTAAGCCCTGATTGATTTCCAAGCAATTCAGAGAGAAACACATGTAGTCGTCCCATACAAATACATTAAGATTGTGGAAATCAACATTGTTATAGTTCTGGTAAAACAAGGCACAGAGATTGTAATTCATGATCATTTTAGGACCTTGCAGCTTCTACTTCGCAGTCGAATAGTCCAAGGTAAATATACCTGCAATTCAAGCATCGTAATCTCCTTGATGAAAAATACCACTGCTAATCATTCTCTCTTTTTGTAACAGGCATTAGCAGGGTCGGCTCAACTAAAAAAGAACTAGAAAAGAGAGACTTTGTGCTATAAAATTAAAATAGGTCGTTTTGTATCTTTTAACATAAAATTATTCTAAATATTAAACTTTTTTAAAATAATAGGTCATAAACTCATTTCGAATGCTCTTATCGCACATGAGCTGAGCCGTCTCTGGGCATCAGGCGTCTTAGGGTGCCATTGTAAAAGACTAATCATGGAAACACACAAGGAAGCTGTCTCCATTTCAAGATTTTAAGAATAAGTTCAGTTTCAAAGAGAAGTTTCTCACTTTTTGCCAAGAAATTGCCCCATCCTAGCTTCCCATCTGCCACATTTATGTAATGTGACCCCTCGATATTTCGAACTGCCCCGCGAGAATCCAGTGCTCTGACGCCGGAGAATATGCACAAATTCTTCCTTGGTCAGGCTCTGTATCTGTTAACAATCATTTAAGAATCTCAGGCAACAGCTACACAAAAATAAGAAAGTGGTGATGAATGATCACACCTCAACCTGTTTCATATCTTCGTCGTAATCGCTGAGAGTGAAGTTGATATCAGCATCAACACCTCTGAACTTGATAGCAGCTCGATCATAGGCTCTGTACGCAAAGAATACACATTTTAAAGATGTCCACATTCAAAAGAAATCCGAAACCAAACATTTCAAAGCTATACATAAGAATGGAGCCTAAGTATCTCGAAGTACCTGGCTGCGGCATGAGCAGTGTCAAAGCCACCTACGTGAAGCAAAAACAAAGATAAACTAGAGTCAAGACTTGCTATGGCGATAGATTTTGGATGCATACAGGAAGGGAAAACATGTAGATGAAGCGTCTTCGTTACCCAAATAGACTTGCTTCCCACAGTCCCTGTCAGAGAATTCAAGACATGAGAACATGTTCAATCCAAAACACCTGCAGTTCAGAGTTTTGAAGCAAAGAAAAGGAAGTATTAAGCATTGGCTTACCAAATATGCGATTCCCATCGCCCAGTCCTCCTGTAGAAGGTAACCCCTCTATATTGCGAGCTCCTCGACCTCGGCCCTCTCCTGCTCTTCTTCACCTGCGTCGTCGTAGTCGCCGGCGCCGGTAACGGTGTCAGTATCGGTGCCGGTGACATTGTCTTCACTTCGCTCCCACTACCATCGGACCAGATATCGATCCAGGCTCTGGAGCTCGTGCCCTCGAAATCTCTAAGACGCGCGCCGGAGGCTGGGAAGAAGTTTTTAGTCACCATCGCGGAGGCGCTCTCCTCTCCTCCGCCGCGGACGTTAAGTATATCGAAGCTAAGTGTGAACGCGCGCGTGGAGCAGGAGTCATCGTCCCCTCCACCGTTGCTGGAGGCATCAGCATTGACTATCGATGAAGTAGGCGTACAAGACTCCTCCTCCATTCGATTCCCGGAGCCGTCCGACATCTGTGTATCCGCGTACGAATTGCCGTAATTAGTTGACACGGACGAGTCAGCTTCGAGGTTAAGATCCAGCATCTTCCTAAAAAATCAACACGAATTCTCACTCGGTAGCCAAATCCTTCACTGTCAAGCTAAAAAAATGTCCGAACAGTAAATCTTTGCAATCAAACGCACTGATCAACACCTCAAACACAAAAATCCAGCTATCGAAAGCAATTAAAATCCCGCGGCTGCCAAAAGAAAACGATCGCATATCACGATTACTCCATCGCACCAACAACCATCACGGAACATGAAACGAAGAGCTGAATCAAAGAGTCGGAAGATAGTTAGAAAGAGAAAGCAGAGCGCCGGCGAGGGAAGAGAGGATAAAAAGGAGCGTAAATCAGAGATTCAGAAACCCTAGCGATGTTGCGGCATTGAAGCGGAGAAGTCTTGTGATCGCCGACTGGTAACAGACTCCGTATGAGAGAGAGCGAGAGGACATTTCAGACCCTTGTTTATGGGAAATATATATAAACATTATTCTCTCTCTCTCTCTCTCTCTCTCTCTCTCTCCGAATGTGTATGTATATGCGTAAGTATGTATTCGATATATGGTGTATGTATATGCATTAAGTATGTATTCTATATAGGTGTGCATACATATGATTATTCATTGGTCTATTTTGGGAAATGGCTCACCGGCTGAGCAGGTCCCGCTTGCTTTTCGTTTTATATTTTTTTAACATACGAAGTAATTAATAAAATAATATATATACATATATTTGTCTATTCCTCGTATAATATATATAAAAATGTATAAATATTTTTATCAATATATACGTCGTATAGAATTCAAATTAACACAAAAAATAAATCAAGATGATTTTCTATCATTACACAAAATATAATATTTTGTTTATGTTACTATACACTTAATTATATTATCATTCAGATATATTTGAATCCGTCTAAAATATATTTCACGATTTTGATTTATTTTTAGATTATATCTAACTATAATTCACTCCACATCACTTCAATACAACTGAAGTGTATCAACTTTATAGATGAATCTTTCATTTGCCAATCCAATATATTTGATTGTATTGAATTAATAAACACATTAGACTCATTGATTTATACACGTGTTATTATGTATGTCTCTTTTAAATAGACATTTCATCATATATAAATTATTGTTTATTGCCTTATTTAAAAATGACTTATTTCTTTTGAAAATTGTTATCAATATTATAATTATTGTCTTTGTTGACTTGGTCTTTGTATTTTAACATATTTTAATATATATATTAATAAAAAATCATTTAGAGAAAATATATGTATTAAAGGTTTTCTATTCTTTTGTGTTGTAATTTGATTCTTGTATTTGGTATTTTTTAGAATAAAAATGAAAAATCTCTAGACATGTTATATTCTATTTTCATCCAAATTGATAACAAGATAAACACCTTTAGATTATTCATGATTTTCATATTATCATTTAAAAATTTAAACGTTCAATAAAAAGCTTTTAACTTATTAAAAAACTCAAACATGAGATAAACAAATATTTGTGAACCCATAATTATATTATTTGGTATCAAAATTTGGTAACTCGACCAATTATAAAAGTATCATTTTTATTTTATTTTTTTTTATTAAATTGTTTATAAGATTAAAAAATGTGAGATAATGCACATATATACATACATATATAAGTATATATATATGGCCTAGTGGCTATAAAGGTATATCTCATAAAGTAGTTGTCGGCTAATAAAGCACGTGCGCCCGCAGAACATAGGAAGATCCAACGGTTTGAAACGTATCTAACGGTCAGTTGGAAAACAGAAAGGCTCGCGATTATAGATATTCGGTAGAGAATCACGGGTGTATCATAGATAAGGTACACCTCGAAACACGTGATTATAACGGTGGTTGGTTGATCAAACGGCTGGGGTCGACTCAATCTAAATCAGGATAAGAAGATTGCTTTACTAGTTTTCCGATTTTACCCCTCAACGTTCCATCATAATTACTGGGATTGTCCCCACTTCCCGTCGTACCGATTCCAATTGTCACGAACATTGTTAATATTAACACGTGATTCTCTTGCCAACAACTTTTATTCCTTTTTTGTTTTTATTTTACAGATCCTACTAGATCTGATCATTTCGACTTTAGATTCGGATTTCGGTTTCGATATAATAGATAATGATTTTTTTAGATTTTAAAAAATAATAACTAAATTTAATCGATTCGATTCGATTCGGTTGTACAATAGTTGGATTCGATAATATCAATAAAATATTGTAACCAAAATAAAACACAAACTTTGATATATCTAATTATTATTCAATTATTTTGATTTTATCAATTATTTTATCATATAAATGATTGATTATATTATGAATATTTCAAATAATTTGTATATTTTACAAAATATAATATATTATATTATTTAAATTTGATATTAATTTTAATTATTAATTATATTAAATTAATATTCATTTGATAAATATTATTTATTTTTATATTTTTTATATTTTTATATAACCAATCGATTATTCGATTAATAACCGAATAGACCCAAATTCATTCGATTTTTTAGTTTTAGTAATCGATCGATTATTTTATCTATATCCGAATCGAATCGAATGAACATAATTCGGTTCGATTTTATAACCGAACCGAAATATTCATCCCTATTATCAATCCATGGATTAGTAAAATTTTTCTATATCATTTAATATATGTTATCCTATTTATCTGGTATCACATTAGATGTTATATTTTGGTGTAATATCACGATGACTTGTTTAAATAGGTCGATTATATCCAAAATATACATATATTTGCGGAAGGATGTACAATAATAATATAATTATATAAAAATGCAACATATCAACTTTTGAACAAAAATATCATTGGCATAATATCCATATTAGCATGTTATATGTATATATAATATTTACAGTGAGATAATTGAGTGATCTAACATTGTATATATGTAAGGTTGATTTAGGTGCAGAAACGTTTTCTTATCAACCCGATTATAGATCTAGTCATGTTTAACGATTAGTTTTCGGGGTTTCAACATCGAACAAAACTAGAAACGATTTCGTAATACCTTTTGTGTTGAACGTGTGATCGATGATCGTCGGATGCAAGGCTTGATAGTGCAAACACTCTACTCGTATCCACGCCGAGATCGGATCTGCTTTGATGCGGAATTCGGGAAAAACAAAATTTGTTTTTTGTTTTTTCGGTTTTTCTTTCTGACGGCTAGGGTTTTGAGTTTTAGAATAGTGATATAACGAAAACTCGTTTTCGTTTATTTGTAATTATTAATTTTTAATAATTACGACTTAAACCCAAATTATTGAAAATATTACATAATGGCATAATACTTTCAATATATTTAGCATCTTAAACTGCAAGATAATATATTTTTTTATGTTTTTCAAATTATATAATTTAGACAAAGATATATGAGATAATATATTTTAGATTGTTGTTACAAGTATAAATAATATCATAAAAAAGCTGATAAAATATGACGTCACAAGTATAAATAATATCATAAAAAAAGCTGATAAAATATGACATCACAAGTATAAATAATATCATAAAAAAAGTTGATAAAATATGACATCACAAAAAAAACTATGTTAACAATTTTACAACCACCAAGATAATTACATATTTTTCACAATTTATTTATATTTTTATACATATTTATTCAACTCCTTACAATTGATATTGTTTATATATAAATTTATACGTTTCATTCAAAAAATTAACTGTTTTATTTCGATAATGCATATATATTAGCTAAATCAATTAATATATTTTAATAAATATTACTAAATATAACTAAGCCAAATCACTTAGTTCAGTATTTTTGTCCAAAAGTCATTCCCAAATTAGTTGGCTCCCATGATTTTGACATCTCCCTATCATTATGTCACCCATTCATGTCTATTCCAACCTTAAATTATATATTTTCATATATATTTTAAATTATTACAATATCCTTTTCATAATTCAATGAAATATCAATCAAATGGTTATAATTCTACCAACTGATGTGCTACTGATTTCAATTATATTCAATTAAAGGCACAAGACTTTTATTGCTAACCCATCTTCTATAATTACAACTTGTACTTATCTCAAGGTCTAAATCACAAATCCTAAATTATTTATTATAATTTGATTATATAGATTTAAAGTCCATCTTACAAATTATAATAAATAATAAAAAATCAACATAGAAAATCAAAAGTGTATAGTAGATAATTTCAAATGATTGTTCATCCATATTTATTATAAATTAAAAAAATGTGTTACAATAAATGAAATGAACACGTACAAATACAAATGCTCGTTTTTTTATTTTGGAAAATGATACGAGAAATGAAAATATAAATTTAAAATCCTAATTATTCCAAATTTGGCTATTTTCAAGCAAAAATGTATGACTTTCCCACCGGCTATTGCCGGTCATTATATATTGAAAGTAAACGGTCTATTCCCCTTAACTTTACAACTTAAATCTTATTCCCCTCAATTTTTTTGTTCATTCTATTCCCCTTAAACTATCACTATTCATCCTATTTCTTCTAAATTTTAAAAATTCATTTTATTCCTCCATCCGTTAATTTTCTGTTAAATATTTTGAAAATAGCCTATTCCCCCCAAATTATATGATTTCCAGCTATTCCCCCGAACTATATGAATTTCAGCCTATTACCCCCGACCGAACTATATGAATTCCAACCTATTCCCCCCGAACTATATAAATTCTAGCCTATTTCCCCACAAACTATATAAACTATAGCTTATTTCCCCCGAACTATATAACCTATAGTCTATTTCCCCCCGAACTATATAAACTCTAGCATATTCCCCCGAATTATATGATTTCTCTAAAAGTAACATATTTTCTTTAATTTTAATTTATTATTGAATTTTTTATATTACAAAATATTAAAATAAAAAATACTTTGAATGCTAACAATTACAAAAAATTCTATATGATTTCTCTAATAATAATATAATTTTAACATAACCATATTTCACCTAATTTTTATTCGATTTCACCGAATTTCAACTCGGTTTAACCAAATTTTCACTCTATTTCACTCAAATTTAACACGTTTTCACCCAATTTTGACCCAATTTCACCCAATTTTTATTCAATTTCATCGGGTTTCAACCCGATTTAAACGAATTCACTCTATTTCACTTAAATTTAACACAATTTCACCAAATTTTGACACAATTTCATCCAAATTTTACTCGATTTCACCGAATTTCAACCCGATTTAACCGAATTTTAACTCTATTTCACTCATATTTAATCCGATTTCACCCAATTTCACCAAAATTTAACTCAATTTCACCTAGATTTTACTCGATTCACCGAATTTCAACTCGATTTAACCGAATCTTTACTCTGTTTCACTCATATTTAATCTGATTTCACCCAATTTCACCAAAATTTAACTCTATTTCACCTATAATTTACTCGATTTCACCGAATTTCAACATGATTTAACCAAATTTTAACTCCATTTCACTCATATTTAATCCGATTTCACCCAATTTCACCAAAATTTAACTCGCTTTCACCTAAATTTTACCCGATTTCACCCAATTTCAACACGATTTCACCGAATTTCAACCCGATTTCATCAAAATTTAATCCTATTTCCCCTAATTTGTATTCAGTTACACCCAAATTTAACCCAATTTCATCCGATTTAATCTTATTTAACCCAATGTTAACCCAATTTTACTAAAATTTAACCACATTTCACATAATTTTAATTCGGTTAAAATTCGGTGAAATCGGGTTAAAATTGAGCAAATATATTTAGAATTTGGTTAAATCGGGTTGAATTTCGGTGAAATTGAGTAAAAACTAGGTGAAATCGAGTTAAATTTTGGTAAAATTAGGTTAAATCAGATTAAATATGAGTGAAATAGAATTAAACTTCGATGAAATTGGGTTAAATCAAATTAAAATCGAGTGAAATATATTTAAAATTTGGTTAAATCGGGTTAAATATGAGTGAATAGAGTTAAAATTCAGTTAAATCGGATTGAGGTTCGGTGAAATCGAGTAAAAATTGGATGAAATTGGGTCAAAATTTGGTGAAATCGTGTTAAATTTGAGTGAAATAGAGTGAAAATTTGGTTAAACGGGGTTGAAATCGAATAAAAAATGAGTGAAATATGGTTATGTTAAAATTATGTTACTATTAGAGAAATCACATAGAATTTTTTGTAATTGTCAGAATATAAAGTATTTTTTTATTTTAATATTTTGTAATATAAAAAAATAATAATAAATTAAAATTAAAAAAATATGTTACTTTTAGATAAATCATATAGTTCGGGGGAACATGCTAGAGTTTATATAGTTCGGGGGAAATAAGTTATAGGTTATATAGTTTGGGGGAAATAGGCTATAGTTTATATAGTTTGGGGGGAAATAGGCTAGAATTTATATAGTTCGGGGGAAATAGGCTGGAATTCATATAGTTCGGGAGGGAATAGGCTGAAATTCATATAATTCGGGGGAGATAGACTGGAAATCATATAGTTTGGGAGAGAATAGACTGTTTTAAAAATATTTAACAAAAAATTTAACAGAAAATTAACAGAAGGGGGAATAGGATAGATTTTTAAAGTTTAGGGGAGAATATGATGAATAGTGATAGTTTATGGAAGAATATGATGATGAGGAAAGTTCAAGAGGGATAGGATTAAAGCGATAAAGTTTAGAAGAAATAGGCTGTTTTCGAAAAAAAAATAATATATACATGACACGTATGAATAACTCTAAATCTAGGCTACCACTATAAATCGTCGTTTACCCAATAAGGTGATGCCACGTGTATACGTCAGCATCACTTATCGAACGGCTGTAATTTGATCACGCTTTTCATCTTGTTAACTCCACTCTTTGATATGAAAACTATACGTTACAGTTAATATTATACATGAAAATATCGCCATTTTTCTTTTCCAATAGTAAAATATTTATTGAAAGTAGTTTTAACGTCCTAAAAATCATTAAAAATTAGTTATAAACTACATTATAAATAATGACAATAAACCACGTGAAAATGGACTTTACTCTCGGTTTTAAACGATTATGTTTTTTTAAATTTACTGAAACATTAATATTTTAATAACATTTTGTTGATTTATTTTTATTAAATTTAAATAATTAATATTTATAACCACTAAGGTTTATAACAGAATTAATTTAAAAATATCCTAACAATGTTAACAAATCTAATAATAACCAAAATGATGGACATGTTATTATAAAATGATACAAATAATGATATATATATATATATATTAAGTATGGTTTGATTATGGAAACTTTATTTAAAAATAAAGAATGAAAAATATTTCGTACAAGAAGACATCCTAAAAATAATGGAGAGATAGACAATGCGAAAATTAAATTAAAAGGAAAAAACAAAAATGGAATATTTTAATTGGGAGCATAGAAAAATAAATGATAGATATGTGGTTAGATTGAGGTACACAACATACGACACTAAGAGTAAGTAAAAGAATAATATTGTCTAAATGGGGGAAGGGGTTTATGGTAATTTCCATCAAAAGTACAAAAGTAGGATTTCCTTTATTAGTGAAGAATCTCTTGTCGGCAAGAAGGTTACGTACGAGGTTTTCAAATTTTACGATGAGACGTGGATCGTTTCTCTCCGTTTATTTATTTATTTTTTTATGTTTTTTAACATTTATTTATTTTAAATTCTCCTTTTATTTTTAGTGCCTATATTTTTCCAATAAAATTATTATAATGAAAATGCAACTAGAAATTGGGGAAAAGATAATCAAATATCAATTTATTTATATCTAAATGAATATGTATTTATTTGTTTTGCATGGTTAGAATTAGAGTTAAATAAAATATTTGAAATATGAATATAATTTAAATTGTAACTGTTATGATAAGTTGTTCCACATCGGGTAGGATATGAACTTTGGGACTTGTATATATGGTGTTGGACAACCCTAAACTCTTGAGCTAGCTTTCGGGATTAGTTAGACCCAACCCATATTTGACATGGTATCAGAGTCCGGTTCGTCCCGATTTGATTATACCGATGTTGGGCCCCCGATTGCGATGTCCACGCTCTAGGACCGAGTCTGGACGTGAGGGGGAGTGTTATGATAAGTTGTCCCACATCGGCTAGGATATGAACTTTGAAACTTGTATATATGGTGTTGGGCTAAACTCTTGAACTAGTTTTGGGATTAGTTAGGCCCAACTCATATTTGACAGTAACTAAAAGATATTTGAAAAATATAAATATTATTCAATTTAAATATTTTATGAATAAAAATATAAATAGTATGGATAATTTGGATATTGAGTATTTATCTATTTTTAGTTAGAATTTAAATTTAATATAGATTACTTTTATACATGAATGTAAAACATAAAAATATCTTTCATTTTAAGAAAAATATCGATATTAGTTGAGATATGGATCAAAGTGATATAATCGACCGCAAAATCTTAAATTTCTCCGAAAAAAATTGTAGATAGATAAGACCATGTGATTCATGCATTATGACTTTATAGTCTTTAATTTAATTTGCGTGGGAAGAAGATAAGGTTTGGTCCACATATTTTAATTTACAAAACATATAAAAAAGTCTTGAAAATACATTTGCAGATGGAGACATGATATTATGCTTATATATTCAAACAATTCATTTAAATAAAACATGAAGTGACCCCTTATGTCGTACTAATCATAAACCATAATGAAAACAACTTTGCATATATATATATATATATATATATATCTTCTTGAACATGACTATGATTAGTAATACCACTAAAATAATCAGTAATCCTATGAACATAGAAATTCATATAACAAAAAGAGTAGATTCCTAATCCGATTCATTTGTTTTTTAAAAATCGTGATTTTTGTAAAGTTTAGAACAAATATAAATATCAAAAACTATTACTGGAACAAATCAATAATATTTCATTGTTCGCCCGTTCATTATTTGTTTACATATAAGAATTATGAGGTTTATGTCATTTCAGAACATGGATTAATATTTATTATATTATTTTCATATATTTTTAAGAAAAAATTGCAAGTACTGTTTCTATAAATTTATTATATTGTGGTAATCTTCAATTTTTTTTTATTTTTTTAAATAAAATATCCAATATTCCAAACATCCATAATGTATAAATTGGAACAAAACCAATGGGATATTTTACCTTCCATATCAACTAAATAAGAAAGTATTGTAATTTGAAGTATCATGGACAAATAATTAATTATAATATTAAGGGGGGAAATTATTTATCAATTGGAAATTATGTTGAAAATAACAAGTTATGAATATATGTTTTCCCCTAAGTCAAGCAAGGTTATGTTATGAAACATTGACTTTTGGCTTTGTTGAAATTTAGAAAAAAATGGAACGGTCGAGAGAGAAGAACAATTGAGAGTGATTGATATTTTAGAAAAGAAAAAAGGGTTTATTTATACCATATAAACCATTTAGACCCACGTTTTTAAAAATTCTAATATATAATAATCGTTTAGATAGATATTTTCAAAAATTGGGATGAGCAATAACGGTTTAATGCTTAATACTATTTAGATTGTGATTTAGAACCTTGGTTAAGAAATGATCAATTGAGAGGGATTAATTAAAAAAGAAAAATGACACATTGTTTCTTTTAAATTGGACAAAAGGGTGTAGAAAAGAGACAAAATGTGATATATATTTAACACAGTGAATATATGTATTACATTTTTTATATCAATAATATATGTTTTAAACGTTGTATAATCAAGAATTAATCGATGACGATTCGACGACCGTTTAAATTTTAGTTGATTTTAATTTATTATTTTATTTTTTAAATTCAAGATAAAAATAATAAATATATTTATTTCAAATTAATTTTATTTAAAAAAATATAAAAATTACATTATTTAAAAAATTAAAATTAAAATGTGTTAATCCACGTTATTTGGTCGACAGCAGACGGCCAAACGCCTAAACGAAGATTTTTTTAACACCGTCAATAACCATATTGTAAGAAGAGACATAATAACTAAAATAATATACCTAATATTCGACTGGTAAAAGCATATATTTCTTTTTTCAAATTTTGTAGAAATATATAAACTCTACTGTAAAAAGTTGTCATTGTAACACAAGAGGAACGATATAGTCTTTGATGAGAAATAATGGACATCTAATTGGAATCCATTAGATGGTTAAAAAGAAATATTAAATTATTAATCATGGGCATAAGATATAATGCCATAATGGCATTTCCATTGGCATATTGTGTTTAATATAAAAAAAATCTATTCTAATTATGAAAATTGATGTTTTAATCGAAATAGAGACTTACTTTGGTCATTCACAGCCATCAAGAGCTTCGTAGAACTTTGACTGCTTGGACTTACTGTCATAAGCTTTTCTCATTAAACGTTTGTTTGTAGCCTCTTTTCAGTGTTTTTAAGCCTTAGACAAGTGAAATCGCAGTTACCCACAAACGTGGTGATTGTGTTTTTTTTAGAATGCATGCGATATTAAAATCGACTGGTAGAATCGTAGTCACCCGCAAACGTGACGAAACATAAGATTTAAAAATCCGAAAATATATTACGTTACGTTTATGATTCGGTGCATTTATAATAAAATTACAAAATACCATTCTATTATAATTTATATTAATCGTGTATATATACACATATATATATTGTATATTTAAATATTTTTAAATTTTTAAATTTCTTTTAAATATTTAAAAATTATAATTAAAAAGTATACATTAAACAACAAAATTTAAAAAAACTATTAACAATTATCTATTTTGGTAATTTTGTTCAAAACGCAATCACAACAATTTTTTATCATTCGCTTCTAATCGCAGTCGTTCGTTAACGTCGTGTTTCCACCATTCAAACAAAATGAAACCAAACGTCGCCACTTGCTGATAGATGCGCCACAAAACGCACAAACCGTACAACGTTTCCACCAATCAAGCCCTTAATCATATTCATAGCTTTCCCCATGTCCTGCATCTTCCTCATCAATATGTGAATTATGAACCACCAAGTTGTATAAACGTCGTTACTTCGACAAAGATATCGTTTTAATCGAAGTAGATTATGGTAAATGTGATTCAAGACAAAAAAGGGTACGAAGGGTACATGAGATTAAATGTACCTCGAGCATTAAAGATATCGTTTTAATCGAAGTATATTGTGGTAAATGTGATTCGAGACAAAAAGGGTACGTGGGATTAAAACGTACCTCGAGCATTAATCGTGTTGATCTCCGCTCCCTTCAATTCGGTTCCTTCATTACTCAGCAATGAAATACCAGCTGATGTTATATGGAATGGGAAGGCAAGAGGCGGAGACATAGGAGACTTTGCAATCTTGATGATTCTCTGACCTGTGGAGGCCACAGGTCTGGTCATTTTGGGTTTCGATTTAAATATAATGGATACAGATTATTCGAATTTTAAAAAATAATAACCAAACAATAACTGAATTTAAATCGATTCAATTCGGTTCGATTGTATAATGGTTTAGTTCAGTTATATAAATAAAATATTGTAATCAAAGTAAAAGCTAAATTCTAAATTGTTCGGTTACATAAATAAAATATTGTAACCAAAGTAAAATATGAACTCTAATTTATTCGGTTATTATTCGATTATTTCGATTTTACCAAGTATTTTATCATAAAAAAATTGCAAATAAATGATACTATTTGTAATATTTCAAATAATTCGTATATTTAAAAAAATATAATATAATATATTATTATTGAAATTTGATATTTTATTTTAATTATTAATTATATTGGAAGTAAATATCATTTATCTATGTATTTTTTATATTTTTATATAAACAATCGGTTATCCACAGTTTTTCAATTAGTAATTGAACCGAACCGAATCAATTCGGTTTTGTAACTCTCATAACCGATCGGTTATTTTATCTGCACCCGAACCGAACTGAATGACCATAATTCAGTTCGGTTTTATATAACCGAACCGAAATGTCCAACCAGGGCCACACATATTGTGTATAGTCTTACTCATGGACACCAGATGGCCTAACGCGGTGATAGGATAGTTTTTTTCACCGTAAATTCTAAACCCTAACGCGATGAAATGATGAATCTGAATCAAGGTTATTATCATTTTCACCGTAAAATAAAAAAGCTACTTTCATTTACCAGAATTGGCTTCAAGAATCAGCCGAATGGTTACTGCGTGTGCCCAATTAACACCCAATGCAGCAATGAGATGAGCATCATATGTCCTTGAAAGATCCCGAAATCCATCTTTATGGTGTGCTGAAAATTTGATCATTGTAAATGAGGATTAACTAAAAGTGGATGTTTACATTGAATGTACTAAAATATACTTCAATGTATGATTGTACCTTGGAACGAATAATGACTCGTTTCGTCACGATTTTGAGATCTAACTTGATTTGTCACCAGAATTGGTATCCGAGAAAATTCAGCAAGGGATCTAAGGCAAATCAGAGAGTTAGTTTAATGACCAGACAAGGTGATAATGGCAAGAGAGGCTGTGGTTCATACTTTAAGAAAGAAATATGCCAACCCAATTGATGCTGTCGTCGACCTCCTCCTGGTTCGTTTTCACTGAAATTAAGTCACTTGAATCAGAAGAATAAGACCCGAGAAGAGACTTTATGCATGTTCTTTTGTAAAACTTTAAATCGGAGTTAAATCTTATATTCGTTTGGTAAACTTTATTTTGAAATCCAAACTTAAAAGTGTCAACTCGGACTTTAAGTCGTAATTTATTGAATGCTGAAATTTTTAGTATTCTGACTCGAATTTCGAATCCAAAATATGTAAATTATTACGATACCCTTTAAAAATATCAAAATTGATAATTTTATTAAATTGTATAAATAATATTATATATGATTAATTTGTATTTTTTATAATATATTAAATTATTTTAAATGTAATTTATAAATAATAATTATAATCGTCATAATTTTTTATGCGAAATTAATAAAAATTATTAATAAATATAATTTATACGTAAAATATATATTTTGATAATTTTTTTACAAAAATCCTAACCCAAACTCTAGTTTTTATGGGAAAAACTACACTAAACTTAAAATTTAGATTTAAACTCTAACTTTGAAAATATCAAACAAACAACTTAAAATTTGATTTCAAATTAAAACTTAAACTCTAATTTTAAACTCAAACAAAAAATTCTACAAAAAACGTGCACTTCGTAATTGACAATTGTGTCAAAATTAAAAAAAAAAATGAAGAGGAAGAAAGATAAATGAGACTAACCCTGAAAGAAGAGCCGCCATACTATCAATCACTAGAAGTTTTACTTGGTTTTGAAGGAGGGATACCTTGAGTTCTTGTATACTGTTCATAAAGAAATATATGTATTCATTGTTAATTCATCATACTATATTGCTAATGATCAAAATCACTTGAGGTTATTCTTTGTAATTTACTTGCCATTGACCAAATTAAGGGTCTGAATCTTTAGACCAACAATAGACATAAAGCAATTCACTTCAAAAATTTCTTGACTAATAAAACAATGACTGATATCTTACAGACCTTTGGGTGAAATCAGACAAAGATGTTGGCCTCAAAACAAGGATTCTTCCAGCCATCTGTTCTGCCACAAAATAGCTAAGAGATGTGAAAATTCGAGGTTAAAATTGTCCGAAACAAAAACCGAAAATAAGGAGTAAATTTTAAAAAACATTCCAACAACCTCTTGAGCCATTCCTTTAAGGTGAAATACTTGAGGGAAACTTTTCAATCCAATCTCAATCATCCTGTGAAAAAGTTTCAATTGCCCCTTATTCTATGTATTTAATTCAGAAAATATAAGATATACAATTAGGGAAACAATCAATTAACCTTCTTGGACTGAATTTGGATTCAACATCAATATATACCACACGACCATCTAATCCTCCGTAGTTTGTTGGCAACGAAGCTAACAGAGCAAGTTTCATGCAAAACTGCATAGCAAGACAGAACCATTATTGTATGTACATATAATAAGATTCTAACAATGAAATACACAAAAAATGAGTGCAGACAATACATACATATATGTAGACACACTTGCGTACAATTCAGGGGATAAATTCACTAAACCCTAGATGCTACCTAAATCTACTGCTAGCAATATGACTCTGTTGTCATGTTTGCCAACTTTTGTTATCACCAATTGTCAAATATTGGTTTGGGTTTAACTAATCATAACATATATATATATATGACTCCAAAATTCATTTCTTAAACGATGTGGTATAATTTATCATAACACTAACTCTCACGCGCCCAGACTCAGTCCTGGAGGGTGGAAGCCCAACATTGGCATATTTAAATCGAGACGAAACTGGCTCTAATACCATGTCAAATATGGGTCTAACTAATTTCAAAATTTAGCTCAAGAGATTAGGGTTGTCCAACACCATATATATGAGACAAAGATCCATGTAATTAGCCGATTTGGGACAACAAATCACAACATGTTATGATAAGTGTCTCAACTCGGCTAGGACATTAAATTTGAATTCATATATATGGTAATGAACAACCCTAAACTAATGAGATAACTTATGGGATTAGTTAGGTCCAACCCAAACCAATGTTGGCCCCCAATTGTGTTCACACTCCAGGATCGAACCAGGACCTGAAAGTGCTTTGTCATGTATTATCCCACATCAGCTAAGAATATAGACCTTGATCTCATATATATATATATATACGGAGTTGGACAACTGTGTTCTTTTGGTCTAACTTTTAGACCCAGATACATATTTGACACCAATGTCTAGATCTAGATGTAACTAAACCAGAGAAAAATAAGACTGCAAATACCTGAGATTTGCCAATACCAGGAGGACCAACTAATTCAGTTAAAACACCAAAAGGTATTCCGCCATATAAGGCTTCATCCAGTCCCTTCAAATGGGTAGGAAGATGACCTGAGAAGTGTTTATTTTCAAGTTTATTCTCCAGCAGTAACCTAACCTGAAAACAAATCAGATGGCATGTCTCTGATCATATTTGGTAAAACAGAAGAAGAAGAAAAAGAAGAACCATGAGCAAAAGGACTCACAGATTGGCACGGTGGAGAAACAGCTTCACTGATAATTGCAATCGCCGATTTAATCTCTGCTAATCCAACATCCAGCAATTCCATCAGTTCAAATTCAGTCAACGATAATGCGTCCTGAATCAAGATTAAATCTAAGAGTAAGTTTCCAAATCGATAGTCGATCACCAGATAATCTCTTCAGCTATACACAATGATACTCATACAATCATCTGATAGAGACATGATTCTGATATCATACCTTGGCGGTGATGATGTTCCTAGCGGTGAAAATGTTAGCAATCGATTGGTGAAGCCCCATCTCCAAAATAAGCTTGTTAGCCATCGCTTCCACCGGCGATTGTATTCTTCCTCAACCGAGCTCCGATGACCTTCTCCGGCGAGAAAACGGTGAATTCTCTCTCTCTCTCTCTCTCTCTCTCCGTATACTTTTCCCGCCTGCTTCGAATTGTATGGGCTTATTGTTGAGTACGATTGTATGGGGTTCCTTGTAATCTTGGAAAAGACGTTCAAATTGCATCTAAATCATTAAGAAAAACTCGTGAATATCATAATTAATATATTGAGTAAAAATAATACATAAAATTTTTGTATAAATTTCTATATATTGATCATCATAAATTATAATATAAAATATTAATGTAAACAATTATTTAATTATTAAATTAGACAAGATAAAACAATATCATAATTGATAAAGTATTTTATAAATCTCGGAAGGGTGGACATTTCACATTCGGCAAAGTGGATCTAAATTACATTCAAATATTTTCCGATATTAATTTTTCAATTTTTTTTATTTCAGTTTCGAGTAGGGTATCAAACAAACTGGTATCGTCTGGTAATTCATTTTATTTATACAATACTTTCTTATTCCACTATGAATCTTCAAGTCACAAATCAGCTCGAGCTTGAATTCATTCAAATTTCAAACTTCAAATGCAAAAGCACTTTTTGCCTTTACCCCACCAATCAAAAGCAAAAGGCTCTCTCTCTCCCTCTATATATATATATATATATATATATATATATATATATATATATATATATATATATATATATATATATATATATATATGAGACAGTCTTTCTGAACTTGTCTTCACAGCTTTTTCTCTGCAAATTTTCCAGGAAAAAGAGGCTGAGAAAAAAGTTACAGAGAAAGAAAGTGAGATGGAAAACATTGAAAATGAAGGAAAATACGTAATATACAACGTTTTAGGTAACCTTTTCGAGCTCTCTTCAAACTACATTCCTCCTATACATCCACTTGGCCATGGCGCCTATGGTATCGTCTGGTAATATTTCTCCTTCTCTTCCATCATTTCTCAAATTTTCAATTTAAATTAGTTAAAAAATAAGCTGAAATTATTCCATTTTCAGTTGCCTTACAAATTCAGATACAAATGAAGAGGTTGCTATAAAGAAGATATCGAAGGCTTTCGATAATAAGATTGATGCTAAGAGAACTCTCCGAGAGATTAAATTACTTCGTCACTTGGATCATGACAATGTTCTTGTCTTAATTATATCCTCATTTTATGACCAAACTCTTCAAAGGATCATTGTTTTTTTTTTTACATTGATTTTTCTTTTTTTTTTCAGATAATTAAAATCAAGGATATAATTCGACCACCAAAGAAGGAAATGTTCGAAGATGTGTATATTGTTTATGAATTGATGGAAACTGATCTTCATCAAATCATACGGTCAAATCAAGCTCTCACTAATGATCATTATCAGGTCATTATTACATGCTAAATCTGATTATATTCAAGTTTCAGACAAGGAATGTGTATGTTCTTTTAAAAAACTTTTTGTTTGAATTTAAAATTAGAGTTTAAATTTTAATTTGGAATCAAATTTTAAGTTGTTTGTTCGATATTTTCAAAGTTAGAATTTAGATCTAAATTTTAAATTTAATTTAAGTTTTTCAATTAAAATTAGAGTTTGAATTAAGAGTTTTATAAAAAAATTACCAAAATTTACATTTTACATATAAATTATATCTATTAATCATTTTTATTAATTTTACATAAAAAATTATAATGATTATAATAATAATAATTATTGTTATAATTAATAAGTTACATTTAAAATAATTTAATATATTTTTAAAAATACAAATTAATCATATATAATATTAACTATACAATTTAATAAAAATTATCAATTTTGATTATTGTCTTTTGTTGTTTTTTTTTTCAGTTCTTCTTGTACCAAATCCTAAGAGGTCTCAAATACATTCACTCAGCAAATGTACTTCACAGAGACTTAAAACCGAGCAATTTGCTCGTAGATTCCAATTGCGATCTTAAAATATGTGATTTCGGACTTGCGAGGATATCAACAGAGACGGATTTAATGACCGAATATGTTGTGACACGATGGTATCGAGCACCGGAATTGCTACTCAATTGTTCAGAGTATACAACAGCTATTGACATATGGTCTGTTGGTTGTATTTTCATGGAAATACTCACAAGAGAAACGCTTTTTTCTGGTAAAGATTATCTTCACCAACTTAGACTTATTACTGAGGTAATATTTTAAAATTACTCCAATTTAACCCATCATTTTACCTCTACATTTTTACAATATAATCTTTCAACTAAAGATTGTCAATCCGAGTTCCAGTTTGGATTTTTCAGGTTTCGGTTCGGATTCCTCGGATTTTAAATAGATGTATCCGAATTGAACTAGAATTCCTTATACTTATATTTCAAGTTTACTCCAATATATCCCATCATTTACCTCTACATTTTCACAATATAATGTTGCAACAACCCTAAGTTTGATACAAATGTTTACCCAAATAGAGAAACAAGTATCGACTAATACATGAATTAATAATACGTATATAAGACTATTGAATTAGTTTTTGATTTTAATTAGATCTAAATTCATTTGTCATATTTTTATTTGGATTGCTAATGTCGGGTCATAATTTGTGTAATTCATATCCATTTGTCATGATATTGGAATATGAGTCATCTTAACTTTTTTCAATGATGGCCCCAATTTATGATGTTGGTGCCCCAAATCAAATTTAGAAATGATAACGAGATATTATATTGTAAACATCGATTAGAACATGAATCATTTATTATGTTCGGAACACATGACAATTCGGTGGTTTGTCGTTGGAACAGCTTGTCGGTTTACCAGATGATTCAGAGTTAGGGTTTTTGAGAAGCGAGAATGCTCGAAAGTATGTAAAACAACTCCCACGAGTCTCAAAACAATCGTTCAGACAAAAATTCTCAAACATATCTCCAATTGCTCTTGATCTTGTCGAGAAAATGCTAATATTCGATCCTTCCAAACGAATCACAGGTATGCCCATTTTTTCTTCTTTCATTCTTCCTTTTATGTAAACCTTTTTTCTTCTTTCTGAACTTGTCTTCACAGCTTTTTCTCTGCAAATTTTCCAGGAAAAAGAGGCTGAGAAAAAAGTTACAGAGAAAGAAAGTGAGATGGAAAACATTGAAAATGAAGGAAAATACGTAATATACAACGTTTTAGGTAACCTTTTCGAGCTCTCTTCAAACTACATTCCTCCTATACATCCACTTGGCCATGGCGCCTATGGTATCGTCTGGTAATATTTCTCCTTCTCTTCCATCATTTCTCAAATTTTCAATTTAAATTAGTTAAAAAATAAGCTGAAATTATTCCATTTTCAGTTGCCTTACAAATTCAGATACAAATGAAGAGGTTGCTATAAAGAAGATATCGAAGGCTTTCGATAATAAGATTGATGCTAAGAGAACTCTCCGAGAGATTAAATTACTTCGTCACTTGGATCATGACATAATTTTAATAATTCAAAATTTTTAAAAACTTATTGGAGTTCGGGGCATAGTTTAACAAAAATTCAAAGGATCATTGTTTTTTTTTTACATTGATTTTTCTTTTTTTTTTCAGATAATTAAAATCAAGGATATAATTCGACCACCAAAGAAGGAAATGTTCGAAGATGTGTATATTGTTTATGAATTGATGGAAACTGATCTTCATCAAATCATACGGTCAAATCAAGCTCTCACTAATGATCATTATCAGGTCATTATTACATGCTAAATCTGATTATATTCAAGTTTCAGACAAGGAATGTGTATGTTCTTTTAAAAAACTTTTTGTTTGAATTTAAAATTAGAGTTTAAATTTTAATTTGGAATCAAATTTTAAGTTGTTTGTTCGATATTTTCAAAGTTAGAATTTAGATCTAAATTTTAAATTTAATTTAAGTTTTTCAATTAAAATTAGAGTTTGAATTAAGAGTTTTATAAAAAAATTACCAAAATTTACATTTTACATATAAATTATATCTATTAATCATTTTTATTAATTTTACATAAAAAATTATAATGATTATAATAATAATAATTATTGTTATAATTAATAAGTTACATTTAAAATAATTTAATATATTTTTAAAAATACAAATTAATCATATATAATATTAACTATACAATTTAATAAAAATTATCAATTTTGATTATTGTCTTTTGTTGTTTTTTTTTTCAGTTCTTCTTGTACCAAATCCTAAGAGGTCTCAAATACATTCACTCAGCAAATGTACTTCACAGAGACTTAAAACCGAGCAATTTGCTCGTAGATTCCAATTGCGATCTTAAAATATGTGATTTCGGACTTGCGAGGATATCAACAGAGACGGATTTAATGACCGAATATGTTGTGACACGATGGTATCGAGCACCGGAATTGCTACTCAATTGTTCAGAGTATACAACAGCTATTGACATATGGTCTGTTGGTTGTATTTTCATGGAAATACTCACAAGAGAAACGCTTTTTTCTGGTAAAGATTATCTTCACCAACTTAGACTTATTACTGAGGTAATATTTTAAAATTACTCCAATTTAACCCATCATTTTACCTCTACATTTTTACAATATAATCTTTCAACTAAAGATTGTCAATCCGAGTTCCAGTTTGGATTTTTCAGGTTTCGGTTCGGATTCCTCGGATTTTAAATAGATGTATCCGAATTGAACTAGAATTCCTTATACTTATATTTCAAGTTTACTCCAATATATCCCATCATTTACCTCTACATTTTCACAATATAATGTTGCAACAACCCTAAGTTTGATACAAATGTTTACCCAAATAGAGAAACAAGTATCGACTAATACATGAATTAATAATACGTATATAAGACTATTGAATTAGTTTTTGATTTTAATTAGATCTAAATTCATTTGTCATATTTTTATTTGGATTGCTAATGTCGGGTCATAATTTGTGTAATTCATATCCATTTGTCATGATATTGGAATATGAGTCATCTTAACTTTTTTCAATGATGGCCCCAATTTATGATGTTGGTGCCCCAAATCAAATTTAGAAATGATAACGAGATATTATATTGTAAACATCGATTAGAACATGAATCATTTATTATGTTCGGAACACATGACAATTCGGTGGTTTGTCGTTGGAACAGCTTGTCGGTTTACCAGATGATTCAGAGTTAGGGTTTTTGAGAAGCGAGAATGCTCGAAAGTATGTAAAACAACTCCCACGAGTCTCAAAACAATCGTTCAGACAAAAATTCTCAAACATATCTCCAATTGCTCTTGATCTTGTCGAGAAAATGCTAATATTCGATCCTTCCAAACGAATCACAGGTATGCCCATTTTTTCTTCTTTCATTCTTCCTTTTATGTAAACCTTTTTTCTTTCATTTGACACGATGTGAATGTGAAGTGGAAGAAGCATTGAACCATCCATACTTAGCGAGTCTCCACGAGATAAACGAAGAACCGACGTGTTCAACTCCTTTCAATTTCGACTTTGAACATATATCGTTGGATGAACACGATATCAAAGAGCTTGTGTGGAAAGAGTCTTTATTCCTCAACAAATATTGATAGCAAGTAAGCTTCCATTTCATGTTCAATCAAAATCTCTCTCTTTTCCATTACATTAAGATCCATAAACTCCTAAGGACAAAGAAATTGAGTCCTGGTGGAGACTAAGTGTGTTATACGATGAACCTAGGATTGGTTCATATGAAAAGAAAAAAGAATTACATGTACGAGGAAGATTGGGTTCTCTTCCTCGTATGATTTGTGTTTTATTTCACGTCTTTTGGTTCTATTAACTAGGCCTGGCCAAATTGGTTTTCAATTCGAGTTTCGATACGGTTACAATGGGTACGGATTATTCGGATTTCTATAAATAATAACCATATTATAACCAAATTTAAATCGGTTCAGTTCAGTTCGGTTCGTTTTTACAACGGTTCAGTTCAGTTATATGTAAAAAAAAATGATAACCAAAATAACCCTTAACTCTAATTAATTTGGTTTGGTTATTATTTTGGATATTAATTCGGTTATTATTTAGATATTAGTATTAACCTGAAGAGATTGCATTTTGGAGACAGACCATAATTAGCAAAGCATATTCAATACACTTATCGTCAACAACGAAACACATTGCAAACAAGAAAACGAACCAAAACTTATGATCCTAATCCGCAAATAACAAGAGTTACCTTCAACGACTTCAACCCGTTCTCAAACGATGGCATTTGCGGCACTGGCTATCCTTGGCCAAAGATCAGCACACTCTTTTCCAATGGGTCCGGTAATGGCAGAACCTGTCACAAGAACCACCATACGATCCGTTAATTTTTGGATATTAATTCGGTTATTATTTAGATATTAGTATTAACGATTCCTTGTGTATAATTTCTACCTTTCATTTCTCCCTTAGGGTTTACAATGACTCCAGCATTGTCTACAACAAAAAGAAGAATATCCATTAAGAAAACAGGGCATTACATCCGAATGAAGAGTTTCACAATTTGATTCAAATATATTTTGTGCCCAAATGTAATAAATGCAATCTATTTGAGCGTTAATGGATAAGTGAATACTGTTGAGAGAAATCATAACATAAATATTGTAAAACAAGAATCAGAACCAAACAGAATCCATAAACAAGAATACCGATAAAAAAGGAATATAGTATAAAAATATCCAACTATTTTATTTTAGCCTATAAAACATGAATTATTATTTTCAACCTAAAAGACCAAAATTTATATTTTTTTTGCCTTAAAAAACACTAATTTTAAGATATGATTAATTTGTGTTTTTTAGACAACACTTAAAAATTCAAAAAATATGATTTAGTGTTTTTGTTTGTGTATGGATATGATTAATTTGATAAGTTTGTGTTTTTCTAAACAAAATGTAAAAATTCAAAATTTTTAGTAAAGTATTTTTTGTTTTATAGGAAAAAATTAAAAAGTTTGGTATTTTCTATACTATATTCCTAAACTTAGTGTTTTTAAAACAAAAAAATAAGTTTGACTTTTTTAGGTTAAAAATCATAATTCATGTTTTATAGGCTAAAATAAAATAGTTTGATATTTTTTA
Organism: Gynandropsis gynandra; assembly: GCA_036759665.1. Taxonomy (NCBI): domain Eukaryota; kingdom Viridiplantae; phylum Streptophyta; class Magnoliopsida; order Brassicales; family Cleomaceae; genus Gynandropsis; species Gynandropsis gynandra. The sequence goes on from CM071867.1 coordinate 43,541,779, forward strand.
TACTATATTCCCATAAAAAAAATGAGACCCGTTGTGTCGATCAGAGCGAGCATAACATATAAAAACTAGAATCATACCTTCAAAGTACATGTAGACACCATCCTTTCGACGCCATGGCTTACGTTGTCTAACAATAACAGCAGGAAGAACCTTTTTCCTAAGGTCAGGTTTACCCTTCTTGACGGTAGCCATTACCATATCACCAACACATGCAGAAGGCAACCGATTCAAACGACCCTTAATACCTTTAACTGAAATGATGTAAAGGTTTTTAGCACCGGTGTTGTCAGCACAGTTCACTGTGGCCGCCACTGGTAGACCCAATGACATCCTGAACTTGTTTCCCGATGTACCTCCGCGTCCTATGCAAATCAAAACCATTCACAAATCCATAAGATATACAATAAATCGAATAGTTACACTTAGGCCCTGACTGGTAGAGTCAAAGTCGAACGCAAACACGAACCGACTGCTGGGATCGTAGTCGACCACAACGCGACTAAACACAGAATTTAAAAAATCTGAAATTATGTTGAGTTAAATTTAGGTTTGGATGCATTTTAATAAAATTATAAAATATTTAAATATACAATACATATGCATACATATATATTATATATTTAATTTTTTTTTAATTTTTAGATTTATTTCAAATATTTGAAAACTATAAATTAAAAATATAGACTAAACAACAGAATTTAAATAAAATTTAAATAAATTCTTAGTAATTTTACTCAAAACATAATCGCAGCGATCACACCATTTCATTTCACCAGTGAAGTACTCACAAATTAATACTTACTAATTGATCACCATTTATCGATATCACACACGAATCTTCAATTACGAAAAAGAAAAACACAAGAACAACATACTATTTTTGTTATGTAAATTCAAAAGTTTCAACCTCTGTATATAACACAACACACGAAATAAGTTACTACAGATTTAGAGAGTCCGACAATTTAAAGATCACGCCAAAAGATCTTCATAAGCACACCACAAAAGGAAGCAAGTGGAAGATACACAACAAATACAGCTAAAATCAGACAAAACTGCATCACTCCATTTCAATTTCTTTTGGATGTTTTTTCCTTTCATCAAGGAGAAACGATATAGGGCTGCGAAGTAACGAGTGTAACATAGAAAGAGAGACAAGAGCAGATCGATAAGGGAGATGAACTAACCTCGCTTCGACATCTTCAACGGTTCGAGAGAATTGCTGAAGAATTCCCTGGGACTGAAGAGGGATTAGGGTTTTGTGCTTGATTTTATTGATTTACTGTTTCTATTGCTTGGGTTATTATTGGGCCTATGGCTCAAAGAAAATCCCATTTTCCCAAATCTAAAACCAAGCATCATGGGTTTATAATTGTCCATTGGTCAAATTATCCACTTAATTTCCATTTATAAAAAGTATTATTTAAATTCGTGAGTTTGAATAACGAAATTATATTACTTTCGAGTTTGCGTTTTGGGTTTAGATTCGAATTCGAATTTTATTTTTTGCGGAAAGAAATAAATACCCGAATAAATATATCAAAATTATAAAAATATACATTGTTTAAATAAATTACACAATTACTAATAGATTATATTATTTATTAATTCTACTTCTATTTAACGTAACTTTTCTCGCATCTCATATTAACTTTCTTCTCATCGTTCATCTCAATTGTCGTTTTTCTTCCTTTGATATGAGTTCGTCGATCGTCCTTGTGCTCATTGATCACCACCTATATATTTGTCGGCCATCGTCTCTCACCTCTCGCCTTTCAAGTATTTCTTTTCTCCTTTCGCCAGTATTTCTCGCCTTTCTCCTCTTGTACCTCTCGTATATCGCCTTTCGTTGATCTCCTATATTTATGTTCGTCAATCTCCTCATTTCCGTTGTTTCCATTGTTATTCATCTATCTCTTTTGTTGCGAATCGAAGGACTTGTTTCTTCTAAAGGTTTAACCAATAACGTTTACATTGTTTTGTTTGTCAATCTCCTCATTTCTCTAGATTTGGGTTTTTCTCGTGTGTGAAAAATCGGGTTCGGATACTTACGGGTACTCGACTTGTTCTTTGGGTATCTGAGCCTACGTGTTCGGATATTCTTTATCCACACTGGTTCACGTTCGGATACCTTAAAAAATTCGAGTACTCGACCCGTGCTCACCCCTATATCCATTAACCGATATTAAATGTGAGTGTTTTAAAAATCGTTACGCGTTAGTCGAAATGGTCGATGAATGTTTGGTGTTTAGATAGATTAGTCAATATCTAATCGACATATAAGCATTTTTTATTTATTTTTTAAAGTGTTAACATCAACATTTTTTTACTATTATTGTTAAGTTTTGATACTAAAATAGTAAATGTACATGTATAAATGACAAATCGATTATAATTTTATATTTTCTATAAATGTCATAGACATTGTTGTGAAAAAAAATCTAGATTCACTAATGATATTCTAGCCAATTGTTGGCCGAGTACCAACCGTTGAACTCTTAGGTGGGGATCAACTGAAACTAGATGAAGAACAATGTTTCCTCATTCACATATTGTTCCACGATTGAACCCCTCGGGCGAGCTTTTTGTTTGTTTTTTTTCTTCACATGAAACAAAAATCTCTTGAATGTATACATCCAACGAAATTGAACTGGACCTCCTAATGCGGTTTCGTGCAGTAAATGAACTGTCAAATGCTCCATAACATCTAAGAATGATGGTGGAATCGTCTCCAAGTTACAAAGTTACTATGTTATTTTTCAGTCTATGAACCACGTCCATACTCAGATTTCTCACACATAAATCTCGAAAAAATAGGCCAATACCTAAAACATGAAAGTATTGTTAGTATGTTTAACAATTGTTATTCATACTATTAACAAAATCAACCATATACCTCTAATTGCTTCGTGTGCATATTTGTCCATCAATTCAGAAAACATATCGGAAGTAGTATTTGCATGAATACATGACAATCGTGATTTTTTTATCCCTAATAACTTTCCTCCATGAATGTCCACACACCTTCTGATGTTAGACACATAACAATCGGGATATTTCATGTCTTCTTTCAACCATTTATATTTCTTATAATTTGACAATCTGAATATCGGAACTGACGTTTTACCGTCATCACTTATATGTAACTCCTTTAGCGAGCATACTCTTCTAGATCTTTGCGTGATTTAACATTATCTTTCGTCTTTCCTGTGATATTTAGTACAATGTTGATGATGTTATCGAAATTTGTTTCTTTATATGCATGGCATCAAGATTATGTCGAAGTTTCAAATTTTTTCTAAATATGCTTTTATGATTAATTCCATGATTACCAATTCTCGAATTATTGTTCCCTCCGCAATTTATACTCCTAGGAACACCCAAAGCAAGTTATTCATATAAAATCTCTTCACTTGTCAAAACTAGAGGAGAAGATTTTTGCACAATTATATTCCTTTTAAAGGTTCTCTTATTGCACCGTAATGTATCATCAATAGGAAGAAAACGACGATGACAATCAAACTGGCTTGTCCTACGTCCACATTTCAACTGAAAAGTATCTATTTCACCCATGTAATATGGACAAGCCAATCGACCATGCATTGCCCATCCAGATAACATACCATAAGTTGGAAAATTACTTATTGTCCACATAAAAGCACATCGTAACATAAAATTTTGTCACTTCGAGACATCGTACGCTTGAACTCCCTTGCACAATTCTTTTAATTCTTTAAACGGTGGTTGAAAAAATATTTCTAAACTTATTTTGGGATGATTAGTTCCGAGAATCAATATTATTAAGAACAAAACACCCCTTTCATGCACACATCAGATGGTAAGTTGTATGATGTCATAATAACTGACCACAACGAATAATTCTTCACATACATCTCAAATGGATTAAAACCATTGGTACAAAGGTTTAAATTCATTATAATAACAAAAATTATAATGACTTTAAAATGGATTTTTTCTAAAATATATATTTTTAAAAATAGTAAAAAAATTATATAGATATACATGATTATGAAAATTAAATTGAAAATTAATCAAACATTTACGAAATAAGAACAAAAAATATATCCATCGTACGATTATAAATAAAAATTTGGGAAAACAGCCTATTCCCCTCTGAACTTTACCACTTTAATCCTATTCCCCCTGAACTTTTATGCTCATCCTATTCCCCCCTAAACTATCATTACTCATCCTATTCCTCCCTCAATTTTAAAAATTCATCATATTCCCTCCTCCGTTAACTTTCTGTTAATTTTTCTGTTAAATATTTTTTAAACAACCTATTCCCCCCAAACTATATGATTTTCAGCCTTCCCCCGAAAACTCTATAAATTTCAGCCTATTTTCCCCCGAACTATATGAATTCCAGCCTATTCCCCCCGAACTATAATTCTAGCATATTTCCCCCCAAACTATATAAACTATAGCCTATTTCCCCCCAAACTATATAAACTATAGCCTATTTCCCCCCTTTTAACTCTATTTCACTCATATTTAATCTGATTTCACCCAATTTTACCAAAATTTAACTCGATTTCACCTAATTTTTACTCGATTTCACCGAATTTCAACCCGATTTAACCGAATTTAACTATATTTCACTCATATTTAATCCAATTTCACCCAATTTCACCAAAATTTAACCCGATTTCACCCAATTTTAACCCTATTTCACCTAATTTCACCGAAGTTTAACTTTATTTCACTCATAATTAATCCAATTTCACCCAATTTAACCAAAATTTAACTCGATTTCACCTAATTTTTACTCGATTTCACCGAATTTCAACCCGATTTAACCAAATTTTAAATATATTCGCTCAATTTTAACCCGATTTCATCCAATTTTAATTGGATTAAAATTGGGTGAAATCAGGTTAGATTTTAGTGAAATTGGGTTAAATAAGATTAAATCGGGTGAAATCGGGTTAAATTTGGGTGTAATCGAATAAAAATTGGGGGAGATCGGATTTAAATTTGGTGAAATCGGGTTAAAATTTGGTGAAATTGGGTTAACATTGGGTGAAATCAGATTAAATCGGTGAAATCGGGTTAAATTTAAGTGAAATCGAATAAAAAGTGAGTGAAATCGTGTTGAAATTCGGTGAAGTAGAGTAAAAATTGGTTAAATCGGATTAAAATTGGGTGCAATAGGGTTAAATTTCGGTGAAATTGGGTTAAAATTGGGTGAAATCGTGTTAAATTTGAGTGAAATATGGTAATGTTAAAATTATGTTACTATTAGAGAAATTATATAGAATTTTTTGTAATTATTAGAATTTAAAATATTTTTTATTTTAATATTTTGCAATATAAAAAGTTTAATAATACACTAAAAGTAAAGAGAATATGTAATTCTTAGAGAAATCATATAGTTCGGGGGAATATGCTAGATTTATATAGTTCGGGGGTAAATAGGCTATAGATTATATAGTTCGGGGGAAATAAGCTATAGTTTATATAGTTTGGGGGAATAGGCTAGAATTCATATAGTTCGGGGGGAAATAGATTGAAATTCATAGAATTCGGGGGGAGGGGGGAATAGGCTGAAAATCATATAGTTTGGGGGTGGGGGAGGAATAAGTTGTTTTAAAAGTATTTAACAGAAAAATTAACAGAAAGTTAACGGAGGGGGAATAGGATCAATTTTCAAAAGTTCAGGGGAGAATAAGATGAATAATGATAGTTTAGGGGAGAATAAGATGAGCAAAAAAATTCAAGAAAAATATAATTAAAATGATAAAATTCAGGAAAATAGACTGTTTCCTAAAAATTTTGAATAGTGTACATAAAATTTAACATTTCTTTCGAGAAATATTCAAATACAAATATGTAAAAATTACAATTAAACATATCTTTATATTCAAATAAACTCAATCTAAATATCTACAAAAAGGATATAAATGCATAGGTAAAGGTGTTGCCGACGAACAACGACAAAAAAGAATATTACAAAAAGGATTCGCATTTTTGTAGCCTCGAGTCGCCATTCCTCGGTTGTAGCAAAATAAATTCATAATATTTTAAATAATATTCGTATTTATTTAGATGTAATAATTATACTTTAATTCTTTTATCTCATAAATTCTCTATATTCAAATTTATGAAATTCAATATGTTTCAAAACTTACCAAATAATCATGAATCCATGTTTGTCCACTCCGTTCAACCTCTGTGTATTACGTATTAATTTTATCTATATTTATTATAAAATTTATCATATAGTTATAAATTATTTATTATATAGATTTTCGGATCTATTACACATATGAACATCTGGAAATAATGATTATGGATTCTCTTAAATATTTTAAAAATAAATCCTCGTGTATATATATAATTAGCAATTCATTGAGACAAATATATGTTGAGTTATTAAATGTTTGTGCTAAAATATTATTCCGATTCGATATACTAATTAAGTAATAGTATATTGTACGGATATTTTGAATGAAATAACAGTATCTAAATTACAATATATGGATAATCAATAATAATAATTAAGTTATTATTTTTGTATGTCTGGTTATCTTATATATCACATATTACTTATAAAAGAAAATCCAAAATAATAATAACCACCAATAATTAAATTTGTCATTAATAGTAGTTTAAGTTAAAAAAAAGAAATACTTATGGGAGAATTAATCACCTGCGGGTAGGCAATAATCTGATGTACACGTGGCAACATATAAATGGTTTGACTTAATTGTTCTTATAACGGGAGCCAGCTGAAACGCGTGGATCACCGTTCAAACATAAAAACAAAAACAAAAACACAAAAAAGAGAACCACAAAGCGCGTGGAGTTTTTTAAAAAATGTGGGACCCACCTAAGACGACAAATGTTGTTGACCTTCTTCTTTATTATATATTATATAATAACCCGGCGGCGATTAATTGGCCGTTGTCGATGCCTACGTCACCGCCGTTGATAATAACCAAACTCTCTTATTTTTTTTTCCAAAATACTTATTATAAAAAATTATAAAATTTCAAAACTTTGTATATTCCTTGCATCGAATTTACATTTACGCAATTTTAATTGCGTATACGTATATTCCGGAGATATAAATGGCTGTGTCCATTTTCTGAGATATATATATATATATATATTTATATTAATAATAAATTTAATATAATACTCGTATTTCAATACTAACCAATCAAAATGCGCCACATCAACCGCCGGTGACGGTAAGAGACAAAATAAAAATACGTTGACCGAACTCAGATTTTCTTTTGTGACGTGGCGCCTCGTGATTCGAATTCAGAAACAGTAGCCGTACGCTTACACCTGAAGATGACAAAAATAAAAATCCGATTTGACGTGTCTTATTATCAATGGAGGCAGACACTAATGTACGGTGAACCTTCTCGTAGAAGATAATTTTACGTCTTTATTAAAATAAATTTAATTTACGCAATATAAAAAACGCGAGGAAATTAAGCTTCTCTCACTCTCTCTCTCTTTGTTCCTTTCGGTGACTCTTCTCTCTTTTTTCGAAAAGAAATTTATCGAATTTCTTCGATTTCCTGTATTGGGTTTGTTTGGGTACTCTGTGATTCTTAGAGGAAAAAAAGGGCAGACATAGTTTTTCGTCAATTTTTCTTATATCGTGATGGGTTGTTTTGGATGTACTGGGAAATCGAGCAAATCGGAGAGCAACAACAGGAACAATAACGATACGAGCAAGAACAGGAACGTTCTGGGTAGTAACAACATCGATAAGATCGATAAGCGTGACGATCAGACACAACCCAGTTCAGGTATCGGTTGATTTATGTTCAGAATCATTATTTTGTGGTGCTTTTATTCTTTTTTTTTGTCTCCTTTCTTGATTAGGTCTATGATTCTTGTTGCATTGTTTAGGTAGTGTTTGATTGAGTTTCTTCTTGATGGGTATTATGTAAAGCTGTTAAATAGCGAGAGTTAGTCCATGGAATAAATCATATTGTGTATCTGGTCAGATGTTTTTCCAGGGAAAATACCTGTGATTTTCCTGGAAAATTCCGATGCATGGTAGTGGTTTTCTGGTTCGTTTCTCCAAGAGAAGAATGGATTCTGTTTTTGTACTTAAAGGTTCATGTGTAGCTAGTGCTCTGTTAGTATCTTTGGCATCTAAAATTGTGTTCAAGTGAGAGACATAACTCAACATTGAGCTTTTGAATTCAAATTCTAATTGTTTCGTTGTCAAATATGATTGTCCAACAGCATATATATAGGTCAAGTTTCATGTCTTTAGCCGATAAATCACAATACTATACTCGAATCAAGACGAACAAGGCTCTGCTACCATATTAAATATATCAAATATGGGTTTGATCTAACTAATCTCAAAACTAGCTCAAGACCGTAGGAGACTAAAGTTCATGTAATTAGCCGATGTGGGACATTACATCACAATATTTTTTGTTTGTTTGTGTAGTTCACATAATAATCAGCAATTGATCCAAAGTTTAGCATTCATTTGGAAGTTTTTGTTTGTTGTGTTGTAGACTCAAAAAGAGTCAGTCCATATAGAGATATAAACAAAGAAGGAGATGCAAAAGAGGATCAATTAGCTTTAGACGTGAAGGGTTTGAATTTAACAGATGAAGTAACAGAGAATGGGAATAACAATGGTAAAAAGGCACAGACTTTTACCTTTGAAGAACTTGCCGCTGCTACAAGAAATTTCAGATCGGATTGTTTCTTGGGTGAAGGAGGTTTTGGTAAAGTTTACAAGGGTCTCCTTGAGAAAATTAATCAGGTAAAATTAGTAGAGAATCGAGAAACTTTCTTTCGGTTCTTGATCAATGGTTTGAGATTTGATAGATTGCTTTCTTATAGGTTGTTGCTATCAAGCAACTTGATCGAAATGGGCTTCAAGGGATCAGGGAATTCGTGGTCGAAGTATTAACTCTAAGTCTAGCTGATCATCAGAATCTCGTAAAGCTAATTGGGTTTTGTGCAGAGGGAGATCAGAGACTATTAGTTTACGAGTACATGCCATTGGGTTCGCTGGAAAATCATCTGTACGGTATGTTGTAATCTCAAACCAATCATTCTCCCTTTTCATTTGCGAATCACAGGACGAAAGGCAATATCCAAAGTGTCATTGCATGACAGTTTCTTTGTGAAAATTTGGGTTTTGATTGGTCGATTGGGTGGGTCAGGTTAAATGGAGAGGAAAGGGTTCGATCCGTAGCCTGCCCACTACCTTTCAACCAAAGGTGATCACTAGCCCTCCTCGTTCTTGAGGGATAGACTGGAAAAACAATTTTCTTTTTCAGGGTTTATATCTTAACCAAATCATTTCACCCGATCTATCGTTTATGATCCAATTTTACTACCTGTCTATAGTTAAAACTGTTCCACTACTGATGACACAAGCTTTTCTCTGTCAGTTACATAACTCTTTCATTTTCTTTGCGAAATTCAGATCTCCCTCCTGGTCAAAAGCCACTTGATTGGAATACCCGAATGAAAATAGCAGCCGGTGCAGCGAGAGGATTAGAGTATTTACATGACAGAATGAAGCCTCCTGTGATCTACCGCGATCTTAAATGTTCAAACATCTTACTCGGTGAAAGTTATCATCCAAAGCTGTCTGATTTTGGCTTAGCCAAAGTTGGTCCAAGTGGGGATAAAACCCATGTTTCTACAAGGGTTATGGGAACATATGGCTATTGTGCTCCTGATTATGCAATGACTGGTCAACTCACATTTAAGTCAGATATATACAGTTTTGGAGTTGTTCTTCTTGAGTTAATTACAGGAAGGAAAGCAATTGATAATACAAGAGAGCGTGTAGAGCAGAATCTGGTTGGATGGGTAAGATCTTTCATTCTAATCTTTACTTTAGCCGCTTGATTTGAGATTATGAATCTTATCTCAAATTTTTCAAATGGGTTTGCTTTAATTTGCCAGATCTTACTTGGGATTATGTAAAGTTCAAATCTTGTTTAAACTTACTTGATTTCTTTTATGAAACTTTAGCCACCTGATTTGAGATTATGAATCTTATCTCAAATCTTTCAAATGGGTTTGCTTTAATTTGCCAGATCTTACTTGGGATTTCGTAAAGTTCGAATCTTGTTTGAACTTACCTGATTTCTTTTACGAAATTTTAGCCACCTGACTTGAGATTATGAATCTTATCTCAAATTTTTCAAATGGGTTTGCTTTAATTTGCGAAATCTTACTTGGGATTTCGTAAAGCTCGAATCTTGTTTAAACTTACCCGATTTCTTTTACGAAACTTTAGCCGCCTGATTTGAGATTATGAATCTTATCTCATTTTTTTCAAATGGGTTTGCTTTAATTTGCAAGATCTTACTTGGGATTTCGTAAAGTTCGAATCTTGTTTAAACTTACCCGATTTCTTTTACGAAACTTTAGCCGCCTGATTTGAGATTATGAATCTTATCTCAAATTTTTCAAATGGGTTTGCTTTAATTTGCAAGATCTTACTTGGGATTTCATAAAGTTCTAATCTTGTTTAAACTCACCTGATTTCTTTTACGAAACTTTAGCCGCCTGATTTGAGCTTATGAATCTTATCTCAAATCTTTCAAATGGGTTTGCTTTAATTTGCGAAATCTTACTTGGGATTTCGTAAAGCTCGAATCTTGTTTAAACTTACTCGATTTCTTTTACGAAATGTTAGGCACGCCCTTTATTTAAAGATCGAAGGAACTTTCCCAATATGGTAGATCCTTTACTTCAAGGACAATACCCAATGAGAGGATTGTATCAAGCCTTAGCAATTGCGGCAATGTGTGTTCAAGAACAACCTAATATGAGACCTGTGATATCGGATGTAGTAATGGCTTTGAACTACTTAGCTTCTCAGAAATACGATCCTCATAGCCATAGCTCAAGGAGAACATCGTCTTTTCACACGATTGATGGAGACAAAGACAAAGACAAAGACAATGAAGAGAAAAGACTGAGCGCGTCTGGAGTTTCTTCGTAGGAAAACAAACATGTTATCAAATTTTGGATCCACTCGAGACCCACGAAGTCGAATGCTTAGAAATATCGAGATTATGTTAAAAGGTATAGTCGGAGAACAATACAAAAGATGAATCTCTCACGGATGTACATTTGAATTTGGTTTTTTGTATGTAGAATGCTTTACCTTTTGTATAAAACCATTTTGTTTTGGCCATATTTATAAAAACTTAAAGTTTTATGTTATGTTAGTGCTAGCGTTGGGCAAATAATGAATATTTGCAAATATTTGATTATTTGTATCTGTATTCGGTGACTATCTAAATTTATTGTTTGTATTTGTATTTATAAATTCGGATATTTGTAAATACAAATATTTTTCGGATATACGAATATCCGTCGGATCTACAAATATTCGTATCTAAATCTAAATTTTTTAATGTATAAAATATATATAATTTTTAATAAAAAATCAATAATCATCAAATATAATCTAAAACTAAATTTCAAACAATATAAAGATGCAAAGATATATAATATAAATAAAATAAAATACCAAATCTTCACATTTATTTCTATATTAGTCATTTAAATTTAGTTTTGTGGATGATTCTAATATCGTCAATTCATCTAAAATAATAACATAAATTGTTAGATTATACACTAAAATAAAATTCGCAAAAAAGTTATATATTTGGTGAGTTCTGTTTTTTTATATATTGTAATATCTCTATAACATTATCCAATCCAATTGGATTATAACCAATTTTTGGTGTAAATTAAATATTCAACAATATTAGTTATTTTAAAGTATTTGATATTTTAGTCCTCTAATCATAAATATATTGCATATTTTTTCTATATATATTTATATAAATAGTGTTTAAATAAGATAAATAATGTTTTTACTTCCAATTGATAATTAAAATCAATCTTGTTATATATGCATCTATATATTAACTAAATTTTATATTTATTACTTACGGATACAAATAGTTCAAATAATTGAATATACTATTTATATTTGTATTTGTATTTGTCGAATATATGATTTCTAATATTTGTATCTGTGTCAACGGATTTTTTAATTTTCGGTTCGAATACGAATCGTATACGAATACTTCGAATATTTTGTTCAGCGAAAGTTAGTGCCTTTCTGCACTTTATTTCGAATCGTTATTTTGAAAATCGGCTTAGACGGTTGTATAGATATCAAATGGTCATCAAAAAATTCTTCTCATATACTATCTAGCAACAACTAAAAAAATGCTTATATATAAGGGAAAACAGCCTATTCCCCCCTTGATTTTCATGCTTTAGTTCTATTCCCCCCTCGATTTTGACCATCATCCTATTCCTCCCTCGATTTTCAGTTTCAGCCTATTTCCCCCTCGATTTTGACCTCATCCTATTCCCCCCTCAATGATCAAAAATCTGCCTAAAACCCCATCCGATTTTGATCCAATTTTGACCAAATTTTGATTTCAATTTTGACCCAATTTTGACCCAATTTTGATTTTAATTTTGACTCAGTTTTGATTTTGATTTTGATTTTGATTTTAATTTTAATTTTAATTTCAATTTTGGTTTTAATTTTGATTTTAATTTTAATTTTAATAAATCAAGTTATTCGTAACATATAAATCCTACCGTTAACCATCAAAGCATAAGTTTGTTTATTTAATATTATCCCCAAGACATCCTAAAATCGAATAAAAAATTATATATTTGAATCAATAATTATAATCGACTAATTATTTAATTTTCAATTATATCATTTATTTTGATCTATCAATAAATAATATTAATAAATATTTTTACACATATATTTTTTATATTGATTTTAATATCGAAATTTGATTAATTAAATTAGAATTTGACCATTTAAATTATGATAAACGGTATAACAACGGTAAGTCTATAATTATTTTATTATTATAAATTAAGTAAAAATATCCAATAAAATCTTATACAACAATCCGAGGTGATGGAACCAATATTTAAGATGCCAACATGTGGCATGAAATTAATATCTCATGACTAATAAAATCAATTTTGACATAGTTTTGACTCAATTTTGGACTCAATTTAACTTAATTCGGATTAAATCGGATTTTCAATTTATACTTAATTCGAATTAATTAGGATTAAATCAAGTCAAAATTGAG
>CM071867.1:43555483-43595691 GCA_036759665.1 Gynandropsis gynandra
ACTAAAAATGATAATCGAGGGGGAAATAGGCTGAAACTGAAAATCGAGGGGGGAATAAAACGAGGGTCAAAATCGAGGGGGAAATAGAACTAAAGCATGAAAATCAAGGGGAGAATAATATATATAATGCCTAACGTTTTTCTTAACATCCTTTCAAGCATATTATATACATAGATATCTATATATATACACAATTATAACGACTTAAGAAATTAAATAATCGAGTTAAAGTAAAAACGATATAAAGATGGATCGTTGTATAAAACCTTTAACGAACGAAAATCCCATTGGATAAAGCTTGACACAGATATCTCTCTCTCTCTCTAGTGATGGCGGAACGATCTTTCCTAATCCCTATTTCTTCTTCTCAGATCGGAAAGCGGACACAAATCTCCAGGAGAGGGATTTTTCCGGCGCCGGAGAAATGGGTTCACGCCATTCCCACTGTTGTCGTCTTCTGTTTCTTCATCCTCTGGTGGTTTTCTCACCCAGGTAACCTTTTCCAAGAAAACTTTCCTTCTGTCTCTGCTCCCTTTCCCTAAGGTTTTCTCGGAAAGTTTTTTCCGGGAAAAATTGCAGAAACTATTCCTTTTGAATCTGCTCCCTTTCCCTAAGGTATTCTCAGAAAGTTTTTTCCGGGAAAAAGGGCAGAAACTTACCTTCTGAATCTTCTCCCTTTCTCTAAGGTTATCTTGGAAAGTTTTTTCCGGGAAAAAAGGCAGAAACTTTCCTTCAAGATCTGTTCCCTTTTCCTAAGGTTTTCTCGGAAAGTTTTTTTTCCCGGGAAAAATTGCAGAAACTTTCCCGTCCGTTCTGATATACAATTCCATTTTCTTTTGCTAAACAACAATCAGTGAGCATAGACATAAAAGACAGACGACAGATGTTGAGCATTCATCGGATCAAGAACCCTCCATCTATGACCGTAGCTAAAAATGACAGTCGTCTTGATATGGCAATCCTCACGTCTTTCTCCATTGCTCCAGTTTCCAATCAAAATCTGACTCATCATAATTCAACTCAGCCGCTGCTGAAGGAAAGACTGTCAAACCCTAAAGCCCTAAACCCTTCCTTAGCAAACAAGAAACCATGTTAACTTGCACTGCAAGGTACTGATCACATTTGAATAACCCAAAAAAGAAAGAAACAATGTACTCGTCGATATTATCGTTCTTTTTTGTTATTGTATCTGTATCTTCTTGTTTGAGATCTCATTCCAATACCTCTATCATTGATTTTTCTACATAGTGCCTAGTTTCTTGCTATATATGAAACCAAAGAGTAATATAGTCAAAGGTGTAAAATGAACGAGTTAATTCTAGTTCAAATTGTATTTAAGATATTAAGAAGGAAACGCGTGATATGTGGGTTATCAATTTTTTATTATAGAGTTAGAAATTCATATGTTATAAATGATCATCATATAAAAAACTCGTGTAATCGATGATAGTTATATATTTTATATCTTATTTTACGAAAAAATGATTAATATATTTGAATTTTAATATAAATGTCTAAGTAATTATTATAGTTTAATAGCAAGATCAAGAAAACCAAATTTGATATAGTCATCTGATAAATTATTACGCTAAAGAAAGATACGTAGATAATAGGAATTAAGTAGAGAAATAATAACTCAATTAGTATTAAAATATTTTTTAAATAGAATATATTATCTTTTTTTATATAAAGTTTTACAAATTTATATCTTCTCATGTTGTCACCTCGATAACTATGTCACGATTTTTAAACTTCCGTAATCGTCATTCTATTATATTAGGTTTTTAATGTCATCTAAATAAGTTTTAGATAAGATGAAATTAAAGCCAAGAAAATAGAACCTAATCGATGAAGAATAAATATATCGCCTGAATCCTAGCCGACCCGTCGCCGATCCGTCGCGCCATCATCAACACACGACCATATCTCGTCGACCTGCCGAAAGATCAACATTTGCATTTATCTATATATATATATTTGAAAAAAATGTTTATATATAAAATTATCAAAACTTTGAATTAAATATTTGAAAAGAATTTATTGATTTAGGATAATATTTATTTAATGAAATTGATATATAATACAAAAGATATTCTAATGTATAAAAAATAAAACATAGATATATAAATATATAAAGAGTAGATATTTTGAGAATTTATAAATATTCAAAATAGAAATCGAAATAATATTTGCTAACTTTTTTCTCTTTATACAACATGTTTTATTTTTGATGATTGGACTGCTACGTCAATGTTAACGTGACTTCACCAAAGTTGAACAAAAACTCGAATTTTAATATATAAGATTTAATTTAATTTAATTTTTTAAACATGACGTTTCATTTATAACATTTCTTTTTTTAGTATTATTTCAAAAAATGTTTAGTTTTTTCTTCATTATGTATATATTTGATGATAATAAAATTAAAATTATAAAAATATAAAAGATTGATATGGAAGCTGAAAGATTTTGTTGTATATTCATTGGAATAATTTATGAAAAAATAATTGAATTAAAAATAAAAAGTTAAAAGAAGATGTGACGGTGTAGGAAGATATAAAAATATTAGTATTTTTGAACAAATATATATCTAATGTATATGATATATATTATTATATATTAAATAAATATATATATCTAATATCTTATAAAGGAATGCGTGAGGAATAGTGAAAGTGTATGGATGGCATACGTCAGATTTACTTTTTTTACGTGGTTAATTTTCAACCGTGTGATAAGATTTTCATTTTATATATTAAACAAATATGTATATATTTTAAAATCTATATAGAAATAAATAGAGAAGAAACAATACTTGATATTCTAAAAAAATTATTTTTTAAATATTTAATAATCCTTGCTGAGGAGGCTTCACCACAAACAACCTCACAAGGATTATTATATATTTTTAAGTTCGTTTAAAAACGAGTTGATAAATGAAGTCGAAAACGAATTAGAATTTAGATGAATTAAGCCGTGAGATGAGAACAAAATTATATATATTTTTTTAATTTTGTTATTTGTATTTGAAAAAAATAATATAGTATTTACATATTATATTATTATTTTTTATTTCTATATAAGTAATATATCCTTATTACAAAATAAAGAACAAAAACTTAAATATTTATAGATATTTTTTCATTTAATATTTTGATATTTAATAAATTTATATTTAAATTATTATTTTTATATTTTAGATATTTTATTTGGTTTGACAAATGATTAATATATAATAAATTATTAAATCTTATAAATTAAATAATTTAGTTGGTAAATTAATTATTTTTTTTGAGTTAAAATCTAACTGAATTAGATTGAAAATTTTTAAATTGATCTAAACCGAATCAACTCGTTTTTTTAGCGAACTGATGAGAAGTTGATCAAAACAACCAAACGAACTAATTTCCAGTTTAGAGCTTCTGCATTCATGGACTGTAGACTTAACAAAAGATACATTTATGACGAAAATTGTGTTGATGACAAAGAAATATCCCAAAATCTTGAAACCCTAAAATTAAGGTGTCTCAAGTTCACTAATCTCTCCATCTCTGCAATTCCCGACCCAAATGTACATCGTAGATT
Organism: Gynandropsis gynandra; assembly: GCA_036759665.1. Taxonomy (NCBI): domain Eukaryota; kingdom Viridiplantae; phylum Streptophyta; class Magnoliopsida; order Brassicales; family Cleomaceae; genus Gynandropsis; species Gynandropsis gynandra. Next base: position 43,559,069 of record CM071867.1, read on the forward strand.
TTCTCCGGCTTGGCATTACCCTGCAACAGTCCCTCCTCGCTGACTGAACCACAATAACCAATCTGAAATCTTAGTCTTGATCCAAATCATCCTTAAACCGAACCGAACCGACAATAAATTAGTTGAACCGAACCAGACCGACAATAAATTAGTTGAATTGTGCGGTACCTTATGCCACCGGAGAGGGTCAGGTCTCTTGAGAACTACGACAGTATCAATCTTTGCCGGTGAATCCATCCGCCAATGACAACCGGGAATTCGCATTTTCTTGTCCAATGCATAGTATCCAATTACTTGTCGTCGTCCTTTATCATACTTTGCTGATTTCATGTAAAACACGAACGGCCTTTGGCACGGATGCCTTGCCACCGGCCTTGTGTTGAATGCATACCTATTTTAACATCTTATTATACACGTTATTATATTGTATTATTACATAGAGCCGACTCAACTAAAAAAGAGGTGATGTGTCATAAAATTAAAATAGACTATTTTATACCTTTTAACATAAAATTATTCTGAATATTAATTATTATTTTTGAAAATAATGGGTCCTAAACTCATTGAAGTCTTGTTCGAATGCTCTTGTCGCACATGGGCTGAGCCGCCTCTGTTATCACATAATATATTTGTCCAAGCATAAAATATAGAGAGGGAATGGAAATACCCGATGTAATCGGCCTTACGGAACCAATTGAGGAATGTTCGAGAAGGCATTTCGAGTTCACGAGGGGAAATGACGCCACGGATGATGTGAACTACGAAACCCCAAGAGATAGAGATGGACCATAAGCGGTTTTGATCATAGCAAATGGATTGCTGGAAGATGCTGGCCGCGTCAAGTGAGGCTGAGGACATGAGGTGCCGGAGAGCACGAGAACGTGTCATTGTCGGGAATATCGGTTTAACCACGTCTATGTGGTGTAGTGACACTAATGGCGTCACGGGGTGTGCCCCAAGTAGTCCTTGTAGGTCTCCGTATACATCATACTGTAATATTTAGTGATGTTAACCCAACCCAACCCATTTAAAATAGAGATGAGTTTTAATAAATGAGTATAAAATTATATATGTTTATTGGATATAAAACCTATTTATATTAAGTTTAATGAGTTTTACCCATTTCACCTGTTAGATCAATATATCTTTCACTTCAAATTCATCGTCGTTCAGAATACCCGATTTTGACTTGTATTTTACTCAATTAAGTCTGAATTTTTAACTCGATTTCACCCAATTTTAAATCGATTTCACTCAATTTTAGTTCGATTTCACCCAATTTTAACTCATTTCACTCAATTTCTTGGATTTCAACCTGATTTCACATAATTACTCGATTTCACCAAATTTCAAACCGATTTCACCCAATTTTAACTCGCTTTTACTCAATTTCCCCGAATTTCAACCTGATTTCACCCAATTTCAACTCTATTTCATCCGAGTTCACCCATTTTTAACACTATTTCACCGAATTTCAAATCGATTTCATTGAATTTTAAACCAATTTCGCACAATTTTAACCCTATTTCACTCAATTTTCCCGAATTTTAACCCAATTTCACCTAATTACTCGATTTCACCCAATTTTAACTCGATTTTCACCCAATTTTAACCCGATTCTTCATCTATTACTAATATTTGGAGAATGAATATTATGATTCAAACCCATTTGGCAATCAATCAATCTCTACATAATAAAACAAACATATACCTGATGAAAACCAGGCTCCTTGGTAAGAGGAACACCGAGTTCAGCCATGCAAGCCTGGATACGATCATCACTACCATAAAGGCCAGGGTAACGTTGAATGCAGTGGTCCTGCATTTTGGCAAGTTCAACAGCAAGAGGGTAACTAATGGCGAAGCCTCCACCTCCAAAGGCCATGGAGTATGAAAAGAAGATATTTTGAACATGTGCCTCGGAGGAACTTCCCACGTAATAGAACTGAGTATGGTCGTATTTTGACAGGACGTTAACGACGTTATCTACTATGAAGACTGTGTCATCGTCCCCCATTACGAACCACCTCACGTTTGGTTTTCTCAGTCGTAAGGTCTCCGTTACCACCCGTGAGATCCTTACCGCCGATTTGTCCCCCACTGGGTGTGTGTACCTGATGAAGAAATCATGGAAAAGCCTCAATGTAAGTACGTACGTGTATATATATATATATATATATATATGAAATTTAGTTAAAATCGAGTGAAATCGGTTTAATTGAAATAGAGTTGAAATTCGGGTAAATTGAGTAAAATCGGTTTAAAATTGTATGAAATTGGGTTAAAACGAACGAAATCGATTTGGAATTTGGTGAAATTGGATAAAATCGTGTTAAAATTGGGTTAAAATTGAGTAAAATCGGTTAAATTAAGTAAAATCGGTTTAAAATTAGATGAAATTGAGTTAAAACGAATGAAATCGATTTGGAATTTGGTAAAATTGGATAAAATCATGTTAAAATTGATTAAAGTTGGGTTAAAATGAATGAAATCGATTTGAAATTTGATGAAATCGAGTGAAATCGTGTTAAAATGGGGTGAAATCGGATTAAAATTGGGTGAGTCGAGATTAAAATCGGATTAAAATGAATGTATATATATGTACCGGAAACGTGACGTGTCCTGAGAGATTCTGATCTCCGGCAAGGGTTCATTCCGGTAAGTCCGGACTCTCTTGTCGATCCAAACGACGCCACGTGTCTTCCCGGGTCTCCACCATGACTTTATGTACTCTTTCCTGGTGTCCCACAAGACCGACGACGCTGCTATTCCGAAAACGACATGGTCCAGTGTCGTATTGAACCTTTTTGGCTTCTGCGGGTACAACGACGGCACCGTCGGTACGACGTCGTACTCCTCATCGTCGAGGGAGGGAGAGGATGAATTGGCGAATTGTAAGTGTGACACGTGTCGATCTGAGGAGGGACGACAGGGTCGACGAGGGAAGCCGTTGGAGAGGAGGAGCCATGGGATGAAGAGGATGAGGAAAAGCCATGGGAGAGGAGATCGGAGATAAGAGAATCGGACATTGTGGGTTTGGTTTTTTGGAGTTAAAGGTTTGATTTTTTCATCGTCTATGAGTTTGGTTCTATTGCTGCTCGAGCTCCATTTGTTTCCCATGGCGAAATGGGAAAAAGAAAGAAATTGAAAAGAGACAAATACAGTGTTTTTTTTTTCTTGGTTTTGATTGAAAAAAAGTCTAAATTTAGACGAGAGAAAAAGTCTAATGATTTCCGGTTCATAAGCAAAAAAAAAAAATTAATTTTACTGATAGGAAAATGTCACACTTTGCACATATAAAGAACAAAATTTTGTCATGTATGTGTATCCATTTCAATGCCTCATCTGCAAAATGCAAATTCATTGTCATGTTCCAAGACGAAGAGAGTGAAAATTGAGAAAAAAAAAAGTAAAAAAAAAATGATTCTTTACCTTTCTTTTCTTGAGCTTTCTACCCATTTTACCATTAGTATTACCAAAGCTTGTAGATTGTTCATCTTTATCATCAACGGGTAAAAACTTGATATCGTCGTAAAAATTCTCAGTTAAACCGATCAACCTGAATCAGAAATAACCGATAACGGCTCGGTTAAAGTCATACCAAATACTTTGAGTAACCAAAAAAGGTAAATTTCAAACAAATGTAATACCCATTGCGTGATTTCTTCAAGTGTTTCTCTCTTTTCTTCTCCTCCCTTGATCTTGGAGCTCGAGCAAAGAGTTCTTCTTCAACTTGTTCTCGCTTTTCCCATTGTGCTCTGAACTTCTTTAGTTCTTTGCTTTCGGCGCCAACAAAATCTCTTATCTGTGATCACCCGCGATATTTAAAGACGATCATAATAATCTTATTCATATTGACATCAAGAAATCCGGTTAAACCCACCTCTTCAGGTCGATCCTCGAGCTCATCAATTACTTCTTTCATGTATGTATCTTCTGTAGCTTGTCTTATAAGGTATTTCTCCTTTCTAACCGCATTTCTTTCCTGTTTTGTCGTTCTATCGTCCTCCATTGACATAGGTGCAAATTTCGGGGGTCGATATACACCATCCTAAATTACGAAAACAACGAGTTAATAGCTACAGCTGGTAGATTTTCCATGATGAATAGGGTATAATTAGATGTACCTCTGGTGCTATCTCAGCTTTGCTAACAAGCATGTCAGGGTTTGGCCGATACTTTGAAAGATCCTCAGACTTCTGTGCCGTATCTAATTCCTTTTCCTCGGGACGAGTTTGCTCAGAAACAGACCCGGCAGCTCTTGTGAGCTTTTGAATTTGGTATTGAAGTTTCTTGTCTATTGGACGAATCTACCCAAAAGGCAAAACGATGTGTCAGATCTATTACCGAGTGTTATATTACTTGATGGAAGCAGGAGGGGAAAAGGACAACGATACAAACCTTCTCCAGAAACAACCGTATCTCTACAAGGCTACGTACGACAGGATGGTCCTCAATAGAAAACCCTTTTGCCTTCCTCAGCAAGTAATAAACGAGACATTGACAATAGCTTAGAAGTAACAGATGCTTTGCCTCAAGATAGCTAATCCCATCTGCCGTCGGATAACTGTTTGCTTTAACCTAAGACGCAAGTAACATGAAGCACATACAGTTCATCCCTCTATGGCGGTAATCAAAAACTTTAAAGCAATGGATTCTCTTTACATCAATGGTGAACTATATGATTTGATATACAAAACTAGTTTGTCAAATCAAAATCTGAGTAATTATCAAAGATGAATATTCTACCACACCTCCTCATACCTTTTCAGTTAGAGCTTCCACTTTGCTCCTTACAATGTCTAGTCCTGCCTTCATCTCTCTCAACAATGATGCCAGTTGAGGAGCTTCTCTGAGAGATCCAAATCGAACAGAAGAACCACATTCGAATACATGAGATTTCACTGAAAGCAATCGATTGCGTTTTCGTCTTTGGCCAAAGACCAAGGACGACCAGACAACTAAGAGTGACAAATATGAGATCAAAACAACGCAAGTATCATAAACGAACTTACTTCTTTACTCTTTCATCGAGGTTTGGGCTTGAAATATCGTTCATGATCCTTGATCAACTATCAACACAGAATATAAAGTGCAATTAAACTAATCTGAATGTTCATAAACCGTCGAAACTCAGAAACTTCTCTCTCGAAAAAATCGACCGGAATCCGCAGATCCACAATGTTACCGGCGGCGCCACTTGGTCCACCGGAGAAACACTCCAATTCAATAAAAATTAAGAAGAGAACGTACCAGATACGACGGCAGGCGGTGAAAACGGAAGGTGGCTATAAACTCCAAAGACGGCGGCGCGTACAAAAGTGATAAGAGGTGAACTGAAGAAACCTAATTCCTACTTACAGTCCCTACTGACTGACCAACGGGTTGTTATTATTAGGGTTTCTTTTAAGTTTTTTGTTTCTATTTTCACCTCCAAAAAATTCGGAAATTGTTTTTTATCTCAAAGGTTTTCGATAATTCATACAGACCCCACAAAAACTCGTAGTATAAGAATCCGAGGAGACATTTAGATTTGTTAGGTTAATATTCCAAATATGTATTATGCTCTAATTTGATTTAAATTAATTTTTAACTTACTAATTCAAATTGAACCAAAATTCAGAAAATTTCGAAATGAAAAAAGGATTATTTATTTCTAATTTTAACTTTAAAAAACGTTCAAATTCAAATATTTTGTGTTTAAATTATATTTTGATATAAGTTTAATACTTATAACTTGTTTCCTATTTATAATATCTTAACAAAAATATTTGATAATATAAATTTTAGTTCTTATAACATTTTAAAAAATTATTTTGGATAAAAAGGTGTAACAATTCATACGTTATAACAATATTATAAATAATAAGATGAATTTTATATGAGTAATATATATACCGAAACAATAAAATATTAGTAATATATCATGTAATATTAATATTGATCTTTATGTATAAATCACTAAAAAAATCTATGTGATAGTAAATTTTTTTAGAATTTTTTTAAAATTTAATTAAGTCATATATAATGGATACGGATTATATTATTCGGTTTTAAAAATAATAACCAAATAATAATTGAATTTAAATCGGTTGGGTTCGGTTGTACAACCATTCGATTCGGTTATATCAATAAAATATTGTAACCAATAAAACTCCAACTGTAATTTGTCCGATTATTATTCGATTATTTGGATTTTACCGAATATTTTATCATATAAAATTACAAATAAACGATATTATTCGAAATATTTTAAATAATTCATATGTTTAAAAAATATAATATAATATATTATTATTTAAATTTGATATTTAATTTTAATTATTAATTACATTATATATTTTTTTATATTTTTAAATAATTAATCGGTTATTTACGGTTATTTGGTTAATAATCGAAACGAATCGAATATATTCGTTTTTTAATTTTTATCGGTTATTTTATCTATAATAGAACCAAACTGAATTCAAGGTTGGATGATTTGTGCAATAAAAAGTTTGGGGCTAAAACTCAAGTAAGATGTAGAGAATTCAAAATTTCTACTGTGACCCTCAGAAATTATAAATTATATTTATTCCACAAAATCAAAGTGAAACGGAAAGCGCAGCCCGGAGGCGAAGCCAACTAGTATCGCCGACTCCGTTGGTCTGAATCTTCGCTTTTGGGACGAAAAATCATGGCTAAAGGTGACGATGCGGTGGCGAGGAAGAAGAACAGAGCGATGAGGAAGAAACTGAATAACAAGAACGATTCATCCACTGTCTCTGCTCGCATCGCCTCCATTATCGCCGCGAAGAAACGACGCAAGTCTGGCAAACGCCGAATGTGTCAGGTACTCTTCTTCCTTCGTTAGATGCTGAAAAGATTTGTCTCTTTGTATTTTGATGTTTCATTTGATTGCTTAGCTGATTTATGGTGTCCTGGAAATGTAAATCACGCTGAAAACGTTTGAAACTTGTTGTGTTGTGTAATGGCTGGATCAATTAACCAGGTTTCTTTTTGCATCATATCCATAGTTAGTGCATTCATCATAGTTAGAAGCTCCAGCTCCGTATCTTTGATGCGCATTTGTTCATGTTTGAGTTTACTGATCAACAGTTTGGCCTGTGGTTTAAGTTACCAATGGCGTTTTGTTCCCTTAGTCTGTCGTAGCTTGTGTCTTATGGCTATGGAATTTGGTATGAATCACAGGGCATGTGTTTCAGCCTCCCTACTCCTGAAGATCCGTTCAACGATAGGCAAGCAAAAGTGGACATTAGCAAAAAGAAACAGAAGAAAATTAAGAGTAGGAAAAGCCTCTCAGAAAAAGAGTCCTCTCCCAAAACGAGAGACGAAAAGAGTGATGAGGACATTCATATTTCTGAGAAACGCGGCAATTTAGGTCTTCATAAGCCAAATGGCGAGAAAATGGATGGTCCAGCGAAGTTTCTGATGTTATGTCTGAATGAAATAGAGAATTCTTTCCGTAATGATGGTACCTACAATGATCAACATGAGAAGGCTTTATTCGTTAACACATGGGGAATTGAGTTCTGGAGATGTTTCTCATCTGGACAAGACATTTTAGAGACAAGTGGATCATCTTCAACAATAGAACAAATTGCATGGATTGTTTCAACTGCAGCTGATGCTATGGCAAGAAGGGAGAAGGAGGATTCATCCGTCAGTACCCCTTTTCTACTATATCTTGTTCCATCTCAGTCCAAAGCTTCCAAGGTCAGGATCACCTCCTCTAGTCTTTATTTACTTTAGAGTTGTGTGATTATGCTCTCTATTTGTGATCAGCTGCCTTTTTACACCAGTTTTGGATTCAGCCATTGAATTTCATGATTACTTGACAGAGATGAATCTTCTTTATCATCTCCTTCCAAAGGAATCCAAGAAGCTACATACATTTTATTCAGTTTGTTTCTGTATATATTGGAGGTGGATTCATCAGCTTATTAGATTATTTCTTCACTAACTTCGATTTTTTTTATTGTCGCTCTCAGGTCAGATCAATATGCAAGCCGCTGAAAGATCTTGGAATACATACAGTGAGCTTACACCCAGGGGCTCCTCTAGATCATCAGATTTCAGGGTACATTTAATCAATCTATTTGAGTTTTTGGTCAATTTAGCAATCCAATTTGTCTTTCACGTAGATCTCAGCCGTTGTTTACATGAAGGGTTTCCTCTTATTATTGTTTTCTCCCCTCCTATTGTGTAGATTGAAGAGTTGCGAGCCTGAGTTTCTAGTGTCTACTCCTGAGAGGCTTTTGGAGGTTGTTTCTCTGAAGGGTATTGATATTTCGGGGGTTTCATTGCTGGTATGCTATATATTTTGCCTTTTGATTTCATTTGTCAAATTCTTGGATTTTTTTATTATCAAATTTCTCATGAATCAAGAATTTTCGTTGTCAAGAAAACGTCTTTAGCGTTCCTCCAAATGTGGAAAATACATTTAGATTTTCTTTGGTCTCTGTAAAAATAATTTTGCGGCAAATTTATGTGGTCTCGGAATTTCGGCCCAGTTTTTATTGCTTTTTGGGTGTATCTAAAGGATCTTAACGATTTAGAATTGTTTCTAAACATCATTTTTATTTGTTTATGAGCTTAATTCATGGTGGATATGAACCAAATACACACTTAATACCTTTGCCAAGTGGAAAATTTAGCTAATTTCGATGTTACATAGCAAAATGATATCCTTTGTTTATACTAATCAATCTGCTTCTATCTAGCTCTTCATCTTCTATGGAGGGTAGCTATCACTTCTCATTGATATTTTATGCTTGTGCAGGTAATTGATGAGCTAGATTCACTTTGCAGTGATGGTTATCTTGACGCAGTTAAATCGATTAAGCAAACTATTTCCAGTAATCACCGTTCCATAGTCTTCAGCAATAATCACGACGCATCCAATATACCAACTATCACTAGTCTTCTCGGAAGATCAGTCAGCAGAGTTTCCCTCTGTGATTCTGTTGTTATGCAAAGCTTTGGTATCACCCAATCCATAGACGTCTGTGACTCAGATGACAAAAAGCTGCAAAAGGTATTGTTGATTCATCAATTTAGGTATTAAGTTTGGTTCTCGGAAAGTATGTGTGAATCAAAAGATCTAGAGGAGTCGCATTGGTAGAAGGATCCAAATCCAATTTGATACACAAAAGTGCACGTTTTTTATCATATGAATCTATACTTACAGAAGTATAAACCCTTGAAACTGTTAAGATTCGTATGAATCTATACTTACGGAAGTATAAGCGACGGCTGAAGGTAGTCCATGAAATTTCGCTTATTATGAAAAGCTTTGGTATCATCCATTTAGGTATTTAAGTTTGGTTATCGGAAAGTTTGTGCGAATCAAAAGGTCTAGAGGAATCACATTGGTAGAAGGATCCAATTTGATACACAAAAGTGCACGTTTTTTTTTATCGTATGAATCTATACTTACGGAAGTATAAACCCTTGAAATTGTTAAGATTTGTATGAATCTATACTTACGGAAGTATAAGGTATTGTTGATTCATCAATATAGCTATTAAGTTTGGTTCTCGGGAAGTTTGCGTGAATCGAAAGGTCTAGAGGAGTTGCATTGGTAGAAGGATCCAATTTGATAGACAAAAGTGCACTTTTTTTTATCGTATGAATCTATACTTACGGAAGTATAAACCCTTGAAACTGTTAAGATTTGTATGAATCTATACTTACGGAAGTATACGTGACGATTTACGTTAAGTCTGCGGCTGAAATTTCGCAGTGTGGGGAGATTATGGATTCTCGATCTTCAAAGGTTCTGTATATCATTAGGGAAGAGGATAGTCTTCAAAAGTTGAGGGTTCTCTTTAAGCTCAAAGGCTATTCAATCTCAAGCAATAAAAGCTCGAAAATTTTAGATGCGAAGAAGAGGTAAGCTCGTTTTTTCTTTAAAAACAACGTAACTTTGTACATTCAAACGTCTTTCTGACGATTTTTTATTCGTTCGTTCATGGCGTAGAGGGAAGCCCTTTGTTTGTTTGATCAATATTGAAGAGTTGGATAAGACGGGTATCGAAGAGTTTGAAACTGTTATACTTCCTGATTTCGTTCCGACAATAGAAATATATGTCGAGATTCTAACGAGGATGGCGAGAAACAGCGTTGAAGGTTTATTGCAGAGCTTTATGACAGCGAAAGACGTGGCCGCGGCTGAATCTTTGGTGAAAGTTGTAGAGGAATGTGGACAAACCGTGCCAAAGACGTTGAACAATTTGTGTGTTGAAATGAATGATTGATCGTTTTAATTCATTTTATTCGGCGAAAAGTTTTCATTTTTTTAAAGGTATATCCTAAAGACGTCGAGGAATTTGTGTGTTGAAATGGATGATTCGTCAATGTGATTCATTTTATTCGACATACAATTTTGGTTAAATTCAAAACCCTAAACCTAAAGATTCTTTTGTTGGTTATTTCTTTGGTCTACTCTTTGTACTATGAATTTGGATTTAGGCATTTGGAAAAAGCTATTCTTCTTGTAATATTTTTCTTTTTTCTTTGGGGAAATTTAAATTGCAAAATCGATTATGTTTGAAAGAAAAACTTTTTAATTCTTTTTTAGCTTCATTTGTACAAATCAATAGACCCACAAATTTTTCTTTCTTGATTTATTCTTAGGCTCTAACTGTTGGAGTCGTAGCCAAACACAAACGCCTCAACTGCGTTTTCTGGCGACTTCGTGCGACATTAAAACCAATTGGTTGAATCATAGTCGTCCAAAAACGCATCGAAATGCAGATTTCAAAAATCTGAAATTATGTTGCGTTACATTTGCGTTTTGGTGTGTTTCGAATAAAATTACCTATAAATACTCTCGTGTCTTTCCCGTGTCTCTCTCTTTCTATTATAATTTATATTAATCATAAATATATATACATATATGTATATATATTGTATATTTAAATAATTTTTTAATTTATTTCAAATAGTGAAAATTATAATTAAAAAATATACACTAAACAAAAAAATTTAAATAAATTATTTTCTTAATAATTGTCTATTTTTGTAATTTTGTTCAAAACGCAATCGCAATAGTTTTCTACCATTCGTTTCTAGTCGCAGTCGTCCTCAAACGCAGAGATTTCACCATTCAGACGAAATGAAACAAAACGCCGCCAATCGCTGACAAAAACGCTGCCAAACGCAAACGCAAACGTTGCGTTTCCATTGGTCAATCTCTTTATATATATATATATATCATTTCCATATTGGTTAGTTTGGTATATGAAATTTCCGGTAAGTTAAATACTAGTACAACATATATAGTACACACGAATAAGTTTCTTTCACAAAAAATTAAAACAATGCTCGTTTATTCCCTAAAAATGTTATTTCAATATGATTCTTCTTTTGATTTTGTCCAAATTTTATTTCTCCTAATTTTAAATTTTAAACCATTGAATGTACAAAAATCCTAAAACACCAATTTTAAAATCCAAAAAATTTAGATTTATAACCTTATAAATATAATTTTGTCAATTTAAAACACATCGAAATTAAATAAAAAAAACTCATTTTTGTTACTTTTAATGTTCTTTTAAAATAATATTATTACCAAATTTGCAAACAACTCATAAATTAAGTTATAAATCATCACAAATAATCTATAAATTTGCACAACAAGTTCTTTTGTTATATTTGGATTTCATCGAAAATTATTTTAAATTCATAAATTTATGTTAATAGGTTTAAAAATTCTTACCAAATTTGCAAACAACTCATAAATTAAGTTATAAATCATCACAACTAATTTATAAATTTGCAAAACGAGTTTTTTTGTTATATTTGGATTTCATCGGGAATTATTTTAAATTCATAAATTTATGTTAATAGGTTTAAAATTTCAATTTTGGATTTGAGATTGAGTTTTTAAAATTTTTATAGTTTTAACAGTTTAAAATGATTATTTATTTCAGAATAAAATAAAACTTAAACTAAATTTTGGAATGATAATCAAATGAACGACAAAAAAATGAAAAAAAACGATTTAAAGTAGTATTTTGTAAGATTAAAACCCCATTGTCCAAATAATTTAACAGAAAATTTAAAATTCATATAAATATGAGTACAAAATTCATATAAATAAATAAATCAAATCCTTTAAAAGTAAATAAGCATTAGAGATAGCGGAAGGTGATAGCAAAATGTGGGTCGCAAGCTGCTCAATCTCCGGCCACCTGTCTCCTCCTCTACCCAAAATATCTCCGGCGAAACATCTCTCCGCCGGTCAAAATCCGCCGTCTTCTTTGTCGGTGGGCGTCAACTTAAGCAAGAGATACCTAAATTTCTCCATTCTCACACTTTTTTTCAACGGATTATCGCCGGAGACGGCGATGGCGACGGCGACGGCGACGGCGACATCTGTAGAAGATGATCCATCACTCTCCGTAAAGCTTCAAAGATACACTGATTCTCAAGAGGGTTTCACTCTTCTTATACCCTCTTCATGGATTAAGGTATTATTCAATAATTTTTTTTATCTCAAATCGAGTTTTTTTTTCTGTTAATGGTAAAATCAAACATAATTTCTTACCGAATTTGCTGTAATAGCATAATTAGACTCGTTTTTCAATGATTATTGGCTGAAATTGAAGAACATTAATGGATGAAAATGGTATTTTCCACTCGCTTAATTCGATTATTCAATAATTTGTTATCTCAGATCGAGTTTTTGTTTTCTGTTAATGGTAAACATTCAGATTCATGGAATGCTAAATTCAGACATAAAATCAAACATCATTTCTTACCGCATTTACTATAATAGCATAATTAGACTCTTTTTCAATGATTACATTCCATGAAAGTGTTGTTAGGCAATAGAAATTGACTGAAAATTGAAGAACATTAATGGATGAAAATGGTGTCTAATTCATAACAATACTCAAATAGACAAGACATTAAAATTCAGTTGCTGTCTCTATTGATGTTCTTGAATAGACAAGACATTAAAATTCAATTGCTGTCTCCATTGATGTTGATGAATTTGAATTGTGGGCATTTTAAAGGTTAGATCTTTATTGGTATTATAAGGTGGATAAAGCAGGAGCGACTCTTCTATTTGAACAAAGAGACAAAGGAAGCAACAATGTGGGGGTTGTAGTGAATCCTGTTCGTATAAATAGCCTTGAAGAATTCGGTACTCCTGAATTTGTCGTCGATAAACTCATCCAAGCGGAAAAGCGAAAGGTAAAAAAAAGATGTTTTGATACTATTATTAAGGTAATGTACTCAAATGTATTGATCAAACTTATCGTAAGCACGGGTCATATACTCGTACGAGAGGTAGGGGTAGGCACGAGTTGAATACCCGGGTCATATACTCGTACGAGAGTTAGGGGTAGACCCGAATTTTTTGAGGGTACCTAAATCCGAATGGGTAATCAATTTTGTACTCGAACTCGAATTCGTGAGATGTAGTTATCCGAGGTTTGGATACCCGAAAATAAACTTCATACTTGCGAGTACCCGAATCCGGATTTTTTAGTATTAGAACATATATTGGTTTGGGTTTGGATCGGATTCAAGTTCGAGTTTGAGTTTGGTATCCGATCCATATACCAAACCTAATAATAATGATATTTTTGTACTTATAATAACAATTAAGGGTATTTTTGTAAATTAATATATATACTAAGATAGTTGTGGGTCTCCATTTGTAAAAGTGAAAAACCCGAATCCTAATCTACGAATTTAATAATTTTATTTCCCGAACCAGAACTCGAACCCACGAGTTGGAGTATTCTTTTTCTCGGATTCGGAACGCTTTTCAGATCATGACAGATTTTTCGGGTATTTTGCCCACCTCTAATGAGAAATGTCGAATAATCTCTTTGATGATATAGGAGAGCACAAAGGAGGCCGAGGTTATATCAGTAGGTGAGAGAAGAGGGCAAGGAGGGTTAAAAGTGTATGAATTTGAATACAAACTCGATAGCACGAGGGGCGGAATGAAGAGGATATTTTCCGCTGCGTTTGTGAGATCTAAGAAGTTGTATCTATTAAACGTCACGCATTCAGACAAACCCGAGAATCCTCTTGATTCGCGTACGAGAATGATGTTAGAACAAGTTCTTCATTCCTTTGATGTTGTTGCCTCAATGACCTAAAAAAGACTAAAGCTTTGTTTTTGTTAAGGGATTAAACCGAACCAAATTCGTATTTTATTTCATTTAGTTGAAAATCGAATTAAACCAAATCGAATCACATTAAACCGAATTTAACCGGAACCACCCTACCCCTCTCTCTTTATATAAAGACTAAAGTTTTGTGTATGAATAATTTGGCATAGGAATGATCCAATCATTACAAAGGGATTAAACCGAACCAAATTTTATTTTATTTCATTTGGTTAAAAATCGATTAAACCGAACCGGAAACACCCTATCTTTCTCTCTCTTAATCCAAAGACTAAAGTTTTGTGGTATGAATAATTATTGCATCGTGATTAATTTGGCATAAGATTATCAGATCGTAGTGTCTGAATTTCTTGTTGATTATAAAAATATTAAAAAGCATTGTTTAACCTAAATAATTTACAAATGGAATTTAATAATTACGTTGTTTTCCTTTTTTTTCTCTCTAACGAATAACAACTATGGTTAAATTGGATTCAAACGTATTTTAAAATTATTAAAAAACCGAAATTGAATTTAAACGCATATTTCACAAGCAAATACATTATAACTTTTTTTTGTTTGACGTATTTTATCTTTGCATTGGTAAACAATCAAGTCGGTAATTTAATAATTGAACATTTATAGCTCAAGAGTAAATGTATTATTTCATTATGAATCCATTCAAACATCTTAAACGTTAACAATGAAACAATATTACAATTTATCTATTTGTTTATGATGCTGACCAGATAAAACAATCTATTAGGTAATGAATTTGATCAAGCTTTTATTAATATCGACAATATATATATATATATATATAATGTGCTATAAATACTGCAAAGATTAGACAATAGATAAACTAATATATTGGAGAATCAATATATCCAAAACATCACATTTTAAGTTGGTGCATAAAATCTTAAACATCCAATTCGTTCAAAAAATCGTCAAATTCTATTCAATTAAAAGTTTTAATGGATATATCAACAAACTGTATGCGAGTTGAAAACTTGTAGAAGACAACTTGGTGAATCGATAGTTCAAAGAGACCACAAATATAAAACAATACCTGCTTTATTTACGAATCAATCTTTCAAGTACATTTGTCTTTCTTTACAATGCACTAAAGATTTCCGCAGATAACTCCCCCTGAGTTAGATGTAAATAAACGCTAATTGTTTCTCTCATAAGTGTACTTGAGTAAAGCTTAAGTAATCTTGATAAATCAAGTACAAATAAACAGATCATTATCTCCAAAAATTATTCTTATTTGCGTAACATATATAGTCCTAATTTTATCTCAAATCAGCTCAAAGAGTCAAGATCAATAAACACAAACTCTAAGTGATTATTCCAAACATGCATAATGATCCAAATCGAGGGGTTTTTATGAATTTAGTTAACAATCGATTAACATATATCAAGATTTAGTTTAGGAATACCTCAAACCTAATTCGAATCTGCAAAATTTACCAAGATTTGATATTCTTTCGTCACTTTCAAACTCCTTTGTTCAATCTTTCCACACATAGCAATTGTTTGATGATCGCATACCTGAAAGAATACATTTTTCGTTAGAATTCATGATACAACATTCATTTTGTTTAAATTGTACTTTATAACCGTTGTCACACAATTGACTAATGCTAATCAAATTAGCAGTCAATCTCTTCACATAATGAACGTTATTTAACATGAGTTGTCCGGGAATTTGTAGATCTCCTTGTCCATTGATTTTCCATTTGTTTCCATTACCAAATGTAACACTTCCAGCATTCACTCTTTCACTAAAATTTGATAGAAGTTCTTTATTCTCTGTCACGTGTTTAGAACATCCACTATCAAAGTACCAAGAGTGAGATTTATCATTTTGAGTTGGAATATAAGCAACTTTGCATTGAAGATCACTTTTTCTTATCCAAGCTTGTTTTATTTTGGGAAAAACATACTTACCTGAATCATACCTGAGTTTTTTTGTGGCATGTGATCTGTTTATGTCCTCTGATTCCACAAAAATAGCATGTCACCAAAGTTCTTTTTTGATTCACACTTTGATACCTTCTTCTAGTATTCTATCCATGAAGTCGTACCTAATTTTTTCTTCTAGTGTTGTAACCGTGATGTGAAGCCTGATAATGCCTTCTTGAAGTGTACCCATGAGAATGATAACTTTCATTTTTGTTTTTATTGAAGTCTTTGAAACCATGTTCCTCTTTGGGTGTGTTGCACAATTGTTGTTTTTCTTTCTGCCTCAGATTCTCTTGCAGATCTCCTCCCGAAACAAATTTATTCTCTGTGTCACTTGTATTTCCCATATAACCAATTCTGTGGTTATCTCCTTTTCGTTTTCCTATTGAGAGCAAGTGATCAAGTTTGTCGGTGCCATTAGAAAGCATTTTCAGTTGCTTATTTGTTTCTTCAAGTTGACTTTTGACAAAGTGTACTTCTTCTTCCTTCAGCGCTACTTCCCGCTTCATATCTTGAATTTAAGCTTCCAATTTCTCGTTTGTCTTGATCAATTGAACGTTTAACTTGCTCATTCTCAACCACTCATTGTAGATGGGTTCCACATCTACTTCATCCTCTTCATCAACTTCTGTTTCATCATCTTTGTTGCCTTGTTTTTCTTCCTCATCATTTTCTTGTATTATTTTGATGTATGAAACAAAACTTAACAAGTCTTCCTCATTGTCGTCTTCAGAATCTGAACTTGAGTCACTAAACGTGATTAGTGATTTTCTTTTGACCATACTTTCATCCGCACATTCATTTTTTGTGTGCCCAAAGTCTTTGCATTTGTAGCATTGTTTTTCTCGTAGTCCTTTCAAAACACTTTCTTTTTTTTACATACTTGAATAGTCAAATTTAAAGTGTTCGAATCCTTTGCATTAATGACATTGAGCTCCGAAGTTATTATCCTTCTTGTTTCCTTGTTCATCTGTAGATGATCTTCTCATTTTAACTTTCCGATAGCCATAGTTTGATTCATCGAGCATGATTGATTTTCCGAATGAATATAGATCTCTTGGTCCTTCCATATTGTTGTCTTCTAGGATCTCAAACCAGTTCTTAGATTTACTCTAAACTTGGGTTACCAGCTCTGATACCAATTGAAAACTTGTAGAAGACAAATTGGTGAATCGATAGTTAAAAAAAAAAGAGACCACAAATATTAAACAATACCAGCTTTATTTACGAATCAATCTTTTAAGTACATTTGTCTTTCTTTACAATGCACTAAAGATTTCCGCAGATAACTCCCCATGAGTTAGATGGAAATAAACGCTAATTATTTCTCTCAATTTCTCACTGTATTGCTCTAAGTACACTTGCAACTCTGTGATCTGCACTCACGTAGTCTGCCGTACTTCTTCGATATTTTCCAGATTCGTTAACCTCTTGTTTCTCTGGAGTTAACTTATCTATATCCGCATGTGCTCAGCTAACCCACCGGTTTTCCAGCCGCACATCCTTGTTGTTTTTTTTCAAATTTAACTTCTCCTCATTCTTCTCTTTGACTCCCTTTTGTTCTCCTTGTTTTGCTCTTTGAATCTTTCACCTCCTTAAAATGCTCAACAACCTGATTTTGAAAAGATCTCACATGTTCCTAAAATATTGCATTAACACGAGTAAAAACATGTCGATGAATGATAAATTAGTCGTTAATGATATCATTGATAAATTGACAAGTCGATTTCAATTTACTTTGTACTTTCACGAAATACCAGATTCAAACATATAATCCCTACTCGGGTCGAGCCAACTCCACATTCTTTTAGTCTCATGTACCTGTAGAAAAAGTTACGTGAGTAAGCATTTCTTGATGTCATCGTGAAACTATTATAACTTCTTCAACGGTCATACGAACGACATTCTAAATCTTATGATATTGTCTGTTGTGATCGATCTTTGTTTGTTTTATATCTTTTCCAATGTCTCGTTCTCCTCATTCTTGACCTCAAATCAAAATTATCATCTAAATCGAAATGAGACAATCAAATACATTAATTTGCGCCACATATACCTATATCAAGTCTTAAGATTAAAAGATTATCATCTTGTGTCTCTTGTTTATATGTTCGGTTTCTTTTTGTCTAATTATTTTTTTTCATCCGATGATTTTTCTTTCTAAAATTCAATTTTAAAATTGTAAACCTTGTAACAAAAATTTCACTTCAAAAGCAATAATTTCATATTAATAGACATTAGATATACATAATACATATAAGGACCATACAATTTATAATAACTAAAACTTGAATATTAATATATATATATTATTATATACATAGTATAGTATAGTATAATATAATATAATATAATTGCGGAAGGGAAAAAGATAAGAGAAAAGTCAGCAAATGCAAAAAAAGGTACGGAGACTTGACATAATTTTGATTCAGTCACTCGTCAAATCATCTCTCTCTCTCTCTTCTTTTTAATTTTTAACTAACTCCTCTCTCTCCTCTCAATCCCACCCTCCTTGCCACGTGTCCTATTTGACCATATCTCTGCCCAAATAAATGAATTTATTACTTTTATTTTATTTATATTAGTTATATATATTAAACAAAGATTTAGATTGATGTAAATATCTTTTTAAACATGAGAATTTGAGATTGGATTACAACAAATGTATTGCGTACTTTAATCACTAATTACACTAACGATCTTTCTTTTTTCTTTTTTTCGTATTTCATTAAAAAAAAAGAAAACCTATCTTTATATTCAAATAACATTGATCAACATTTATAGTTCTAAAATTTAAAGGGATAAAAGTTTTTTTGTTGATCCTTGTATAGATGTGTTTTAATACACATTTAATAAAAGTATTCCAGTTTTAAAATGATGATTATATGGAAATGATATATGTTAAAACAAGGAATGAAATTGTTTGTCTTGAATTTATTTGACAAGATCTTTTATTAATTTATAATTTATAATTCGGGACTAAAATTTTCATCCGTAATTAAGAACTAAATTTTCTATCTAACGTATCTTATTTTTTAAAAAAAATATTTAAAAATTTTCAATGACAAAAAAAATCTAAATTGAAATAAACATAAAAAAACTATTGCAAAACCGATCCAATCATGATGAAGACTAGGTTTAGACAAAGTTTTACATTGATAAACTCATTCAAGAATATAGGTTTCTTCATTTGAACATGCTCAAGCATCAGCTCTTGGAACTGCAAATAGCTATTCGAGTTCTTCCTTATAATATCCATCCTCGACAATCAAGTAATTATAATTAACAACGATGTTTTCCAAATAGGATAAACAAATAAAATAAAAAAATAGTTTTAAATAAAATTAAACCTTCTACTTTTAATTCTATAAAAAAACCCCTAAATTATGATTTTTAAGAAAAAAAATCATGAAGATTTGACATGTTTTTTTGCTTAAAACGCACAGTTTATGATTTTCTTACAGAGTTAAAAGTAAAAGGTTTAATCTTATTAAAAACTATTTTTCAGGGTTTTTTTCTATGTTTGTCTATAACTTTTATATTACATTTCTATTTCTAAGTTATAAATTAATGAATAATATTTTTATCATGGAAAATTAACAAATATTTTTCTAATATTTACAAAAACTATTATTCAATTAACTTATAACCTAGAAATATAATCTAAAAATTATGCAGTGATATATTTGCCTATTTTGTAAAGTAATATTATGTAAGAAAATATATCAATCCAATAAAGATATATATAGATAAATAAAATTATTATTTCCTTCTATTTAAGTACCTATTAGAAGATTTTCAATCCGAAATATTTTTTTATTATATTTTAATAAAATATTGTAGTTTCTTTTGATTATTAAAATCATATTTTTATCTTTCTAAATACCAGATATTTAAATATGATTTAAAAAAGTCAAATAAACTAAAACTTGAATGATGCAAACGAATAATAAGAAAAGTAATATAAAAAGAGGTAACTTTATTCTCATTAAAAATGTTTATATATTTACAAAAGATATATTTAATATTTATTTCTAAATTTTAATAATTATATTTGAATCATTTTCAATGTAAAAGAAATTTAAAATAATTTATAAATAAAGAAAATAATTATAAATATTGGATAATAGAAGAGTTATAATAATAAAATTATAGTTAGGGACAAACCCAAAAAAAAACATGAAAAATAGTTTTGATAAAATTAAACTTTTTACTTTTAACTCTATAAAAAATTGTAAACTATGTTTTTAAGCAAAAAAACATGACAAATTTTCATTGATTTTTTGCTTAAAAAAACATACTTTAGGAGTTTTTTATAGAGTTCAAAGTGGAAAGTTTAATTTTATTAAAAGCTATTTTCAGGATTTTTTTTGTTTATCCCTTTCCAAATATGTCTCTAATTAAGACGAATCCAAATATTCTTCTAAAATTTAAAGATATATACAAAATATATCTAAAATTTAAATATATCAAAATATCTCAGAAAATTTCATCCTAAATTTATAATATCTAATATTCTAATAGTGTTAATCAATATCATACATTGAAAATTTGAAATCTTAATGTTCTTCAATATTTCATTTCTCTTTTGACAAACTCTAAATCTATAAAATTGTAAAATAATTACTTGAGAAATTTGAAATAACCGATAAAGCAATTAAATTTTTTTAAACAATATGATCAATACTACGAGAGCAAAAATTCCAACCCTCTCGGAGCAAAAAAGTTTGATCCAAATCTAGTTTTCAGACCTAATAAAAACATTAAAATAATTAAATATCTCTTATAAATTAATACGAAATTCATATAACAACGCAAAATATATGTAAAAATGTGATATGTAAAAACGAAAAGACACTAGATCATTAGATATCCCTAATGTTCATTCGTGGTCTCGACAATTACTCAAATAAATGACCAATCCTTTTAAAAAAGTTACATGCACATAAATACTTATATATATATATATGTGTGTATATATATGTATATATGTATATACAGGGATGATAAATGAAGTGTACGCACAATGTGCAAAGATGTGTTCTCATATATAGAAATGTAGGAATACTGAATCAGTGGGGACAAAAGAGAGCATATCCCAAACAGCAAAAGAGCTGTTTGGTATTTTACCAACAGTCGTGATTTATTAAGAATGTTGACAGAACATTACACATTTAATATTATATATATATATATATATATAACAAAAATACAATTTTTATTTTCCAAAGCAAACTGCAATTTGTCTGTTTGCATTTATAGTCTTGTTTTTTTTTTTACAAGAATAACTAGTTAATATGTTCATAAATAAAGCGAATAAGAGTAGGTAATAAATTACATGTTTTTGTAGATGGATATATAATCCAATATCCCAATTCATATATAGGTTTGAGCTTAAGCTTATAATTTATATTTTTGTATAAAAATATAAATATGAATGTTATAATTTCTATTGCTGTATAAAAAATGAATAGGAATGTTATGAGTATCTCGGTATTTGAAGTTTATATGGGTAATAAATAATTGTTTAATTTTGGACTTTAAAACATGATTGATATAAGAATTTACCATTTTACAAGCATCATTTATTTTCTTAAAATAATCTACAAGCCTGAATATCCAAAATAAACTTGTAACTTTAACAAAAAGTAAAATTTTAAACATCATATTTTTAAGGATTAAAGTAATACAGATATGTATAGATATATTAGCATAATGTGTGTATATATATATATATATATATATATGGCAGAAGAAGACAGAGAGATAGGGTATGTATTTGCTATGTGTGGGGCTTTGGTCCCTAAACATGAAATAGGTGCGAATACTAATGCATGCAATTAAATCATGCATGCAGACTTTTAAAAGTCAAACTCAAAATTCTCACTTTCTGAAAATTACGAACTCAAAATTTATGACGTGATATTCAAGGCAATGTTTGGATCGATTTAATTCTCTTGATCTATTTATCACCCATAATTTGTATACATATAACATTTGCATTTAAAAACAAATATATGTATACAAATTTTACTATGGATAATTAAACTATCTCTATTATTAAAATATTAGTTTGGATTTAACTAATTCCAAAAGTTAAATTTAAAATTATTCAATATTATATATAAGAATTTATAATTTATGTTCTATTGAAATAGAACAACTAATCATAACACTCGTCTCACGTCTAAATTTGATCTTTAAAATGTGGACAACATAAATTAGAGTTTAATATTATATCTAATAATGATTATCTATCTAATCCTAAAAACTAAATTAAATGGTCAACGAATCATAATTTATGTATAACAAATTTTATAATTTATAAGGCATGACGTGATTAGTTTTTTTTTTACGTGTGCATGCATACATGCTCACAAAACTTTGTATAGTCATATTGAATATATATATAGACAAGTTCATAACGAATCCGTATTTAACATGTCCGTTCATGAAAAGATAGGAGATAATTTACTCTTTCTTTGTTATTTTTGACATTTCGGTGAACTTATGATGCGTCAATTTCATTCTGTTGAGAGAAGTAAATCATAATAAAGTAATAATGACATAATCATTTAAGTTTCTTCCGCACTCTCTCTGCATACATTGATATATATATATATATATATATATATTATATAAACGGTATAAATTCTATAGTAAAAAACCTATTGAATGATCCACGATGATAACCATGCATCTTCACCTTTCACCCCCTTTTGTTTTTTTCTCTCTTACCATGTGGAGTAACATAAAAAATAAAATAAAGATTTTATGTGTATTTATTTACCAAAATATGTAGTAAAATTTATACTAGTACGTCTTTATTTTGGACTATGTGTGTGTATTATGTTCTATATATATATGTGTGTCGGTATGAATATAACATATATTATAATAATAAATATAGTCTTTATTTTCTGTCTAACCCTTCTCTCTCTTTTGTCCCTTTCCAATGAATTTTTACGATATTTATTTATTTTCACATCTCTCCCTAACCTTTTAAACTCACATTTTGGGACCCTTTTACATAACCAACTTTGTATGCCTATATATATACAAAGTCGGTCCACACAAATTCACAATTTAAATATATTGATATAAAAAAAAAATGAGTCCGGCGGCTTCAACGAGGTGGTGTCCGACGCCGGAGCAACTAATGATCCTCGAGGAGATGTATCGCAACGGCTTAAGAACGCCAAACGCAACGCAGATTCAACAGATCACGACGCATTTAGCGTTTTATGGTCGAATAGAGGGCAAAAACGTCTTTTATTGGTTTCAAAACCATAAGGCTAGAGATAGACAAAAGCTGAGGAAGAAACTTGCAAAACAACTTCAAGAACAGCAATTACAATTACAAATTCAACAAAAACAGGAGCAAGAATCGATGTATCATCGGCCATTTTACAATTTTAATCATCAAAATCAGTTTCTTCCATGTGATTATATGTCTTTGGCTTCGACTTCATCCTCTTTGGCTTACTCTTTTCATTCATCGGCTCTTGGTCTTCCTCCTCATACGGTAATAATATACATATATCCCTAATAAGTACGGTGATATATATATATATATATATGTATATTTATAGTAATATCTGAAAGTGATATTGGAATTTAGGGAATTGGGGAAAAAGAAGGAAAGAACAAAATGATGAAGGAAGTGAGCTGCAACAAATGTAATGAAAGAAGAGGAGAGTGTATGACAAAGGATATGATGATGATGATGATGATGGATGTAAGTCAATTACCAACATACCCATCATCATTATCATCATTATCTCTTCCATGTTGTAACATTATTACAAATCCAAAACCTCCTCTTAAAACCCTAGAGCTCTTTCCAGTCTCATCTTCAAATTTCAAAGAAGAAACCAAACCCTAAAGAGACAAAAAAGAGAGAAGATTCTGCAGGTGTTTCATGTGTGATGTAATTTCAATGGCTAAAATCGAGAAAATGTTGTTTTTTTCTCTCCCTATATGTTTTTTTCTCCTGTCGTTGTCTTTGTAGAAGCAAAAAGGGTGTTTAGGGTTTTTATTTTCTTATTTTTGTATTAAAAAATTTAATCCTTTGTTTCGTTTTGGGTTTGCATGTGGGGTTGTGTTTTCAATTACTGTCTTGGTTTCTGTAATTTGCATGCATGCATGCATGTGTAGGTATTGTCTTTAGGACAAGACAGTGAGAAAGAACTCATTTGTCTAATGTGTAACAGTACCTTTTTTTTTAAATTTGAGGTCAGGACTTTTTTTTTTTACTTTTGATATGTACCATGAATTATGTTTTCCAATATTTGGAAGACGAGCTCAATTGAAATAACTGTAAATTTCACATTAATTTTATATATATATATATATATGTATATATTTCATGTTGTATTGCTCGACATAGTTCCGACAATTCTAAACTTTAACGAAACTTTTGATTTAAATTAAATTCATATCTATATTTGTTATATAATATAATCTAATTTGTTTTTATTTAAATATTTCAATGTTGATTTTTGTGCATATTTAAAATTCAAATTTGATATGATAATATAATCTAATATTTTTATTTAAATATTTTGATGTTTATTTTTGTGCATATTTAAAACTCAAATTTGAGTGTAATGTTAAATTATTTCAGGGCCGACCCAACCAGATATGAGACTCTGTGTTATAAAATTAAAATAAGTCCTTTTGAAACGAAATATTCGATACCAAAAAATCTCTTTTATATACAATAAATATTTACAATATTCATTTGAAAATAGCTATTCTATTTGCATATTTTGAAATGAAATATTCGATCACATCTAAATCCTCTAGGAGACTACTTTCAATTGCCATTAAAGCTAATCCATTCAATATTTCTTGTGATATAGTGGTTCGCAAGTACGACTTCAATAATTTGAGTTTCGAAAAACTTCTTTCTGCAGAAACAACACTAATTGGAAGATTCTATACGCAATTATTGTATTCGAAAAACAATTATACCGTTTCAATAATTCTAATAAAGCAATTGTTCCTATATTTTTATTTGGTAAAAATTCTCTAAGTAACTTTCACTCAACAAAAAGCTCATATCCATTTCTAGTCTTTTTTCTATTTCTACAGATATCATATCACAAACTAACCACAAGGATCAAACAAAAAAGCTGATCCATCTGATTACGCAACAAAATAAAAAAGAAAGACGACGAGAGACCAGAAACATATACCAACGAAACTGAAGATCTCAGATGGCTGAAGCTCAGATTTCGAGAGAAAACAAAAACCGCTTGAATCCTCAAGCAAAAACATTTAGAAGAGAGAGCAAAAGAGAGAATTTCTAGATTTCTAGGAAGGGTTTTCTAGAAACCGTGGAAATAGTTTCTATATTTTTTAAAAATAAGGGTTTCTAGGAATAATTGGAAAATTTTATTTATATTTTGGAGTAACTATTTTTTTTTAAATAATGGGCCCTCAATGAGCTGAGGGTCCTGTTCCACAGCTCCTGTGGAACATGCTCACAACCCCACTGCATTATCTCACATTAAATTATTGTTTGATTGAGTTTGTTAATGTTCGAATTATAATTTACTTATAAAATTTTGTTTTTATTTTTTGGGAATGAATTTAATCAAAGATTGCAAAGAGTTTATTGGGCTCGATTTGGTCATGAAACAAATTTGGTGGACTGAAATCCACAAATTGTTCTTGAATTTTCAGCAAAATAAAGTTGAATATGACTGAAATCTCGAAAATTGTGTTTCTAAATTTTCGGGAAATGCAATTAAAAACGACCACCATAAAAAAAGAATTGTGTAAGTTTGGAAGAATAATCGTAATATATATTCTTACAGACAAAAAAATTCTTAAAGAATTGTTTGAGTGCGTGGTAGGGATTGCTATCAATTATAGAATGTGTGTTTTTTAACTTAATTTTTCGCATCTTTAACATTATTATTATTATTATTATTATTATTATTATTATTATTATTATTATTATTGAGCCACAAAGAGTATATTAATAGATGGATTTAGTAACTGATAAATCTTTAGATATATATATAAAATATTTACTTATTTAAAAGTATATAAATACCTAGTTGAACCGATTTGATTGATTCTTCTCGTATGTAATTAATTTTTTTTCATGTATCATGATATTTTATTAATAAATAGTTTCCATTACAAAACCTTTGGTTGATTCTTATTAGTCCAGAAAAATATTGTCAGAACTAATAGAAATTTTAAAGATTAATTATTGGTCTTATAAATCATCGTAAATACTTCTCCCACATGCGTACAAAATAGCGCGTTAAAGCTATGGACATAATATATATATATATATATATATATATTTAGATCAAATTTACAGCTTTTCAATGGATAAATTTGATGCATCAATGTGTTAGATCATGTTGCCAAATATTTCTGTAACTTCTGTAAACACAATTAGTCGCCTAATGTGTTATATATGTATACACTCCCTATATATATACACATTACATATATACACATACATATATATATATACTTCACATATACATACGCACACGTAGTTACGTGTATATATATATATACGTATTTTAACTTAGATACGAGAGCTGACGGTGAAAAAACAGAGAGAAAGAAAGACGAGCTGACAAAGATTGTTATATATGTATATGTATATATATTATGTATATGTATATGTATATGTATATGTATATGTATATGTATATGTATATGTATATGTATATGTATATGTATATGTATATGTATAGCAGAAAGATAGTGTGAAGTGGAACAGCTTTCGAAGTGGTCTTCCAACTCTCGAGTAAGTCAATGATATGGCTTTAGATTGGACCCTTTATATTTGCATGACAGGTCCAGCATCTACATGACTTAGCCATAATAATTAAATTTTTTTCTTAAATTTTTTTACCCAACTAAATATCTTGAAAAACTGAGAACCAAACTCAATCTTACATACCTTATCACTAGACTTTGGATAAAATATTCGAAATATTCGTATCCTATTCGTATTCGAATCGAAAATTTGAATATTCGTTGACACAAATACAAATACAAATATTAGTAGAATTGACAAATAACGGATATTTGCGAATATATGACTATTTGAATTTGTATTCGGTGAATATCCAAATTTATTAGTTGTATTTGTATTTATAAATTCGGATATTTGTAAATACGAATACTCTTCGGATATACGGATATCCGTATTTGAACCTAAATTTTTTAGCGTATAAAATATATTATAATTTTTTAATATAACAACCAATAATCATCAAATTAATATAATCTAAAACTAAAATTCAAATTGCTCAAAGATGCAAATATACATAATATAAATAAAACAAAACACCAAATCTTAATATGCATCTCCACGTCAGTTATTTTAATTTAGTTTTGTCGATGATTCCAGGAATATCGTCAATTCACCTAAAAACAATGAAATAAATTGTTAGATTATACACTAAAATAAAACTCACAATAAGTTATATATTTAGTGATTTCGGTTTTTCCATATATTGTAATGTCTCTATGACATTATCCAACACATTTGGATTAGAACCAATCTTGAGTGTAAATTAAATCTTCAATAATATCAGTTATTTTAAAGTATTTGATATTTTAGTATTCCAATCATAATTCATTGCATATTTGTCTATATATTTATGTACTAAGTGTTTAAATAAGATTAATAATGTTTTTATTTCCAATTTGACTATTAAAATCAATTTTGTTATATATGTATCTATATATTAACTAAATTTTATGTTTAATTCAGATAATTGAGTCTATTATTTGTATTTGTATTTGTATTTTTCGAATATATGATTTCTAATATTTGTATTTGTATTTGTGTCAACGGATATTTGAATTTTCGGTTCGAATACGAATCGGATACAAATACTTCAAATATTTTGCCGAGCCCTAAATATTAAAAATCATATATTCGACAAATACAAATACAAATAGTAGACTCAATTATCCGAACTATTTGTATTTGTAAGTACTAAATAGAAAATTTAATAAATATATAGATACATATATAACAAATTTGGTTTAAATGATCAAATTGGAAATAAAAAAATTACTAATCTTATTTAAACACTTATTATATAAATATATAGACAAATATGCAATATATTTATGATTGGATAACCAAAATATCAAGTATTTTAAAATAACTAATACTGTTGAAGATTTAATTTACACTCAAGATTGGTTCTAATCCAAATGAGTTGGATAATGTTATAGAGACATTACTTTTTGCGAATTTTATTTTAGTGTATAATCTAACAATTTGTTTAATTGTTTTAGGTAAATTGATAATATTCGTAGAATCATCGACGAAACTAAATTTAAATTACTCATCCAAATGAGTTGGATAATGACGCCGTTGAAATTTTGTAACGGACGCCCGTTGAAACATTTTGTAAGGGATGCCCGTTACAAAATTGCAACGGACGGTCGTTGAAAAATTGTAATGGATGTCCGTTAAAAAGTTTTAATGGACGTCTGTTGCCATCCAGGCAGGAAAAACGAGATTCTAAAATTTTTAACGGGCATCCGTTGGAAACTGGCGAGAAAGGGCACCGGACGTCCGTTACAAATTGACGAGAAATGGCAACGGGCGTCCGTTACCATTTGACGGGAAAAATGGCATCCAACGGATACCCGTTAGAAATTGCAATGGGCATCCGTTGGAAATTTGTTAAAAAAATAAAAAAATATATAAAAATAATTTACAAAATAAAAAAATTAAAATAATAAAATTGTTTATAAAACCAGTAAACCTAATTCTATTAAATTTCATTTAAATCGGTTGGGTCGATATCGTCACCCCGGTCACCAGCACCTCTAGAAGGCATTGCATCCGAATCGATACCCGCTTCTTGTCGCGGCGTTGATTCCCTCTCCTGGCCGGCTAGCAACTCTATGACTCTCTCCAACTGTTGTATTTGGGAGTTTTGTTGTTGCACTTGGGCTCGAGTTTCTTGAAGTTGTGTTTTGAGATCATCGATACACCGTTGTTGCGTGTAGCTCTCTTGGACCGCAGGAGGTACCGTCGTGGTGTCCTCGACGATATTGTTTTGAAGTGCCCCCGAGACCGTATAGATGCCCTTTATACGGTCTAACCGGCTAAAAGACAAACAAAATTAGAGTTAGATTTTTACAAAATATTTTATTAATAATCGAAAGATAAAAGAATAAAATTTTACCTCTAGATAAATTTTGTCTTTTAGTAAAGGATTGAGCTCGTCGGGAGTTGAACCGCAAGTTTGTGAGTGCTGTGTGATATTCTACGTGACAGATTTCAGAGTTCTTTCTGCTCGAGGATCGACGAGTTCGGGTTCGTCGATCTCTTCCCTAACGACCGACTACTTCTTGTCGTGGGTTTCCAATACCAGCTCAAGAAGAGTATGTTCTCTTCCTATCCGTTGCATCTGTGATGTAAAATAAATTTAATTAGATAAATATTGTAAAAAATCAAAAAATTAAATAATAATAAATTTACCAATTCTCGCATCCTCTGCGGGAATGATTTTGATCCCGAAGTATGGCAATGCGGACCATCTTCGGGAACCTCTCGTTGTACCAACATTTTTTGGCTTTCTCGCTCTTGGCCTTGAAGTCTTTAAACTCCCAATGTTGAATCAATTGATTGAAGACCTCGTTCGTTGCCCATGTCAGTTTACGATTTTTGTGTAGTAGTTGTGCTTCGCGTTGTTCATCATTAAGTGCATCTGAGCCTGCATGTCGCACATCCATGCCATGTAGATGCGCGTCGTATCCTTCCTCTGCCATTTGTATGCGCGCTGCAAAATAATTTATAATGAGTTAGTTTATAACATATATAACTAATCATTTTAAATAAAATGTAATTTGAAATACACTTACAATAAAAGTGCACCACCATTGGTGGCGTATGACTTCTGGCGTAACTTGTCAGGAATAATATAATTAGTCCTGTAAGGACCCTTGGATGATGTTGTTGTTCATATGTTTTAAAACATCATCCACGTCAAACCTGCACATTAAAATTTAAAAGTTAGATAATAATTATAAATTACAATAATAAAAATGTAAATAATAAAAGTTTTTACCATAGCGTCCCGGTAGGATGATCGGGATCGATAATTTGAAGGGTGGGATGCCCATCATAATTATCGATTAAGGAATCAATATCCACAATATTGTTCTCTTCACACTACAAGAAAATCAGGTTTTAGGGACCGACAAATCGGTTCCCAATCCGTCTCTAAACTGGTTTAGAGACTCCAAATTATTTTTGTCCCCAATCCGTTCCTAATTAGGGACGGAAATTTCAGTCCCCAATCCGTCCCTACATAGGGACCGAAAAAGTAGTCTCCAATCAGTCCCTGGATTATGGACGGTTGGTTTCAGTATCTAAAATTTGGAGACGAAACTTATACGCCCGTCTCCAAATTTGGAAACGGCTGTTTGCCATCTCCAAATTTGGAAACGGCTGGTTGCTGTCTCCAAATTTGGAGACGGCTGAGTGCCGTTTCCAAATTTGGAAACGGCATCGATCCGTTTCCAATTTTTTTTTAAAATAAAAAATATTAAAATTTTTAAATTTAATCGATTACATTAAAAGATAAATAGTAGTGTACATTACATTCCGATTACATATTTTTAAAAATTCGATTACCTTACATTCCGATTACATATTTTTAAAAATTCGATTACATTACATTCCGATTACATATTTTTAAAAGTTCGATTAATTACATTCCCGATTACATATAATCCTAAGCCGTTCCGATTACTCCTCGTCGTAATCACTGTTTTGAACTGCATCCCAATCGATGTTAGACATTTAGAATTAATAACATTTCTAAATAATGAAATTAGATCATAGTAGAATGTAATTATTACCTCGAGATACAATTCGTTGTACTCTTCCTAACTAAGAGTAGTTTGTGAGATGTCTTCTCTCGGTGGAATTTGCGATACTCGCTCCGATGCCATGTTTTCAATTTCATCGTGAATGCTTTTCGCCTTAGGATCCACCCACGAACCATCTGACTTCTTCACGTGCGTACGTTCCAACAATTCTATATACGATGGTTCGTGTTCCCTTCTCTTTCGCTGAAAAAAATAAAAAAAGACATAGTTTAATAAAATGTTAATTTTATATAAATGCATAAAGTTGAATAAAACTTACCAGATCTTCGTATACTTCCGCAAAAGAACGAGATCCTGCTGTGTGCACGCTCATCCTGTATCCCGCTCTATCAGAACGTCGGGATTTACTTGCTCGCTCGCTCTTTGCCTTAAATTCTGGGGAATCCCAATGTGCGCACATGTGATCCCAAATATCTACCGACATCCAATTGGGTTGTCCTTTTACATATCGTTCTGCGTGCAATTTACCTACGATAGACTTGAGACGCAGTGCCGCATTTGTTTCAAATTCGGACTTTACTAGTCCGGTAATGGCGGGATTCCAATAAAATTTTTGCTGCAATAATAATAAGCTTATTATAATTAAATTGAATTTAAATTACTTGATAAAATTAAAAATTGTTTAAAACATACCACAAATGATTTCCACCATCGTTGCTTAATCTCTGGATCGGTATGTGTCCAATTGTAAGAGAACCGATCATAATCAGCTTTTATCGTAGCTGTTATTTGACGATTAAGTTGCTCATAGCCAAACCTACAAATCACAATGACAGATAAATTGACATTTAGTTAATTATGTATAGTTGAGATTTGAAATTGAGTATACGTACCATAGTGCGCCGGTTTTTCAATCAGGGTCTATAAGAGGAAGCTTCCGTCGCTCTTCATCCATTGCTAAAATTTCTTCCACTGTTGGTTCCTCGTATATATTTGGATCGTCATGCTGTACTTGATTTGGTGGTGGTTGCATTTGCGGATAATACGGCATATATTGCCCCGATTGTGTCGATCTAGTGTTTCGGAAGAAATTCGGATTCAGGTAATTATCATATTCTGAATTGGAATGTCGGGAATGAGACGAAATGTTTCCGCTTTCCTCGGACTGAGGGCGGTTTCTCGTTTTACCGCCTCTTCCAACGCGGCGCGACATACTGAAATTTGAAATAAAAATATTATGACATTTCTAAATTTATCAACTTCTTATGCAAGAACGAGATATAATCTCGATGGGGCTTAGTGGTCGACGAAGCATAAATCTTATGCAACAACGAGGCATAATCTATACTCATTTTCTAAAAATATAGCATATATCTTATGCAACAACGAGGCATAATCTAGGCATAATCTAAACTCATTTTCGCTAATGATTCCTCATTGAAGTCCAATATCATAAATTAATCCTTAATAATGTTAATATAATTGTTTATTTTTCATGTGATAACAACAAGATCACTACATTTGACAAATCTAACTCGATGAACATTTTCCACTACATTTGACAAATCAAACACCACAAGCAAATTTTCAAACACCACAAGCAAATTTTCAAACACCACAAGCAAATTTTCAAACACCACAAGCAAATTTTCAAACACCACAAGCAAATTTTCAAACACCACAAGCAAATTTTCAAACACCACAAGCAAATGACGGGCGACGGGAGGGGAACGCGGCGGCGGCGGCGACAGGCGACGGTAGGGGAACGCGGCGACAGGCGACGGTAGGGGAATGCAGCGGGAGGGGAACGCGCGAGAGAGACGAAGACGATGGATCTGCCGAGGGTAACGCGTATCGAGCATTTAAAAAAATTTGGAGACGGGACTGAAAATCCGTCTCCAATTGGAGACGGCTGGAAATAATCCGTCTCCAATTGGAGACGGCGTAAAATAATCTGTTTCCAATTGGAGACGGCAGAAAATATTCCGTCTCCAATTGGAGACGGCAGAAAGTCATCCGTCTCCAATTGGAGATGGCTGCAGTTCGTCTCCAATTGGGAACGGCTCATCCGTTCACAATTGTGGTCGGTGATTGATCGGGCTGATAGACCGAGACCGAGATCGGGACGATTGACCAGACCGGGATTGGGACGATTGACCGGGGATTGATCCCGAGACGATAGAACGGGATCGGGACGATAAAACGAGATCGGGACGATAGATCGGGATCGGGGCGATAATCATCAAAAAACGTATTGAGAAACAATTCGTAAATATATAATCATTGAAAAAATAGAAACAATCATTAAAAAGGATATAAAAAACAATTCGTAAACGTTTTAACATATAATCATTGAGAAAATCGAAACAATCATTAAAAAGGATATAAAAAACAATTCGTAAACGTTTTAACATGATTCATCATCAGAGTCATACAATTGTTCCGTCGAATCTTCTGTATCTGATTCAAATTCCACATCTTCTTTTTCTTCTATATCTTCATGAATATCATCTTCATTTGTTTCGAGTTCCTCCATTTCACCGTGCGTAAGTTCTTCAACGCGTACATCGTCAATAGCAATAATCTCGGTCATTTGTTGTTGCATTGGCAATTGTTGTTGTTCTGTGTTGTCGATAAATTTGCCCCTCGGAAGTATCTTCATTGCGACACGCCAACCTGAAGATCTTCTAATATGCGGATAGGAAACGTAACAAACTTGATCGGCTTGTGAAGCAAGAATAAAAGGCTCGTATTTTGCATATCTTCGTGTGGAGTTAACTTCTACAACGCCTAGTTTGTTTACTCTTGTTCCGCGACCGATTACTGGATCGAACCAATCACATCGAAATAACATCACTTTTAAACCGACATAACCTACAAAAATATCAAAATATGAGTCAATATTCAAAATGACATATGTGGTAAGGATAGGATAACATTGTTTTAAACTTGTTTTCTATACCTGGATATTCCAAATGCAAAATTTCCTTTAAAATCCCATAAAAATCGGGTTCATCGACCGATGCACAATAGCTTTCACCTTTCACACATACACCATAATTCATCGTCGACTTCAATTTCCCATGATCGTAAGTGTGAAAATTATAACCACGTGTAAAATACATAGGCCAACTCATAACTTTCACAATCGGTCTTTTGACAAGATCTCCCCTAATAACTTTCCTCCTTGAATGTCAACGCACCTTCCAATGTTAGACGCATAGCCATCGGGGAATTTCACATCTTCTTTCAACCACTTCAACAATTTATATTTCGTTTCATTTGACAATCTGAATATCGGGACTGGCGCTTTACCGTCATCACCTATATGTAACTCCCTTCGTGAGCAATATTCTTCTAGATCTTTGCGTGATTTAATATTGTCTTTTGTCTTCCCCGTGACATTCAGTACTGTATTGATGATGTTATCAAAAAAATTCTTCTCTATGTGCATCACATCAAGATTGTGGCGAAGTTTCAGATTTTTCCAATACGGCAAATCCCAAAATATGCTCTTCTTGTACCAGTTATGAGTAATTCCATAACCACCAATTCTCGGATGATTGTTCCCTCCGCAATCTATACTCCTCGGAATACCCAAAGCAAGAAGTCGTTCATATAAAATCTCTTCGCCGGTCAAAACTGGAGGAGGAGATTTCCGCACAACTACATTCCTTTTAAAATTTCTCTTGTTGCGCCGTAATGCATCATCAACAGGAAGAAAACGACGATGACAATCAAACCAACTCGTCTTTCTTCCATGTTTCAACTGAAAAGCATCTGTTTCTTCCATGCAATATGGACAAGCCAATCGACCATGCGTTGTCCATCCAGATAACATACTATAAGCTGGAAAATCACTTATTGTCCACATGAGAGCACCTCGTAACATAAAATTTTGTTTCCTCGAGACATCGTACGCTTGAACTCCATTCCATAATTCTTTTAATTCTTCAATAAGTGGTTGAAGAAATATATCCAAACTTCTTTTCGGATGATTAGGCCCGGGAATCATTATTGTTAAAAACAAAAATTCCCGTTTCATGCACATATCCGGTGGTAAGTTGTAAGGTGTCACTATAACTGGCCACAATGAATAATTCTTTCCAGACATCCCAAATGGATTAAAACCATCGGTACAAAGACCTAAATAGACATTTCGACTCTCAGCCGCAAAATCAGGGTATACCTTGTTGAAGTGTTTCCACGCCTCACCATCTGAGGGATGACACATCTCTCCTTCCTGACTTGAATGCTCAGCATGCCATCTCATGTCGCTTGCGGTCTCCACAGATTGATACAATCTTTTTAATCTGTCTGTAATTGGTAAGTACCACATACGACGATATGGAACCGATTTTCCATTCTTTGTTAAATAAAACCGATCTTTTCCACAAAATAGACAATTACTCATCTCCGATGTCTCTCTCCAAAAAAATCATGCAATTTTCTTGACAAACATCAATCTTTTGATATGGCAATAAACCCAAAGATCGCATCATCTTCTTTGTCTCATAATAGGAGTCTACTGCATTATTATCTTCTGGCAAATAATCTCTTACTAATTGCAATATCGAATCCATGCAATTCTCAGACAAATTATTTTCAGTGTTCAAATTCATCAAACGTGCAGACAGAGATAATTGTGATAAACCACTCCTACAACCATCATAAAGTGGATTCCTAGCACTTTCTAGCATTTCAAAAAAACTTTTTGCTTCTTCATTCGGATCTTCTTCAATATTTTCGTTTCTTTCACGGAATACATTTTGCACCATTTCCACATAGGGGTTCATTTCTACATCTTGAGAATACTCAAATTCATCATGATGTATAGTGCCCCTACTAAAGTTTTCCACAACATTACTAGGTCGTGGTGCAAATTTTTCTCCATGACATAACCGCATGAAATAATTCGGGGTAAATCCTCTTAAATAAAGATGCTTCCAAACAGTTCTCTCATTAACAAATTTTTCATTCTTGCATTTGACACATGGACAAACCAACGTACCCGTTTCTTTGTAAACTTGTTGATTCGTCGCCATTGTCATAAACTGTGTGACGCCTTCTATAAACTCTTTCGATACGCTTTGAGATTCTGGATCAATTCTTCTGTACATCCATTGTCTAGAATCGAAAATGTTGGATCTTAATGAAGATGCCATTATATCGCAAACACTATAGAAGATATGAGGTGAAAAATATGAGAGTAGCTTATGAAAAACGGATCAATGGTTGAGGGGTTAAATAGATTATTTTAGGAACGAATTAGGGACTAAGAGATTAATTTTCCGAAAAATCATCCCGAAACCGTGCCTAAATCTGTTTTTGAAGTCCTAAATTTAGGGACGGTTCCAAACTTGGAGACAGATGACATGCCCGTCTCCAAATTTGGAGACGGATGGTCTGCCGTGTCTTATCAGTGCGCATTTAGAAACGGATTAGGCACGACTCTTCTGTACCCAAATTTGGGGACGGATTAGTGACGGATTTCATTTTTCGTCCCTAATCCGTGTATAATCCGTTTCTAAATTTAGGGATGGAAATGTCGGTCCCCAAATTCCGTCCCTAATTTTTAATTTTCTAATAGTGTCATAAAATATATGCGATGCCGATATTGGTTAAAGAGGGCGATATGGTGGCGGTGGAGGTTGCCGAGGAGCTCCTGCT
>CM071867.1:43595730-43613802 GCA_036759665.1 Gynandropsis gynandra
CCCTCATTTTCGTGTTTAGTGTTTGTAAATGTGATTTTGTGTGTGAAAAGGAGTGTTTGAGAGGATTTTGTAGTTTTGATTTGTGTTGAAAATGAAACTGTTTAAAGGTTTATATGCAGAAATTTCCAACAAGCATCTGTTGGAATTTCCAACGGATGCCCGTTGGAAATGCGTGTTCCCGAGGTAACGGACGGTGAAACGACGGCTCGTCTCCCGTTGCAACGAACATCCGTTACAATTCCAACGGATGCCCGTGTGAAATTCCTGCATACTAGGATATGCATCATTACTCTTTGCAACGGGCATACGCTGCAAAGTGTAACGGACGCCCGTTAAAAAATTCTAACGGGAATCCGTTAATATTTCCAACGGATGCCCGTTAGTGTTTTTGTAACGGATGTCCATTACAATTTTCCAATGGATGCTCGTTAGTATATTTGTAACGGATGTCCATTACAATTTTCCAACGGATGCCCGTTAGAATTATGGAAAACTTAGAAATTTATTCTAAGTATTGGAGGTGATTTCGTATTCCAACGAGCATCCGTTAATATTTCCAACGGATGCCCGTTGGTATTAGATCATATGAAGTTCTAAAAATATTAAGCATCGTTTATATATTCTTCGATTGTATTAACATTTCAATTGTTAGATTACACATAATCTACATTATTACACATCATTTACATTACACATCATCTACATTATTACACATCATACACATTATTGTATTTACATTTCTTCTTCAGTAGATTCATCGATTCGCAAGTCTTCCTTCGATTGTTCATTGTATGTGAGTTCATTTGTGTTTAGATGAGGATATGTACCAAGTACTTCTTCATCAAATACCCATTATAATGAAAATACGTTAATATTATATATATATACATATATATTTAAAAGATTGAATAATATTGTTTTGTACCTTTCGAACGGTAATAACTCTCGACAATTTAGTAATATTTATGTGTTGACGTGATTATACTCCTCTAGTGTTAACCATATTCCTCGGAATTACCTCCTATATGTCCAATCGGTGTAAAAATTTAAGGAATTGTGTCAAACTGTGGATTATATTGATACAGATAGTTTGTATGATCATCCGCTGCACGTCGTTCTTTCGTCTGAATATGCGACTCGAAATAAAATATGCTGAAATATATGATTTCTTCCAGAAGTATTGTTTGAAAATAGATCCTTCGATCACTACTTTGTTTTTTGTTTTGTTCTTTAAGTGAAAGAAAAACCTTTCGAAAGAATACATCCATCTGAATTGAACTGGCCCACCGAGTATTGCCTCATCTAGTAAATGTATTGGAAAATTCTTCATGACATCGAAGAATGAAGGCGGAAAAACTTTTTCCAATGCACATAATACTTCAGAGATATTGTTTTTCATTAATTTCAAGTATCCCTTTTTAAATTCCTTAAACATATATCTTTGAAAAATATGATGATTCCGCATAGCACATCGTGAACATTCCGTGGTAAGAGCTTAGGAAATGCAAATGAAATGAGTTACTGCATGAAAACGTGACAATCCTCACTTTTCAAACCCATAAGCCTAGAGCCAACAATATCTAGACACCGAGCAATGTTCGATGCATATCAATCTGGAAACTTAACGTCTTCTTTTAACCACTTTAATAATGTTGTTTTCGCTGGACGAGACAATCTGAATACTGGGACAGGTGACCTTCCATCTCTTAATTCCAACTCAGGTCGTCGACATATTGTCTTCAAATCTTTTCTTGATTGTATATTATCCTTAGTTTTACCCACCACATTCAAAACAGTATTGATGATGTTATCAAAAAAATTCTTTTCGATATACATAACATCTAAATTATGACGTAATATCAATGATTTCCAATATAGTAGTTCCCAAAAGATATTACGTTTATACCAGTTATGCCATTCATCTTGGCCTTTTGGTTTACGATTCCCACGATCTCCATCGCATTCTATCGATTTTTTGTAAATTGCCCATTTTGTTCAATCGTTCGTAAAGGATTTGTGTCCCGGTTTGCATGCACGGTGACTCTTCTTTTTGTACCACGTTCTTTTCGAAAATGTTTTTTTATCTTTTCGGAAAACATGTCCACGAGGAAGAAATCTTCTATGACAATCAAATCAACATGGTTTCTTACCATGTACTAGTCAAAATGAATATGTATCCTCCATACAATATCGACATGCCAATCTTCTGTGCGTGCTCCATCCAGATAACATTCTATAGTCAAGAAAATCGCTAATTGTCCACAATAAGACTGTTTTCAATGTGAAATTCTCCTTTGTTCCACAAATGTCTTAATTCATGAATTAAGGGTTGTAGAATGGTATCAAAACTTTTCTTCGGATGTTCTGGTCCTGGAATCAGGAACGTTAGGAACATTACCTCTCTTTTCAAACATATCTCAGGAGGTAAATTATACAAAGACAAAATCACCGACCAAAGAGAATATTGACTTTCAGATTGTCCATATGGACTAAAACCATCCGTGTGCAGGCAAAGATAAACATTTCTCGTTTCATACATGAACTCGGGAAATATTTCATTGAAATATTTCCAAGCCTTACCATCCGATGGATGTTGCATTATACATTCGGCCGTCGAGTGTTCTGTGTACCATCTCATTGCCGCATCGGTTTTTTCGATTCAAATAACCTTCTCAACCTATTTGCAACAGGCATATAGAATATTTTCTTGTATGGTACATATTTACGTGAAAATGGTTTTTTGGCCGAAATCTGTTTGCACCGCAAAACTTGCATTCCGACAAGTCTTTATCATTTCCCAAAAACAACATGCAACTGTTTCTACAAACATCAATTTTCTCATGTGGCATTTCTAGATCTTTTAACACATTCTTTGTTTCGTAGAATGTCTCAGGAGCTTTATTATTTTCCGCTAAATATTCACGCATGATTTTGCAAAATGAATCCATGCAATTTTCAGCAGCATTATAGTCTATTTTTATACTCATCAATCTTGAAGATAAAGATAAGCTAGACAGACCTTCACGACAATCTTCATATATAGGTTGTTTCGTCGAATCCAATAGGTTGAAGAATCGACGTGGATCGATGTTCGACATCTCTTCTTGCATTTGTTCATTAACAACTCCAGGAAAAACATCTGACACCATTTCCACATATGGATTGGTCGTTGATGCTTCATAAATAACTTCTTCATTTCTTTCTACTTGTGCATCTTGCACAATATCTCTACGCCGCAATTTTCACCGTGAAAAAACCAAATCTCGTAATCCTCAACGAAATCCACCTTGTAAAGATGTTTGCAAACAATTTCTTGACTTCGATACTTTATGTTTTTGCATCTTTTGCATGGACATAACATTAAATAAAAAATGGATTTTTGTTCAAGAATGAAATCTTATTGGAACTGTCTATATCCAGTTCATCCTTTGGAACCATATCACATCCCAGATCTGATGAAATAGGCAATAATCAAATCACTATTTTAGTAAATGATGCAGAGAAAAGTAGTGACATTGATCCACAAGAAGCTCAGCAAACTCTTGGAATAGCGGCGAATCTAGTTCGAGTGACACACTATGGCGACGCAAGTGTGTCGCCGACGTGTGTCACTCTATGATTCGGTTCTTGGTCAATACCTAGAGGGTCAGGTGCATTTTTTGTTTCCCGAGCCTATAGTGAGTTACAGTCAGAGTTCGAAAAGATCAAATCTTTAATGATTCCATCATACATGATTGACTTGCGAAAACTTCTGGATAGGTATCCTACATCTGAACTGAATTCTTTCTGGTTAAAGAATCTTTTTCTAGTTGCTCTGGAACAATTAAGAGATTGTCTAGAAGAAATACGAGGTTCTGACAGCAACATGCTATGGGGTGGTGATCCTGGGGTCAAATCAATACGTTCTAAGAAGAAAGATTTGAATATTCCCGCGTTCTTGACACAAAGGTTGCATCGATACAAAACTCATGAATTGCTCTAATCCGTATAAGAATTCTTGTGTAATCTCTTCGGTTATAGGATCTTTTCTTCTATACATCCACTCTCTCGATCTATATATATCTCTATTTGAAGAAGACGACATTTTGTTGAAAATATATTTGTTATTGATGGTTTGATGCAATCTTTGGTTTTGATCTTAATAGTGTAATTTTTAACGGACATCCGTTGGAAACCCTAACGTATGACTATTACAAGTTCACGTTAATTTATTTCCAACGATAAACCTTGAAATTCAAATTTCAATAGGCATCCGTTGCGATTTGTAACGTGCATCCGTTAAAATTAGCAACGGATGACCGTTGAAATATTTTTCCCGGTGTTCTAACGGGCTTCCAATGGACGACCACAACGGAAGATATCCATTAACATTCCGTTAAAAATTACGATGGATTGCAACGGACGGTATTCGTTAAACGTCCGTTGAAATTTATGAGGATTGCAACGGATGTATGCCCGTTGAAAATTCTCGTAAACCCGTTACGATATGTTTCCATTTCTCATCAATGGAGGGATCTGTTGCCCCGTCCGTTGGAAATTATGTGTTTTTTGTAGTGTGTGTAAATCGGGTTAAATCGAGTTAAAAGTGAGTAAATTGGATTAAAATGAGTAAATCAGTTAAATCGGGTTGAAATTCGGAGAAAACTAGTAAAAATTGGGTGAGATCACGCTAAAAGTGAGTAAATCAGATTGAAATTCGGTGAAATCGTGTTGAAATTTGGTGAAATCGAGTAAAAAGTTGGTGAAATCGGATTAAAATAGGGTAGAATCGGGTTAAATTTGATGAAATCTAGCTGAAATTGGGTGAAATCGGATTAAAATTAGGTGAAATTGGGTTAATTTGGGTGAAATTGGGTTAAAATTGGGTAAAATCTAATTAAAATTAGGTGAAATTGGGTTAAAAAATTGTCGAAACCGGGTTAAAAATCGGTTATAATACGGATCAAAATTGGGTATTTGAATTAGTCAAAATCGGGTCAAAACCGAGTGAAATCGAGTCGGTTAACACCATTATACTGTTTATATAACGGAGGGGGAAATCGGATGGATTTTGTAAGATGAAGGGGGAATCAGATGGATTTTGTAAGATGAGGGGAAATTGGCTGTGAGACAGTTTAGGGGGAATTGGCGTAAAGCATGATAGTTAAGGGGGTTAGAGGCTTTTTTCCCTTTTTTATTTCTTATTTTTTTTAACCATGTTTGCAACAGATGCCCGTTGCAATTTGTAACGGGCATCCGTTGGACGCTATTTTCCCGCCAAATGGTAACGGACATCTGTTGCCCTTTCCCGCCAATTTGAAACGGACGTCGGTTGCTCTTTCCCGCCAATTTCCAATGGATGCCCGTTGGAAATTTCCAATTCCAGCTTATTTTTCCCGCCTGGATGGCAACGGACGTCCGTTAAAACATTTTAACATACATCCATTACCATTTTTCAACGGGCGTCCGTTGCAATTTTGTAACGGGCATTCGTTGCACTTTTGTAACGGGCATCCGTTACAAAATATTTCAACGGGCTTCCGTTACAAAGTTTCAACGACTCCATATGTTGGTCGTTCCGTTACATTTTTACAACGGATTCCTATTTGGAACGAGCGATTCCCAACGGGCTAAGATCCGTTGGAAAGTGCCTCTTCCAACGGATTTTAGGCTCCATTGGAAAACACCTGTTTTTTTGTAATGTAACACAGCTTTACCATTTCATTTCAAACGAAGACAATTTCCCGTAGTATTATGTTTTACAACGACAATTAATAAAAACCAATGATAGCACATTAATCGAATAGGTATATACTTACCAAAACGAATTTTCCATCATAAACATTATATATCGCAGTTTTAAGAATTAAACTAAACAAAGATTAAAATTACTTATTTTAACGATAGTAATAATTGTATAAAAAAATAATAAATGTTGTATATAAAATATATTTAATAACATGAAATAAAAATATATATTTATATTTAAACCTTTTCCTTTCTAACGAACTCTCAATATATCTCATTTAATATATATTAAAATCAAATATCACGTATTCATTCCAATCAATTCGAAACCCTACATGCAACTAAGATTGACCGTATTCTATTCAAAGGTCATACATAAATATTACAGTAACAGCATG
This sequence comes from Gynandropsis gynandra, assembly GCA_036759665.1. Classification (NCBI taxonomy): domain Eukaryota; kingdom Viridiplantae; phylum Streptophyta; class Magnoliopsida; order Brassicales; family Cleomaceae; genus Gynandropsis; species Gynandropsis gynandra. The sequence continues at coordinate 43,601,856 of CM071867.1, forward strand.
GACCAGTACATAATAAGCACCAAACATGGGAGTGTGCAAGCCTATTCATACATTATCATCATCATCATGATCATCATCATCATCATAAAGCTTACTATCGAACGACTTTCTATCCTCGGCCAATATGGGAATGCAAACATCCTCTCTATCATCATAAGCTCGTACATAAGCAACATGGGAGTGCAAGGAAAGCTATTCATGAATCATCATCATGATCACCATCATCATCATCATCATCGACATCATCATAAGGCCTACTATCGAACGCCTCTCTATCCTCGGCCAACTCAGGGCAATACCTGTCAGCCAAAATCTCAACTTGGTCGGAAAATGATTTGGATCCAGGCACACCAATGTGAAGAACCATCTGGTTCCACCTCTTCCTACATAACTCGCCTGATCGATTCTCGAGAAGACTATCCCAATCTACGTCTTCAATACACGCCGAATCAAGTTTTTGAAGCTCGGCCAATAGACGATAATCATCGGCATTATCCCAAATTCCCTCGGCAACCATTGGCGATGTCAATTGATTGTACCATTTCACACAGCATACTGAATGATTCCTCGTTCCAAGCTTATCGCTTATTGCTGTCCACGGGATGTTATCTCGAAGCATCCCATGTTTCGAGTTCTTCTCTTGTAATGCTTTTGTTCTTAGATCAACGTTGACAAGATCGAAAAGGGTTTGATACTCTTCACGGGACCATTTCACTTTGTTCATTGACGGAAATTTGATTCTTCTCCACGCGTCTTTCACGTGCCATCTGTGTTTTCCAATTGCTTCACCAATTGTTTTCCAGTCTGACCCATGTTTCTCTGCGAAACTTTTGACGAGTTCCAATTGTTCTGGCGTCCATGACCGTTCAGAATCTCCTTCAAACAGAATATGAGCGCGGTAATATACGCTATCTCGTGTCCTCCATGGTAATGCAGCTGCTATTTCTTTCCAACAATTTCTAGTTTTCGGGTTTGATTTGCATTTCATTACCATGCTTAAGCCTTCTTCTCCTAAACCATGGACATTTATGTATCGTTGAACAGCCGCTTTAACTAATTCATCTTCTTCCTTTGAGAACCTTTTACCCCTCACCAACTTACCCTTTTCTTCTCTCTCTTTTTCACATTCATCTTCAGAATCTTCGCCATCAGATAATGGAAAAACATCCACTTGATCAGAAAATTTCACCTTTTTGGCACTTTTACTTGACGATGGAGTTTCATACTCTGAGTTTTTACTTTCATCTTGCTTTTTCTTCTTTGCATCCCTCTCGGATTCCATGGTGTTTTGTTTCTTCTTGCGTTTCTTTTTCACCTCTTCATCGGAATTCTCCATGCTTTGATCAGCTCCAAATTTGTTTTTCTGTTTTTTCCTTTTCTTTTTCTTGCTGGTATCATCACTAGAACCATCAATGACTTCCATAGGCATCTCATCCCTTTGATATTCATTCTCAGCCTCAAGATCACTGACTTTAGTTTTACCCTTCTCCTTCTTCTTCTTCTTCTTCTTTCTCTTGCTGTTATCCTCTCTTGACATCTCATCTTTTTCGGTAGCTGTTTCATTCTCAACTTTCTTGTTCATTAATGAGTCTTTGGCCTCAGAATCAACCATTACTTCCTTACTTTTCTTCTTCTTTTTACGCTTCTCCATCACTTTTGCGTGCCCATCAAAACTATCCTTCCCCATACTTTTCTTCTTCTTCTTCGTTTTCTCAATGCTTAGAGATTCATCGATGACACTATAATCAAGTGCTGCTTTGTGCTTCTTCTCCTTCCCACTTGCATATTTAGAAGGGAAATATTCATTAGAATGTCAACAGCAGAAGAATCAAAGATTTGAACGTTAATCTTACAAGATCCCATTCGATTCATTCGATTATTCAATATACAGAAGATTAAATTAGCAATGCAAGAATCTTAGAAATCCCAGTTGAGAAATTGATACCTTTCTTCCCTGACTCCTTCCATTTTATATCACACTTTTGAGAAGCCAACCTCCCAAGCTGAAAGATTAAAATATCAATACTGGAATTCTACTGGAGAAGAACCCTAGATCAGGGCGCAGTTTCAGAATCAAATAAAATTTGTATTACTTCATGTCAGATCCTAAGAAGCTGAATAACACATAATCATATAGTCACTGTAAACCACCGCTTCAAAAAGGAAGAACAGTGGATAATTCGCGACCTAGAAGCTAATCTATCACCGGATTCAATCAACGCAAAACGGGTTTATCTTTTTCCAGGAGAGAAACAATCGAATCGAGAAAGATGAAATTACACACACACACACACATATATATATATATAGAAGGAAGTTTAGTGGATACCTTGCGGTGGCGTGATCGAGACGGCAAGGCGGAGCCAGGGAGAGGGGTCGAAAGTATAAGGGAGTCAACCAGGGACGAACAAGATGAGTTCTGATACGAATCGAAGGGCTGTAGGGATTCGACGACGGAGATTCAGCGATTTAAACACAGAAACACACAACAAATTCAGATCACTACGGTGGCTGTGGTTAGGGTTTTCGTGTTTGACGGTGGGTTTATTGGCAGCGGCGTCCGATGTTTGTAGAAACTGTGATTTATTGAAGTAGGAGTGGGTTTTTTAATAACTCGTTTTAATAATTAATTAATAAAAAAAATATTAATTTCAATATCTAAATAGGTACATATATATTACGAAAATACTAATTCATCTTAAAAACCTTAATTTTTGAAACATTTTACTATTTTAAAATTTTGAAATTATCATTGTGCTATTTATATTACTGTGTTACCGTCAAAAAAGTTATATACAATAAAATTTGTAATTAACTTTTTTATCATATTCCACAAAAAATGTTTATTTTTCCTTTTTTTTATTTTATATATTATACACATTGTAATACGCTGTGAAACTATTCATTATACATTATATTATATGATAATATTGTACGATTTTAAAAATCACGATACACTATTGAACTACACATTGTACAAATACGTTATATTATATTATGGAACAATTTTTATAAAGTGCAACAAACCCATTGAACCATACCAAAAAAACTAATTGAGGATATTTGTAATTAAGATAATTTTAGAATGAATCCTATAAATTTGTAATTAGGGTTTCAAAATTGGAACTCCTTGTGTTTGCAAAATTACTTTTAAAATTAACGACAATATAATAGATATTCTAATTTTCTCCAAAGGTAAAATGTATGGTTCAAAAGATGAACACTTTGATGGAGAGAAAATGTAATGTAAAAAAATGAAATTTCAAGTTTTAAACTTGAAGATTAAGTTTTTGAAAATCCAAAAAAAGAAAAAACTTAAGTTTATGCATCAACGGTCACTAAAATCTACGGTTGTTTTTCTCCTACTCCTCCTTTAGCTTAGCAGAAGCGGCGGTGCTACGGCCAGAATAACGGTAACCGCTCGTACATCTTCCGACGAATTTCAGAACCTCGTCGATTAAAATCACCGGAAGCGCAACCGCCAACACCAATAGCCATTCGTTTAAGCTCAATGGCACGATCCCGAATATCTGAGCCAAGAACGGAACGTAAAGTATCAAGAAGTGAAGTCCGAACGAGACTGACATCGCCAAGAGCAACCACGGGTTAACCCACGGTGGCATCGTCAACAGACTTCCGTCTTCCGAGAGTGCATTCAACGAATTGAACATTTCAATGGCCACTAAAACCGAAAGGGAAGGAGTCGACGCTTTGATTTTGCCTTGTTGGAAGTAATCGCACGGGTTTGAATCAAACGAGAATGTCTGAGAACCAGCCGTGAAAGGCGAGGCCGTGAACCCGTCCCATGATGAGCATTGGCCCCAATTTGCGAGTTGCGAGTACGTGACGAGACTGTGACCGTCTTGGCTCAAATCAATGCCTAGAAATGAATTATGGGTGAACCATATGATGAATACTCCAACCGTAGCAACGCCCACGTAAGTACCAATCACCTGTGATGTCAAAACAGTTTGTATTGTATGAGAAAGTATGACGGAACGGGAAATCGAAGATGACGGGTCGGAGTTACCAAATAACGGAAAAGGATCCACGGGGTGATGAGGGAGTCGTCGCTTCTACGAGGAGGCTTTTTCATAATGTCTTTATCAGGAGGGTTGAATCCCAGAGCTGTTGCGGGAGGTCCGTCTGTAACGAGATTAACCCAAAGAAGCTGGACGGGGATCATGCCTTCAGGAATCCCGAGGGCGGCTGTAAGGAATATCGACGCAACCTCACCGATGTTGGAAGATATCATGTACCTTTCAACCCATATGAAAATGATTAGGATCGATACCATACGGTACAAATTAAACCCGAGGAAAAAACTCACCGGATGAAGGCCTTCATGTTGTTGTAAATGGATCTGCCTTCGCCCACGGCTGATACAATAGTGCTGAAGTTATCATCGGCTAGGACCATGTCGGAAGCTTCTTTTGCCACCTGAAAAAACAAGTGAATACCATTATCGAAAACCATTATCGACGAAATCGTTTCGTTTGATTGAAAAACGAAAGAAATCAGAATAATACCTCAGTACCGGCAATGCCCATAGCCACGCCAATATCAGCTAACTTTAAGGCAGGGGCATCGTTAACACCATCTCCGGTCATAGCAACTACTTCTCCGTCTTCTTTAAGTAATCTAACAATTTCTTGTTTATGTTTCGGTTCAGCCCTCGAGAACAAAAGTCCGCCGGACTGTCTTAGATGATTCTTTTGATCTTTAAGCTCCATAAATTGTTTCCCAGTCAAGCTTCTAGAAGAAATATCTTCGTCTGCTTCAAAGACTCCGATTTCACGACAAATTGCTTCTGCTGTGCTTTTGTTATCTCCGGTGATGACCATGACACGGATTCCCGCTGTTCTGCAGTCTGCAATCGCTTGACGGACCTCTTTCCTCGGAGGATCCTTCAATTCATAGCAAATCAATCACCAAAATGCAAGAACGAAGGAACGTAAAAACGACTTCACAGGGTGAATGAAACTTACCCTTAAACCGACTAATCCTACGAATACGAGATCTGTCTCAATAGAAGAATAGTTAGACGGGTTAAGCAGAAGCTGATGAGCCGGGTGGTCTTCGTTCCCATCATACGTGGCAAACTCTGCTGGAACATCCTTGTATGCAAACCCGAGACACCTCAATGCATCGGTAGACATGTCGTGTAGACTTTGTAAAATAAGATCCTTTGAGTATTGATCCAATTCTTTAATGGAGCCATCAAGTAACTGAATATGTGTACTTCTTTCGAGTACATTTTCTACCGCACCCTGCGAAATTTCAAACGGAAAATGTCAAATAACTATGAACAACCATAGAGATGAAATGTTCATTGTGGAACATCCAAACAAACCTTGACCAGTAGCAATTTTTTGCCCGAGCTTGAATCGACAATAACTCCCATTGATTTCCGGTCACGATCAAACTCAAGAGTGGCAATCCTTTGTTCTAGTTCGCTCCATAAACGACAACAACCTTTTACGATATCCAACGAAGAAAAATAAGAAAAAATGTGACGATAAAAAAAGAGAATAAATAAAAAAGGGGATCGAAGTTTACTTACGCAGAACATCTCCATCAGCCAAAGATGATGCCTTGTTCAATCCTTCAGGAAATCCCATTTTCTCAACTAAGACCTGCCGAGAAAAACAGATAGCATCAACAATGGATGCATGTTAAGGCAAACAATTTCAAGATCATGTACTAATGACAGAGAAATTAGGGTTTTTTTACCTTCAAGGCTGCTTCTGTAGGCATGCCAGTAGCTACACAAAGGGGTCCAGTTTGTTCGACGCCAGCATCATTGCAAATGGCAGCAATTTTGGCAATCATTTGAAGATTTGAATCCATTCGACCCATTGGCCAATCTTCAATTTTCCCATCTCGAGGATCATATGTTGTCCCCTCAACATTGAAAGACCTAAGGGTACCAGCCCTGGAACCCATAGCGACAAGCTTTGAAACAGCCATCTGATTAGTTGTCAATGTTCCGGTTTTATCAGAACAGATCACGGTTGTACAGCCAAGGGTCTCGACACTAGGCAACTTCCTAACAAGAGCATTCTTCTGAGCCATTTTCCGAGTGCCAAGGGCCAAGCATGTGGTAATAACGGCCGGCAATCCTTCTGGGATTGCAGCAACTGCCAATGCTACGGCAATCTCAAAGTAATAAGTGCATTTCTCGAAAGAGAACTTAAAGTTTCGGGGCCAGCCATTAACGTACTCCCAGGAAAGAAAGTATTTGACATTAATAAGCCAAACCAATGCACAAATCACCCCGATGATCATGGTTAGAGCCTCTCCAAATTCGTTCAATTTTTTCTTCAGAGGGGTGTCTTCCTCGCTTTGTGCAGCTTCCTGGATTTGTGAATGTACCCGTCCTATCTCGGTATTCATCCCAGTTTCTGTAACTAAGCATATGCAATTCCCATTCACGACTGTGGTTCCCGCAAACACCATGCATTTCTTACCTTGAATATCTGTATTCTCGTCCACAGGCTTGGTGGTTTTGCTCACGGCCTCACTCTCTCCAGTCAATGATCCCTGCTCGACTCTAAGGGTCGAACTGATCAAAGCAAGTACACGCATATCAGCAGGCACTTTATCACCGACTCGTAGCTCCACAATGTCACCAGGAACAAGCTCCTTTGCGGGTAAGTTAGACACTTTCTTCCCATCACGTACAACAGAAGCCTGCTCAGATTGTATTTCCTTCAAAGCCTCCAATGCCTTTTCAGCATTGCTTTCTTGCCAAATCCCGACAATGGCATTCACAATCAATATCAAGAAAATCACGAGTGGCTCCACAAACGCAGTGATTCCAACCTCACCTCCTTCTTCACCATCATACAAAGCCAATACAAAGGATATAATAGCAGCAGCCAATAGAATCCGAACCAATGTGTCATTGAACTGTTCCAATATAAGCTTAAAAATGGATGTCCCTTCGGGCTTCTCTAACTCATTCAATCCATAGATCTGTTGTCGTTTCTCCACTTCATCTGCTGATAAACCCTTTTCACGGGTGACACCAAACTTCTCTTCACATTCACGAACATCTTTAGCCCAAGCAGGGAAAGTATTTGATTTTAAGGGTTTGGATTTATAACTTTCACTCTTCCCGTAATCTTCACCCCCTTTCCCCATTAGCTTCGGCCGTCAACAAAAATCAGATTCTTCACTCACTTAGAACACGTCCTAGTGATTATCAAAGCTTAAAATCGAATTGAGACTGTAAAAAATCGAAAATGAAACCGGAACGAGGATTAGACATTGATCGGATGCAGAGTTCCATTTTATCTAAAAAAGCATCAATATAGAACCAAAATCGAGATTGAAACTGGAATCAAAGAACAACACAAAGATCAACAACCAAAGCGACAGATTCAGTTCCATTTCTGGGTAACAAATGTCTCTTCGAATCCAAACAAGGAATGGAAAATAACCATTGAAATTCGAGAAAAGAAAGAAACAATGAAAGACGAACACAGAATCCGAGATCGAAAAACTCACCAGAAAATTCGGAGCGAAGGAAACTCCGTACAGTTTCGCCGATGGGGAATCGCACGGATCTCAGAGTAAAGACGCAGGTATACATACAAAATATATGCGTCTGTTTAGAACATCATATTTATTTATTCTTACGGTTTTTACCCCCTACATTTTAGGAAAATTACTGCCAACACCCAAACTTTTGATTAATATAATAGAGTCCATATATTCTTTCAAATTTGCATATTTTTCTTAAACTTTAGTTAAAACTAGACCTGATCATTTCGGGTTTCGGTTCGGATTCGTTTCGAATATAATGGATACGGATTATTCGAATTTTATAAAATAATAACTGAATTTAAATCGATACGGTTCGGTTTGGTTGTACAATGGTTCGGTTCAGTTAATAAAATATTGTAACCAAAATAAATATCGAACTCTAATTTATTCGGTTATTATTTGATATTTCGATATTACCAATTATTTCATCATATACATTACAAATAAATAAATAAATGATAACATTTTGAATCTTTCAAATAATTCATATATTTTACAAAATATAATGTATTATTAAAATTTGATATTTAATTTTAATGATTAATTATATTAGATAAATATTCATTTGATAAAAATCATTTATCTATATATTTTTATGTAACGAATCATTTATCCACGGATTTTCGATTAATAACCGAATCGAACTGAATCTATTCGGTTTATTAATTTTTATACCCAATCAATTATTTTATTTGTACTCGAATCGAACCGAATGACTATAATTCGGTTCAGTTTGGTTCCGTTTTATATAATCGAACTGAAATATTCACCCCTAATTAAAATGTGATTTGAATTTGGAAATTATTTCAGATTTCAGATTATGTCCATGTCTAGCAAAATTTGACTGTGAATATGTTAGATCCGGTGGACTATAAGTAGTATTAGTATTTGTACGGGGTACAAAAGCAACAATTTAAGATATTTATGGTGTTTTTTAGTTATTTTAAAAATACTTTTCTTTGAGATTTAACTATGTAAGTGCGAATATCTGCTTTATGGAAGAACCTAGATTCCAAAACCAATGCGCCGGTAAGATTGTGCCACGTCACGTAATAGATCCGGACGCGGCGATCACATAGGCCTCACGTTGCCACGCAACTATTGACACGTGGCGTTAAATTATTGGTTCTATATGAAATAGCCATGTTGCCTTTCACACTCGATTTTCCCCTGTGTCTATTTTAGGAAAACTTTCTCCCATATTTTTTTTCCTTTTTTATAAATGTCTTCCGATATAATTGAAAAATGAATCTATTTCTTTATTACATGAAAATATAATATAAAAATAAGAAAGAAAGAAACGAATATTGATCACAATATAAAGATAAGGGTTTCAATTCCGTTTTTTTATTATTAAAAAGATGATTTTTTATTTTCTTTTAATTTATTCTTATATTTTAAAAATCTACTTGACTTAGTTATTTTGAAAATGAAACATTGTCTATTATTATATACAAATAAGTCCAAAGAAATATTCAACCATCTAATCACATAATTACTGATTTAACCTTACTAATGACAATTATTCTAATTACTTATGAATATCTAATAAAATATTTTTTTATACTTTAATAAACTCCAATTTTGTTTTCTTGTAAACATTTAGATATACATTTTATATATGAACATCTTATTAAAAAAATTGTGGTTGTAATTATAATATATTATATTATATCATACATATACTTTATGTATAAATTTTAAATACAATATGAGACACAATTTTATTTTTTTAACTATTGTGTTTTAATCTTGTTGCTTTGTAAACTTTTCCATTCATCTTATTCTCCTAAATTATCATAGATAACTATATTTACATGAATTATTAATGCTCGTTATATTTTTTTCTCCGTTAAAAAATACGTTAATTTTCTATCAAATCTTTTTAAAACAGTAAATTCCCACGAACTATATAACTTTTAGTCTATTTTCCTCCAAATATTGTACATTCAACGTATTTCTTTTATAAAAGGGTACATTCAACTAATTTTCTCTCTAAATTTATTAAATCATCTTATACCCGTAAATTTTGTTATATAACTCTCTCAAATTTATTAAATCATTATAACTTTATCTCCCCCTAGAATATGGAATGCAATATAAACATAACATATTATATTTAAAAATATTGTTTATTATTTCTCTCTAAAGTTTATAACTTATAAACGCAGCATTAGATTTAAAAATTTATAAACGTAATAACGTAATATATTACCTTTAATAATAATATATTTCTAAATTTTGGTTATTATATACACATTTTGATATGATACAACTATAAAAATCTCAACATTTTTCCAACTTTCGCATGCATATTTCAGTCATCCTCTTGTTAAGTTCAGATTCATTATACCTATTAGCTGTTCAAAAGCATCTCAATTTTACACATCTTCGTGAATTACATGTTGAAAGTTGAATATATTGAACCAAAATAAAATTATTAATTTATGCAAATGACTTTCAAAATTATCATATATTTTATGTTCTATTCCACTCTTCGATAACTATACACCATTTATATAATTTATCAATCACCGCAAAATTTGAAAATTATTTGAAAAAATATCATGAAATGTATTCTTAGGTTCAGTTCCACATATATAATAAATTAAAATGTTTTTTTATATATATAAAAGCATTTGTGTGTATATATATCCACTTTCTAAAAAAATAAAAAGAATTTTATCGTCATGGAAAAATAAAAAATGGAACGATTGAAAATCAATATTATAACAAATTCATCCAAACGACCGAGATTAAAAAAAGAAATCAGACCATTCACATACATAATATCAACACATACGGATACTTTTCATTTGTATTTCTCTTGAATTAATATAAGATATAATTTCCGTATATAATGCAAGGCAAATAATAATATGAATCTTTCATCATCCTTGCATAGAATTTGTCAAACTATATGAATAAAATAGTTGGAGAAGTATATGAATAAAATAGTTAATATCAACAGGATTTGATAACCCACCTCCTGAAATTTGGACTTGTATAATTTGATTTTGAATTTCATATAGTTATGCAATGAATAATTCATATTGATTCAAGTTATATGGTTTATTTTTAATTAAAAAATTATATATACAATATATGCCAATAAATGATTTTTTTGTTATAATACTTGGTTTGTAAACGGTCGTAATACGTGCAATTAATTAAACTTTCAAGTTCGAAGAATATAAAGCGTTTTATGAATGTGAAAAGCTATAATTCCATTATAAATAAATATTAATGATAACGAAGAGACAACGATGGGTACATAAATATAAATGTAAAGCTTTATGTTAATGCAATATTTTAGGAACATGTGAGATCTTTTCAAAATCAGGTTGTTGAGCATTTTAAGGAGGTGAAAGATTCAAAGAGAAGAATAAGGAGTAAAAAGAGGATCAAGAGAATTCAAATTAAGGAAAGATTCAAAGAGCAAATCAAGGAGAATAAAAGGGATCAAAGAGAAGAATAAGGAGAATAAAAAGGAGTAAAAAGAGGATCAAGAGAATTCGAATTAAGGGGGAGTCAAAGTGAATCGAGCGGATTCAAAAGCTGAAGGAAGTTCAGCATGACGGTGCGGCGGAAAAACCGGGAGTGGTTGCTGAGCCGTGAGCAAGGCAGATAAATTGACCTGGAAATAAAAAACAAGGTCAACGAATCTGGACGAGTATCGAAGAAGTACTTAAAACAGAGTGAATGCAGTTCACAGAGTTTTAAGTGTACTTAGAGCGATACAGTGAAAAATAGAGAGAAACAATTAGCGTTTATTTACATCTAACTCAGGGGGAGTTATCTGCGGAAATCTTTAGTGCATTGTAAAGAAAGACAAATGTACTCGAAAGATTGATTGGTAAATAAAGCTGGTATTGTTTGATATTTTCGGTCTTTTTGAATTATCGATTCACCAAGTTGTCTTCTACAAGTTTTTCAATTGGTATCAGAGCTGGTAACCTAAGTTTAGAGTAAATCTAAGAACTGGTTTGAGATCCTAGAAGACAACAATATGGAAGGACTACGAGAAAAACAATGCTACAAATGCAAAGACTTTGAGCACACAAAAGATGAATGTGCGGATGAAAGTATGGTCAAAGGAAAATCACTAATCACGTTTAGTGACTCAAGTTCAGATTCCGAAGACGGCAATGAGGAAGACTTGTCAAGTTTTGTTTCACACATCGGAATAATACAAGAAAATGATGAGGAAGAAAAACAAGGCAACAAAGGTGATGAAACAGAAGTCGATGAAGAAGATGAAGTTGATGTAGAGATGCTCTACAATGAGTGGCTTAGGATGAGCAAATTGAATGTTCAAGTGATCAAGGAGAATGAGAATCTGAAAGCTCAGATTCGAGATATGAAGCAAGTAGTAGATGCTAAGGAAGAAGAAGTG
>CM071867.1:43616169-43635773 GCA_036759665.1 Gynandropsis gynandra
AGCACATGCGGATATAGATAAGTTAACTCGAGAGAAACAAGAGGTTAACGAATCTGGACGAGTATCGAAGAAGTACTTAAAACAGAGTGAATGCAGTTCACAGAGTTTTAAGTGTACTTAGACCGATACAGTGAAAAATAGAGAGAAACAATTAGCGTTTATTTACATCTAACTCAGGGGGAGTTATCTGCGGAAATCTTTAGTGCATTGTAAAGAAAGACAAATGTACTCGAAAGATTGATTCGTAAATAAAGCTGGTATTGTTTGATATTTGTGGTTTATTTGAACTATCGATTCACCAAGTTGTCTTCTACAAATTTTTCACTTTATACAAACCATATTTATAATATATGTACGTACACAAAAGTACAAGCCTTAAATCATGGACCATGACACCATGTAGCATTTGATGATTCCAATATTTTTTTTAATTAAGAATCAATATAGATTATAACAATTAATAACGTTTTCCACTATAAACGATAAAATAATATATTTTTAAAATCAAGGGAGTTTTTTTTAATTAACAATGGTTAATGATTTTTTTTAACAAATTGAGGATTTAAAATAAATAACAGAAATATTTATTAAGCAGAAACAAATAAGGGGTTGACGAAGCATGCCGTACAAAATAATGTCAACTCGATTAGATGTGACAAATTCAACAATCGGAAAATTATATATATTCATCTATAATTTTTTTTGTTTTCTTTCACTAATAAAGTAGAATAATTTTGTGTTATAATGTATATTATGTCCTCTCATTAAAGAGTTATGCCACTTATATATAATATACAAATATATTATTCAACGATAACTATTTTATCATCTCATTGAGAACCACTTAGGGATAAAAAATTTATATAAAAAAATTCAAATAGCATTAATCGGCGCTTACAAATGGAAATAACATAATGACGAACCGCAAAAGTAAGCGATGATTGGTTCTCCACATTAGTTGACTTTGACTAAAATCAATAAAAGTCAACCTTCCATTAGAGCTTGCAACCATGTTCTAAATATAGAAACTAGGTTTTTATGTTTACTCGCCACTTTGTTTTAATATATGTTTTTTTAATATTTTTATCTGAATATAAAAATTCATATTATGTATTTGTCTCAATTAAATTCCCACTAATGTGAAAGACTTTTTCAAGATAAATCTTATCAAATGTATTTTAGCTAATTTAACTAAATAAAATTAGATTATTTACACATTGACCTATATATACACGCATACACAAAAACTTTTTTTTTGTTAAAGAGCATACACAAAAACTTCATATTATATAAAACCATATGTTTATATTTTAGTTCGTAGGAAAGAAGCTTCCTTTTTTACGAGTGTATATATATATATACATATATATATATGTAGACGCTTACAATACATGTATACAATATATATATACATATATATATACCCTGTATTCTTTGGATCCATCGTCTAACACAAGCCGTCGATCGACCATGTCTCACACTTTCCTTTGGATCCTCTTATCTCTCTCATCAGTCTTTGTTAGATCCATCAATGGTAATGCCAAAACATTAATTTGTTATATATATATATATATGTAAATTTAAATGATGTAAATGAAAATGTAAAGATTGATATATACATGCATGTATATGAAAAATTTGTCAGGAAGGGTATGTGATCCGTCGGATCTATACGACCAACAAACGCAATATTACTCAGAGTCGCAGGACAGAATGGGGACGATCGGCGTTTCTTGCGAAACGACGTACGGCGGCGGCGGTGGCGGCGGCGGCAGCGGTTATTCATCTTATGGAAGCTCAGACAGTAACCATTTAAGAGCCATTCTCGGTGTCTCTATTCCACTTTTCGTCATTTTATGGGTCGCGATTGGGATCTTCTGTTTCTTCAATCAAAAGAGAAGGGCCGCCAACGCAGTCGCTACCAATAACTTTCAAGGTGAGTTACATTTTATTATATATATACATATATTATATATATATCAATTATGGTACGTGACGTAGTTAAACCCAAAAATTAACTCAAAAAAGTAACTTAAAAACGGTAAGATTGTCAAATGAATCCATAATTTATATTTTAACCTGTGAGATAATATAGTATAATATTAACTCAAGTCAATCTTCAGTTCTAGAACGTGAATATTACAATCCAAAATCCAATATCGATATATTTAAATCCAGATGAATTGAAATATGATATTATCGTTATGATAAATTGTCTCACATCAGGTAGGATATGAATATATATGGTCTTGGACAACCCTAAACTCTTGAGCTAACTGTTGGTATTAGTTAGGCTCAAGCCCATATTTGATATGATATCAGAGCCCGTTTCGTCTTGATTTGAATATACCGATGCTAAACCCCGATTGCGATGTGCACGCTCCAGGATCGAACCTGAGCATGAGGGGAAATGTTATGATAAATTGTCCATATCGGCTAAGACATGAACTTTGGAATTTGTATATATATATGATGTTGAACAACCCTAAATTTTTTAATTAGCTTTTGGGATCATTAAGGTCCAACCCATACTTGACAATTATATTGAATATAAATTTAAGTTTAATTAATCCAATATATCATAAATAGAATTTTATCGCTCGTATTTACGTTTCAACCGATGTAGAACTCATAACATAGCAATATATATATATATATATATATATATAAAGTTGAAATGCTTTTTGGGTTAGTTAGAACCCGCATTAAACTTCAAATTAACGGATTTCTTAAGATATGTACACATTTGATATATATATATATATATGCAAGTGCCTATACATCCAAATTAGATGGTTATATATGGGTAGTATTTATATTATACAATAAGCAATTGTTGTATATTCAAAACTAAATCAATTTATAATTTTCAAGTATATATATATATATATATATGCATGGTTTAAAAAAGAAAGTGTAGGAATAGGTATATATACAAAGGTAAATGTGTAAATGTTTTGATTTGATTTGTATAGGGCAAGCCGGAGGAGATAATATGGCTAATGGAACCAATCAAAAGACTTATCCAAGTGGGAAACCTATCACTAATAATGATATCAACGTATGATTTTAAATTAATTTTCCACATTATCCATTTTCTTTTTTTCTTGTCCTTGTATTATTGTTTTCATCCTTTATCATTATGATAAATACAATAATAATATTTATAGGTTTTTGTTATTGTATTATTATAAATATTATTATTGTATTTATCATAATGATAAAGGATGAAAACGATAATACATGCATTGTATGTTTTTGTTATTGAATACAAACATACGATAAAGACATATAGTGGAAATTTAAATAACACAATAATACATGCATATAATAATTTTTATATGTTTTTGTTATTGAATACATGTAATATATTCAGGGTATATTCAACTAGTTAGTATATTGTCGTCCTCGTAATTTATTTCTTATATTTTCGGAGTATTCATTATGTTTGGGTTGGATTAGGACTAATCCTCCGAAGACGAAATTGAAATCTGAAATAAAAGAGAGTTTTATCTCATTCATTCACTAATTAAATTAATTAATGTTAAGCATCTTTGTTTTTATAATTCATGCATTGAATCAGCTTGATCTTACCCTCTCACATCTACTTGTTTTCTTGTGAATTCATGGTTCGTTTTAATTAAGATTATATTAGTAATGGTACGATTTATTTTTTGAAACGTATCAAAAAGAAAAATACATTGTTTTTAAAAATATAAAATATATTAATTAGATAAAAAAAATTGGTTTGTAGACAATGTAATACATGACGATGCAGTAGCAGACAACTAAAAATAAGAATAACGAATAAAAATTAGGGGTGTAAATGAACTAGTTCCATTTATATCGTTATCGGTTCATTAGAAAACGAGTTGGTTCAGTTAAGTTGATTTTTTAAAACGAGTTTGAAAATTTTAGTATGACTCAAGTCGTCTTTAGCTCACCAAAAAATGAATTAATTTACAAACTAAATCATTTAATTTGAAATAACGGTAAAATATATTAATCATCAAACAAAATAAAATATTAGTTCGAATACAAATTTATTTAATATCAAAATACTAATTGAATACAAAGTTATCAAATATCAAATAAAATGTCTAAAACATAAACATTTTAAATTTGATGGTTCGTAACTCCACTCGTAACATTTTTTATCTCTTTAGTAATGGTTTCATATCCTCGAAATTAATTTAACATAAAAGAAGTGAAATATGTTAAATACTTGTCTTTATTAGTGATGACGAGGGAATGAAAACTCAATTTTTCGATCATTATATGGTTCTAAAAAATGTCCTAGATGGTAAATCGAGCCTTTCAATTAATTCATAATTGAGGGTTTTAGGCGGATGGACCTCCTATGGGGTTTGGACAACCGATTAGTCGTCCGGCGGTCACCTAGATGATCGTTTTATTTTTTAAATTTGAACCAAAACGACGTCTTTTTGGTGTTTAAAGACGAAAATAAACCAAATATCGTCTCATCCTCGCCTTTCTCTACACTGCGCCTCATCCTCGTCGAGAGATCTTCCATGTTCGTCTTCATCCTCCTTGTGTTTGAGATTTGTCACGTTTGCCTTGATCTTCTACCATCGTCTCGAGTTATGCCTCGTCCTTGTATTCCTTTGTCGTCCGTTTTCTGTTGAACCATGGACGAATGGACGACGACAAATATAGCAGGCAAACGAGAGTTGGCGTTTAGACGAACGAGGTGTCGACAAAAAGGAAAAAGAAAGAGAAGAGAAAGATATAGAGTAGAGAAATAGAGAATGAAAAGAGAGACTACACTACAAAAAAACATGGAATTTCCAACGGACGGGGCAACGGATCCGTCCGTTGGAAACGTGAACCAACGGATTGCAACGGATGTGGTGAAATTGCAACGGGCAGAAATCCGTTACAAATCCGTTGCAATTTGCAACGGATTTGTAACGGAAAACCTCCGTTGGAATGGTCGTTGTTGCAACGGATTTGTAACGGAAAACCTCCGTTGGAATGGTCGTTGGAAATCCGTCGCAAATTTTAACGGATGGCAAAGGAAACCATCCATTGGCAATGTCCGTTGGAAGTTCCGTTAGAAAACATTCCAACGGTCGTCCGTTGCAACTTCTAACGGATACCCATTAGAAATGGCAACGGATGACCGTTGATTTTGTGAATTTCGAGGCCACCGGTTTAAATAAATTCACGTGAACCTCCAACGGGTATCCGTTGCGATTTCTAACGGATGTCCGTTGGAACGTTAACTATTTAGATCATACCAAAGAGTGCATCAAACCATCAATAACAAAAACATTTTCGAAAAAATATCGTCGTCTTCAAATCGAAATATATATAGATCAAGAGAATGGATGTATAGAAAAAAAGATCCTGTAACCGAAGAGATTACGCAAAAATTCTTAAACGGATTAGAGCAATTCATGAGTTTTGCATCGATGCAGCCTTTGTGTCAAGAACGGGGGACAAGGTTATGTCCATGCAAAAGAAGCAAAAACATGAAGTATCGAAATCAAGAAATTGTTTACAAACATCTGTATAAGGTGAGTTTCGTTAAAAATTACGAAATTTAATTTTTTCACGGCGAAGATTGTGGTGTTAGAGATAGTGTGCAAGATGCACAAGTAGAACGAAATGAAGAAGTTAGTTATGAAGCATCAACGACCAATCCATATGTGGAAATGGTGTCAGATGCTTTTCCTGGAGTTGTTAATGAACAAACGCATGAAGAGATACTGAACATCGATGCACGTCGATTCTTCAACCTATTGGATTCGGCGAAACAACCTATATATGAAGGTTGTCGTGAAGGTCAGTCTCGTTTATCTTTATCTTCAAGATTGATGAGTATTAAAACAGACTACAATGTGGCTGAAAATTGCATGGATTCATTTTGTAAAACAATGCGGGAATATTTACCGGAAAATAATCAAGCTCCCGAGACATACTACGAAACAAAGAATGTGTTAAAAGATTTGGGAATGCCACATGAGAAAATTGATGTTTGTAAAAACAGTTGCATGTTGTTTTGGGGAAATGATAAAGACTTGTTGGAATGCAAGTTTTGCGGTGCAAGCAGATTTCGGCCTAAAAAACCATCTTCACGAAAATATGCAACAACTACTACGCCAACAACAGCAAACCGAGATGGGCAATCGAAGTGGTCTTCAACAAAATGATTGAGCACTAGGAGTCCGTGGAATTCAAGGCCAAGAGCGAGAAGGCCAAACAAAATCGCTACGGTGAGAAGGTTCCCGGAGATGGTCCGCATCGCCATACTTCGGGATCAAAATCCTTCACGAAAAGAAAAAAAGAATTGGTAAAATTTTAATTATTTAGATTTTTTGTTTATTTAAATATTTATCTAACAACATTTTTTTTATATTGTAGATGCAACGGATGGGAAGAGAACCGACTCTTCTTGAAGTGGTATTAGAAACCCACGTAAAGAAGAAGTGGGTTGTCGGGGAAGAGGCCGAGGAACCGGAACTCGTCGATCCTCGAGCGGAGCAAACCGTGAGAGCTGTAACGTAGAAGATCACACAGCAATCTCAGGCTTGCGGTTCAAGCCCCGACGACCTCATTCCTTTACAAAAGGACCAAATTTATTTAGAGGTAAAAGGTTATTATTTTATTTCTAAATTACTAATCACATAATTTGTGAAAATCTAACGTTACTTTTGTTTGTCTTGTAGTCAGTGAGACCGTATAAGGGACATCACCGAGGACGTCACGACGGTACCTCCCGCGGTGCAAGAGAGTTTTTCGCAACAACGGCGGATCGAAGATCTCGAAACATAACTTCGAGATCCCAAGTGGCGCGACAAACATCTCAAATACAACACTTGGAGAGCGTCATTGAGTTGATATCCTGCCAGGTGAGGGGATCAACACCGCAGCAAGAACCGGGACTCGATTCGGATGCAACTCCGTCTAGAGGTGGTGGTGATCGTGGCAGAGATGATATGGACGCAACTGATCTTAATGATTTGTAATAGGAAATAGTTTAAATTTTAATGTTTTTGTAAAATAATTTTAATATTTTAATAAAAAACTTTTTAGTTTAATTTTTTTTATTTTTTTTCAAAAGTTCCAACAGGCAGCCGTTGGAAGCGCTAACGGGCATCCGTTGGAACGTATTTCCCGCCATTTTGCAACGGACGTCCGTTGCTATTTCCCGCCAAATGGCAACGGATGTCCGTTGCAAAGATGAATTTTTTCCCGCCTAATTTGCAACGGACAGTCGTTGCTTTCCAACGGCCGTCCGTTGCGAGTTTGCAACGGTGATCCGTTACAAAGCTTTGCAACTGGCGTCCGTTACTATATTTCCAACGGAAAATCCCGTTGCAATTTTGCAACGGATATAATCCGTTGGATGGCCGTTGCGAATTGCAACGGATCCTCATTTGCAACGAACTTTTCGCAACAGACGGGAATCCTTTGGCGTCCGTTGGAAACAGCGTTTTCCAACGGATTTTTGGTATTTTCCAACGGAAATGTCCGTTGGAAAATGGCAGTTGTTTTGTAGTGCTAGAAGAAAAAGAGAATGACAATTGAAAAAGAAAAGTCTCGTAGGGTTTAAGTTTAAAATTTTTCATATTTACAATTTAGTCCTTTATTTATATATAGTTTATTTTATTATATATATTTATATACTTTGAACAAAATTGTTAGATAAAAAAATTATATTTTTCATAATTTGACCATTTGAAATTAAATTCGTTATATATATAAAAATTAAAATATGTATTTATATTTGTATTTGTTCAATATCTAATCCGTCTAGATGATATATGATGTATATTCATCCAAAATAACGCGTAACACTTTCTTAAATTTTCAAACTTAATTATAGTTTATCCTTCAAATAAAATCTGTTCCATATAAAATCCTTCTTTCATGTATTTTAATTTTGGTAAAATATAAAATTTTATGTGTGAAAAGGAATTATAAATGAATGTAGAAAAAATAGTAAACAAATAAAAGAATATAATTTTTTTTTCAAGGTTAACAATCGAACTAAAGAGAAATGTAATACAAAATAAAGGATAAGTAGTTTGGATGACCAAAACTCTTTCGATGGTATGATAAAAATTCAATGGACGAAGAACCTCACTCTCTAGCAATCAACCAAATTAAAAAAGTGTGAACTCGAATTTTATATATTTTCTCAACAAAATTGATGATTATATTTTTTTTATTTATCTTGTGATTCAATTGGTAAGTGTATATAAAATGAATTTTTAATCTCATATTCTTGAATTTAAACTATTAAAAAAACTTATAAACTAATAAACTTTCACTTAATAAATAATAATAATAATAAATTAAATTTGTAGTTATGGTACCTAAAACATTAAAAAGCAATCACAAGGTCAAACCCATCAAAACGACGTCGCACCGATATTAACAAGTGACTGAAACGTCGCCGTCTTATCATTATTATAAACTGGAATTAAATAAAATATAAAAAATTAAACCCTTTAATTATTGTTTGTCTTTTTTCCGATGTAGCGAACTCTCATAAAGGAAAAAAACTTTACTACTACAAAAGAAGAGAAAAAAAAAATCGCTTGATTTCTTCTTCCTCTCTCGGATTTTCAATCCTTCGAGCTTCTAGATTAGTGTATCTGTTCAATTCTTGGATACATCATATTAGGTGCTGTTTCATTTGGTTGCAGATTCCAAATCTGAGCGATTTAGGGTTTTTCTCCTTTGAGAATTTGTTTTTACGATAATTGGTTCTTATTCATGCGTTAGTTTATTTGAAATAATTGTTGGAGAATGAAAATCATGGGTCGGTGCTTTGTTGCTTTGTAGCAGACGTGATTTTTCGATTTTACGTTTTGGTTTTCGATGGCTTTGACTGAGTTAAATGTGTTTTTCAGATGATACGAAATACTTGTTTGAATTAGTAGTGAATCTATTGAAATGTGAAATTACATGTAGATGATGTGTTTTAAGAAGAATAATAGATTATCAAGTTTTCTTAGGGTTCTGATTTGTCAATTCGTTAAGTCCAGAGCTTATAAATTGATCGTTGTTTATGAATCATGTTCATATATGTTAATTAGGGTTTTGTTGAGTAAATCTAACATAAGAAATGTAATAACATTACCAGGTTTAAATTGAGGACAATATATATGTGTTGTGTCCTATCCAAATTTGGTCTCTTACTGTTTTATTCATTCTTTTCAGGCAATTGTTCTTCCCATAATCCGGTAGCATCAATCTCCAGTCCCAGATTCACTGCTTGTTTGTGAATGAACTTTCACATGTTGTATTGATAATTTGTGCAAATGTCAAGCTTACTTAATGTATTGCTTCCTATTTATAGATCAAATTCATTGTGTTTTCTAGCTTAATTCATTTACTCATGCTTATAAGAGGCGATTTCCGTTGATTTTGCAGTCATCTATAAACGGATCTGCTTCAAATTTATCAGATGGGTCTGGCAGATCTTTTAATTCTTCATTCTCTGGTCAGTCTGGAGCAGCGTCACCGGTTTTTCATCATGCCGGTGGGTACATGATTCCGATGTTCTTGCCTTTAGAGATCTATTTAGCTTAGATTTTGTCTTTTATTTCTACAGGAACTATTCAGGGCTTTCATAACTTGCATGGAAATTTTAATGTTCCCAACATGACGGGTAGTCTTGGGTCAAGAAATTTGGGTCTCAATAGTGTTCCGTCTGCTGGGGTTCCACAACCGAATGGAAGTCTTTCAGGTGGAAGATTTGCGTCAAATAATCTACCAATCGCGCTTTCTCAGGTACAAAAAAGATCATGTGTTGTAATTCTGCTGATTGATATGAAATAATGATCCTTATTTATGGCTTTATTTTAATCATGCTGTCATATTTTCTTTTGTAGTTACCTCATGGTAACTCTCATGGGCACTCGGGAGTCGCTAACAGAGGAGGTATAAACGGTATAGGAAACCTTGGATTCAGTAGTAACAGTGATGGAGTTGGTGGTTCTATTCCTGGGATTCTCCGTACCTCTGCAACCGTTGGTAATCGGAGTACTGTTCCAGGATTGGGAGTTTCCCCAATTTTGGGAAATGCAGGTTCTCGAATAGTTAGTTCTATGGGAAATATGGTTGGTGGGGGCAACATGGGCAGGACTTTAAGCACTGGTGGAGGATTATCTTTACCTGGTCTTAGTTCTCGACTAAATCTGACAACAAACAGTGGATCTGGAAATTTAGGGCAAAATCGGATGATGGGTGGAGGACTTCCACAAGGTATTTCATGATTTGCATCTTAGTCTGGAGTCAGCCGATATCCTTTTCATGCTTTGTGTTTTTAATTTTTCCAAGTTGGTTTCTTTTTCCATAATTTAAGGTTTCCGTTTAAAGCTTTTAAAATTTTCTTTCCTCTTTAGGATCTTCGCAGGTTCTTTCCATGCTGGGAAATTCCTATCCCACAGCTGGTGGTCCACTTTCTCAAAACCATGTTCAAACAATGAACAATCTAAGCTCCATGGGGATGCTAAATGATATGAATAACGAAAATTCTCCTTTCGATATAAATAACGATTTTCCTCAGCTGACAAGTCGCCCTAACTCTGCTGGTGGTCCTCAAGGACAATTGGGTAATTCATATAGCCCTTCATTTTCTGGTTTCAATAATTGATTTGAGTTATTCATGTTTGCATAACCTTTTTAAAAACAACCAGGGTCTCGATTGAAACAAGGCCTTGGAGTCAGTCCTATCGTTCAACAAAACCAAGAATTCAGCATCCAAAATGAAGATTTTCCGGCATTACCAGGATACAAAGGTCTCCTGGTTTATCTGCAATTTAAACATTGTTTTTGTTTAATTGATATATATATATTTGTGTTTGTATGTGTTGTTGTGAGGTTTTCACCCTGAAGTAACATAATATTTTACCCTGAATGGATTTAATGAGTCTGATTTTATACAGTGTAACAGCTGTATTATTAATAATTTTACTTAATGATGTGTACCTTTCCTTCTATGGTCTTGATGGAGTTCTGATAAGGTCCTTAAATCTCTTTATTTTCACTATAAAATGGCCTCATATATTGAATTTCAACAATTGTCGTTAATATTGTGTGTGCATTTGGTAATATTTGATAGGATTTTATTGATCACCTTTATTTGTTGCTCTTGTTAAGAAGATTTCTGATCATAACATAGTCTTGACCAGATTAATAGGTTATTTTGTACAGGTGGTAACGCTGATTATCCTATGGATTTGCATCAGAAAGAACAACTCCATGATAATTCTATTTCAATGATGCAATCTCAGCATTTATCTGTGAGTTTTCGCTTATCAAAACATCACATTCGGTTTATCGCTCCTCTTTATATTATCCTCCATTGATGCAACATGCAGATGGGAAGATCTGTTGGGTTTAACTTAAGTGGTGTCTATTCATCACATCATCCTCAACAGCAACAACAACAGCAACATGCTCAAGCTGTTAGTAGCGGTAGTGTCTCTTTACATGGCTCTGACATGTTCTCATCTTCACATCCGACATATCAGTCTCAGGTATGGTACAGTTTGTAGTATTCAGTTGTCTCTTTGAATTTCATCAAGAGTTCAAGTAAAATTTGGCTGAGATTGTTGTTTTCGTAAATTTCTTCATGAAATCTGATTGGTTTCAGACTGGTGGACCTCCGGGAATTGGATTAAGACTTATGAATTCTCCAAATTCTGTTTCTGGGATGGGCTATGACCAGCTTATCCAGCAATATCAACAACACCAAAACCCGTCCCAGTTTCGTTTACAGCAAATGTCAGGCGCTAATCAACCATTTAGAGATCCAGGAACGAAAACGACAGTGGGATCACAGTCAAATCCTGATAGATTTGGCTTGCTTGGTTTGCTTAGTGTGATAAAGATAAGTGATCCTGATTTGACTTCTCTGGCACTTGGGATTGATCTAACGACGTTGGGTTTAAATTTGAATTCGACGGATAATCTTTATAAGACTTTTGGTTCCCCCTGGTCCAACGAACCCGCTAAAGGTGATCCAGAATTCAACGCACCTCATTGTTATTATGCGAAAAATCCTCCACCACTACATGTCAGTCACTCTATTCCTCCATTAACAATAAAGATTAAGTTTTTACCATTACCCGTTCACAATTCGTTTCTCGTGTTTGCAGGTTGGTTACTTTGTAAAATTCTCGGTAGAAACATTGTTTTACATCTTCTACAGGTAAGCCCGCGTTTTGGATTTGTTGACGATTTCATTACTCAAAAACTGAATCATAACATTTTCTCTCGCAGTATGCCAAAAGATGAAGCCCAATTATATGCAGCAAATGAACTGTATGCCCTTTTCATCATTTACTTTATTTCTCTACGAGTCTCGAATGCTTTTTATTTGATATATTGCTGAAGAGATCTATCGAAAAATCTACGAAACGCTTATACTTTTGCAGGTATAATAGAGGTTGGTTCTATCACAAAGAACATAAGTCATGGTTAATCAGAATTGGAGAACCTCTTGTCAAAACAAACACATACGAACGAGGATCTTATCATTGTTTTGATCCTAACTCATTTGAAGTCATCCGTAAGGTCGGTCCATACATCTTATTTCTTTACCCTTTATGTATTGTTCCATTTCCATTCGATTCTCAAGATTATAAGACCAAAATCTTGATGCAGGAAAATTTTGTTCTTCATTACGAGATGTTGGAAAAGAGACCATCCCTGCCTCAACAATGAGTAAACCATATCTACCTTTCTTCCATTATTTATAATGTAAAATCTCTTTATAACTCATCAGCTAGGAATCCACAGAAACAAAAACCCGTTCCCAGCATGTATTCTTCTTTGGAATCGAAATATTTTTTCGTAATATTCCATTCCCGTTGAAGAACAAAGGCCCTTCCAGTGTTATATTTGATCGATTTCTCTGTTTAGGAGTATATCATAAGAAGCTCTTTGAAAGGTTAGCTTCACCGGAGACTACAATGGCGCTTAAGGAGGGTTCGAAAAGCTTTCGTTTTCAAGGTAATTTTGCTCAATTCAACTCTTACGAAAACTCGGATTTACATTCAAAGTGTACAGAAGTAACGTGATCGTGGTATAGTATAGGATAGGAGTCAATCAAATTGCATACATTTTCTTGAAATCATTATTGAGAACATCTGAATCCGATACGTGGGACATCACCCAGGATTCAGATTTGCTGTTCATGGATGATTTCCGTATGTTCCTCACATTTGCTGCTTCAATCCTATGCTGTATCACCCAATAGCACATTGTCCCGAGTGTCGTGACCATTATCGTTGCCCCAATAGCCGTTACTCCGATGGCTAACCATTTCTCGTCCTTGCCCACGACCACAAACGATAGAGCCAAAAACGCGACTGAGACAAGAACACAAGCCAGCCACATGAGCTTGTTTATTACAGCCATCATCTGTTTCTTGGCTTTGCTCTCTATTACAACTACTGATGTCTGAACCACGACAACCGCCAAGGAAATAAAGAGAGCGATGGAATCGAATATGAAGAATATTATGAACGGTGCTCTCTCCGCAATATTTGCTTCCCCGAGCGAATGACCTTCCGGAATATCACTCGGGTCATCCACGTACTGTCCTGGAACAGTGAAAATCGCTGCAAAGGCGACCGTTGCAATGAGAACGGCCACGACAGTGGTCGAGTTAATTGCGTTGTTTAGACCCTCGGTGTGCATTTTGTTGAGTTGTTTAGCGATGCCCTGAACACGTCTCCTTGTTTGACGGGTGTGCTCGAGTTGGTTGTGGACCTCGTGTTTAATGTCACTTACTGTTTGTTTAAGCTCTCGAGCCGGGTTTGATGCTGCGGGTTTGATGCTTTTGGCACTTGGAACACCGTGTTTTCGCAAAATCTCGGCAACTTCAGGGTTCCCCGTCTTTTCTGCCGTGTCAAGAGCCGTTTCTCCTGTTCGGTTAACCGCCTTTGTATCCGTCATATTGTTCGTAAGTAGCAACCGAACAATCTGTCTCATCCACACCAAATGTCAAAACCCTAACTATCCATCATTTACAACAATTGAATTCAGAGAGAGCTTACGGACTTGAGTTCTGCCTTTACGGGTTGCGATATGGAGAGCCGTGTTGCCTTTTGTATCGACGATATTTGTAGATGATCGATCCGCACCGATCAGTTCCTCCACGACTTTGACGTTCGTTCCTTTCACCGCCATGTGAAGAGCCGTCTGACCCTTTTTGTCTGTCCGAATTGCAATGGATGGCTCTGATGCCAAGAGCGCTTTCACGACTTCCACGTGACCGTTTCTAGCTGCGGAATGTAATGCTGTTTTCCCGTTGCTCTTGGCAATGCTCGCAAGACTACTCCCGAGTTTCAATAGAAAGTTGACGACTTCCGTGTGGCCTTGCGTCGCGGCTGTATGTAAGGCTGTCGTGTTCAATAGATCCACTGTCATTGCTAACTCTGGATGAGATTCTGCTAACACTTTCAACACATCTGCAAGTGTGAAAAGCATCAAAACCTTATATGCAATGATCGATTTTGTAATAATCGAATCAGAACTTAATCGAAATGCTTTTATGCAATGATCGAATCATAACTATATCAAAACTCTTTTTGAATGATCAAATATAAAGTATATCGAAACCCTTTATAAAATGATCGAATCGGAACTATATCGAAACCCTTTCTGCAATGATCGGATAAGAACTATATCGAGACCTTTTTTGCAATGATTGAATCATAACATAAATCGAAACCTTTTTTGCAATGATCGAATCATAAGTAAATCGAACCCCTTTTTGCAATAATCGAATCATAACTAAATTAAAACGCTTTTATGCAATGATCTAATCATAACTATATCGAAACCCTTTTTGTAATGATCAAATAAGAACTATATCCAAACCTCTTATGAAATGATCGAATCAGAATTATATCGAAACCCTTTTTGTAATGATGAAATAAGAACTAAATCAAAACGTTTTTTATACAATGATCGAATCATAACTAAATCGAAACGCTTTTATGCAATGATCCAATCCTAACTATATCAAACCCCTTTCTGCAATGATCGAATCAGAACTATATCGAAACCCTTTACGAAATGATCGAATGAGAACTATTACAATGATCCAATAAATCAAAACTAAATCGAAATCTTTTATGCAATGATCGAATAAATCAGAACTAAATCGAAACCCTTTATGCAATGATCGAATGAGAACTATTACAATGATCCAATAAATCAAAACTAAATCGAAATCTTTTATGCAATGATCGAATAAATCAGAACTAAATCGAAACCCTTTTCTGCAATAATCGAATCATAACTAAATCGAAACCCTTTGGGGGTTATACATACCGAAATCTCCTTGTTTAGCAGCAATGTGGAAAGCATCAAAACCATTTCTAGCTTTGATCTCAGCCAAAGAAAGATCATAATACTTAATCACTTCCTTCACCATCTCCACATCACCATACTCTGCAGCAACATAAAGCACAGTTTCACCTGCTTGATTCTGTTTCCCCATTAACTCTCTCAATTCTTTCTCTTCTGTTCTTCTTAGAATCTCCATCACATCCTCTAAACTTCCACGTCTCACCGCTGAATGCAATGGCGTATCCTCTCTTTTTCCTGTCAATTGTTTCGCCATTTTCTTCTTTCTTTGTAAAGGTGAAGAAGGAGAAACCTCTTCTTCTTCTTCTTCTTCTTCTCTCATTTTTTGATTCCTAAATTACCCTTGATCACTCTTTCTAGCTAAACCCAGATCATCAAAATAGCAGATTTTGATTCAGAAGATGAAAAAGTTTGCATCTTTAGAGTGGTTATGATTAGGGTTTTGCAGAAAAGTTGTGAGCTTGATTCCTATCTTCCCATGTTTGATGCTTCTCAGATTATAGTTCTGCAAAATCATATCAAATCAGAATATTCTTTTGCACTGAACCCATCAAATACAATATGTGTGTGTATATATATATATCATTGGAAAGAGTACAATCTACCAACCAAAAACAAACAAATAAATTCTGGGTTTTGGAGCTTTTTTCCCATTTCTATGGATTTCATTTCTCTTCAATCACATAAAATGGGATTAAACCTCAAAAAGGATAAAAAATGATTACTTTATTCATTCTTCTTACCATGATTTGAAGGAAGATGACTACTTTCCTCTCTTCCTCCTCTAATAAAAACCAATGCACTCATATGAATCCAGAAATTTAACCCAACAAGAGAGAGAGAGAGAGAGAGAGAGTTCTATGTAAGAATTATAAGAAGACAACTACTTCGTACGATGCTTTGAAACAAAAAAAAAACAGAAATTTTGACTGTAAGAAAAAGAAAATTGAAATTAGAAAGACAAAAGATCGGTACTTTTTTTAGGGAGCATAAAGCGCGAAGAAGAAGAAGAAGAAAGATTATTGCAGGTTTTAATATTTTTATTAATGAAAGAAAGGCAACATGTAAAGCAACGGTAATCATTTTTTTAAATGAAAATTATAGGTAAAACTCCTAACCAAAGTTTTGGTTACTTTGCTTATTCCCATCATCTATCACACTCATCCTATTTCTCCCTCATATATCACCCCTAATTCTATTCCCCCTCAAGTTTTTTAGTTCATCCTATTCCTCCACACTGTTTAAAATTCTGTCAAACCCTAAAAACTATCAATTTTGACCCGATTTTATACCCAATTTTGACCCGACCCGACCAAAATTAAAATTGAATTAAATCTGGTTTACCCAATTATTAACCCGATCCGGTTTAATATAATTTTGACCGGTTTACTGAATTTTGACCCAATTTATTATAATTTTGATCCGGTTTACTGAAATTTTGGACCGGTTTTGGTGAAATTGACTCGGTTTCTCCCGGTTTTGCTGGAATTTTTATCCGGTTTGCTGAAATTGATCCGGTTTTGATCCGGTTTTGTTGAAATTGACCCCGTTTTGTTGAAATCGACCCGGTTTTCTCCCGGTTTTGTTGGAATATTTATTCGGTTTGCTGAAATTGATCCGGTTTTGACCCGGTTTTGTTGAAATTGACCCGGTTTTCTCCCGGTTTTGCTAGAATATTTATCCGGTTTGCTGAAATTGATGCGATTTTGACCCTTGGCGCTTCTACAGATTTTCGGTTTCGGGTTCAAAATGTTTTTTAAATATATCGCGAATTTTATTTTCATAAATTATTATTTTTCATATTAATATATTAATTATAATATCGTATATATATATATTATATAAATATAAAATGATAAAAAATTTATATACAAAATATTATTACATGAATAGACATGTTTAATCCGAATCCGACCTATTTCAGCAAACGTAATTCAATAGTGATAAAACTTCGAGCAAAACCGGAAAAAATCGAATCAATTTCAACAAAACGGAGTCAATTTCAACAAAACCGGGTCAAAACTGGATCAATTTCAGCAAACCGGATAAAAAATCCAGCAAAACCGGGAGAAAACCGGGTCAATTTCAACAAAACGGGGTCAAAACCGGATCAATTTTAGCAAACCGGGTAAAAATTCCAGCAAAACCGGGAGAAACCGGGTCAATTTCACCAAAACCGGACCAAAATTTCAGTAAACCGGCTCAAAATTATAATAAATTGGGTCAAAATTCAGTAAACCGGTCAAAATTATATTAAACCGGACCGGATTAATAATTGGTTAAACCAGATTTAATTCAATTTTAATTTTGGTCGGGTCGGGTCAAAATTGGGTATAAAATCGGGTCAAAATTGATAGTTTTTTAGGATTTGGGTCAAAGTTCTGGTTATTTAACAGAATTTTAAACAGTGCGGGGGAATAGGATGAATTAAAAAACTTGAGGGGGGAATAGGATTAAGGGTGATACATGAGGGGGAAATAGGATGAGTGTGATAGATGAGGGGGAATAGGCAAAGTACCTAAACTTTGGGTGGGAATATGAGTGATGAAAAGAATTTATTTTATGTTATGTGAAATTGATGAAAACGCGAGATTTTATTTAAAGGTCGGTAATGTTCTGTCGGTATCTGATGGATGGTAAGATACCTACTACGGTCGGTATATCTTTTTTAGCTCAGACGTAGAGAATAAACGGACTCCTCGAGGGCTACTTAAGGCACTTTAGTGCAAACCAGAAGGACTAGCACTGTTGGATGTTGCTCAGTGCTGCTATAACTTAAGAACCAAAAAGCTCTGCGTCGAACTTCAGCCCCTTCGAGTTGGCCACGGGGCAACAGCCTCTGACGCCCCACACCATTGCGAAAAGAGGGGGCTCGCTCAAAATTATATACAAATATTATCCATGTATATATATATATATATACGTATTTGTCGGTAACATATAGTCTTCCACTGATCATCATGGCAATACACTAACAAATAAATTTCATTATATAATCTGTGACTAAGATTTTATATGCTTATAAAAGTAAAGATGTATAATTATTTATGTATTAAAAATAATATGCGCAAAAGGCGAATCCAAAACAATAAAGGTATTACTTTTGTGAAAGGTGATTATCATGACACCCTTCATCAATTTAAAACTATATATACGTATATATATATATATATTACAGTGTTTTCGTAATATTAATTCTAAACTACTGAATTTAAAATAATAAAAAGAAAGTAAAGGAAAGGATCTTAAGATTCGTTTCTTCGCTCAGATGTAATTATATTTAAAAAAACATTATAACTGAAAATGTTATAAACAAAAAATATAAATCTTTAAAGAATTCTAGAATATTGTTTCTATGCCTAAAAGAATAATTTTAGAATATGAAATGACCCTTTAGCAAATAAAAAAAATGAATATTTAATTAATCGCAAAGAATTCGCTAAAATAAAACTGTAAGTTCACTCGGTTTCGCGAATGTCTTACATTCGTCGTGTACAAAGTATTTATATTAACCTCAAATTATTGAAAATTAATTACTAATGGAGATATATATATATATATATATTACAATGATTATAATATAAATACAATTATAATATAATATAATTATGACATACTTAATAATATTAATTTATATATATTAATAATATTAATTTATGTATTATATATATATATCATGTGTAATATGTATAAGATAAAGATTATATATATGTATAATATATACATGTAATTTTACGTAACCACGTATATATAGTATATATACGTAACTTTATATATATAAATAATAATATAATATATATATAAACATACCTTGAGAAATGAAATTAGAGATAGGGGAGAGAGAGAGTAAAGTAAGAGAGAGAGAGTAAAGAAAGAAGAATTAAACGTGACTTTTAATGTTGTATTATTGTGTATTACATTTCACAAAAACATGCCTATTTATAGGCAAATGTCCTTAATATTTAATAATAAATATAATATATGGGCTGTGGCCCATAGACATTTATAATTTAACACTCCTCCTTAAATGTCTATTGACTGCCTCGTTAAAAACCTTATCATGGAAAAACCCATTGAGATAAAAACCATGATGAGAAAAAAAGAGAGCAACCATAAAAACTCCTCCTCAATTTGTCAACCCTTTGTTTCTTCATAAGCTTCCAAGGTGACACATCCCGATGTTATGAATGTGTTTTCTCAAAGTTGAAATAGGGAACGTCTTTGTGAATATATTAGCTATT
>CM071867.1:43637671-43648035 GCA_036759665.1 Gynandropsis gynandra
GCCTTATTTGAATTAGTGCAGCATCATGTAAAATGGCATGCCCCCAAACATAAACTGGAAGTTTCGTTTTCATTAGCAATGGTCGAGCAATAAGTTGGAGACGTTTAATTAATGACTCTGCCATACCATTTTGTGTATGAACATGTGGTACGGGATGTTCAATCTCAATACCAATCGATGCACAATAGTCATTGAATGCTTGAGAAGTGAATTCACCAGCGTTATCAAGCCTCACCTTCTTAATAGGATGATCGGGGAATTGAGCTCGTAATTTTGTTATTTGAGCAATAAACCTCGCAAATGCAACATTGCGGGTTGATAATAAGCAAACGTGTGACCATCTGCTAGAAGCATCGATCAATACCATAAAGTATCGAAATGGTCCACTTGGTGGATGTATAGGTCCACATATATCCCCATGTAATCGTTCTAAAAACGATGGTGATTCATGTCCAACTTTGACAGATGATGGTCTTATTATTAATTTTCCTTAAGAACAAGCACTGCATGTAATTTCATGAGATTGAAATATCTTCTCATGTTTTAATGGATGACCATTGGAATTTTGGATAATTTTTCGCATCATTATTGAACCAGGGTGACCCAATCGATCATGCCAAATCTTAAACATGTCTTCATATCTTGGGTTTAATATGGCATATGTTTCCACCATTCTTATCTTTGTGAAATATAGCCTAGAGGATAAAGCTGGTAAAATTTCCACAATATGTTTCCTTTTAGAAACCATCGTCGTGATATAAAGATATTAACGATTTTCATCATTCATGGTCTCAACATGATAGCCATTTTGGCGAATATCTTTGAAACTTAATAAGTTTCTTTGGGATTGTGGAGAGAATAATGCATCTTGTATGATAAATTTTGTCCCTCCGGACATTATAAAATTTGCTTCTCCACATCCCTTAATTATTTTCGCATTTCCAGATATTGTATTGACACTGGATTCATGTATTCTCAACTTGGAGAAATATTTTCTATCTTTCAATATTGTATGTGTCGTAGCACAATCGGCTAGACATATGTCTCCATCATTGATGTTTGATCGTGACATATTTTGTATTACTTTGATCCGATAAATATATAGATGAACCTGAAAATATGAAGCAAACTTTGCATATAATATATAACAATGTAACAATATATTACAACAAAAGATAATCTAATAAAACTTTTAAAAACTAAAAAGCGAAAGGAAAAATACATTCAAAAATAACAAACTAAGTCTTAAAAATGTGATAATGATAACAAAGAAATTCATGTCGAAATCTCATTCTCTTTTCTCATTTTCATTATCAGGTTGATACATAAAGTCTGCAATGTCAAGGTGCATCCCAACCTTGTCGTTATCCAGGAGATCATCGAGATCATCTGAGACAAAATTCGTTTGAACATTTTTGTCTTTATCTGTCAGTGACTTCTGGTATAAATCAACAAAATGAATTCATCCATGAACACCTCCATAATATCACCATTAACATCGTAAAAGATGGAAGTCATGCATCGCTGAAATATGGTGGGTGCGTTACACAAATCGAATGGCATCCGACCATAGGTGAATATCGTTTTTTGTTGATTGTTCGGGTGGATTGGGATTTCGAAGAATCATTAATAGCCATAAAAAAACAAAAATAGGAGTGAAGCGCTAATCTTTCAAGCATTTGATCGATAAAAGGCAACGAAAAATGATCTTTTCTAGTGTTCGTGTTGAGCTTACGGTAGTCTATGCACATGTGCCACCTCGTCACTATCCATGTAGGAATAAGCTCGTGGTTCTGGTTCAAGACGATGGTGATGCCTCCTTTCTTTGGTAGCACTTGTACTGGACTAACCTGAGTGTTGTAGAAGATAGGATATATGATACCCACATATAGGGCGATGACAAATGCAATTTGCGAATTGATTTTGTTATCTACTTTATTAACTAAATGGAAATTTCTTCTTGCTTACTATGTTTTGTATTTTTTTGTGATAATATATCTGCTTTGCATAGTTCAAGCAATCATATTTTTCATGAGAGAACAGAACACATAAAAATTAATTGTCATGTGGTTCATGAACATATTTAATCTAGATTCTTAAAGATGTTACATGTTCATTCAACTAATCTAATTGCGGATATCTTAACAAAACCACTTTCTTTTGTTTTTTTAAGATTTTACTCTGCAAGATAGAAATATTGATATATATTCCACATATTTAAGAAAATATATTAATACATGCAATTTATTAGTTTTTTATTTCTTTATTTTCTTCAAAAGTTTGATAAATACATATATTGAACTTTGTAGATATGTTTTTAATCAATTAATAATTTTTTTTTCATCTCTTGGTCTTCTTCCACTCATGTTTTTCAGGATCTTGTTTTCCAGATTTTGAAAATTGTGTAAATAAATAAAAATTTTAAAATATATCACGTTATTTAAAATAAATATACATTTTTAACACGTTATTTTTTCCTTTTTCTTCCGCCAAATCTTAGGAAATATTCTCTTTTTGTTGAAAATTAATTACTAATGGAGATATATATATATATATATATTACAATGATTATAATATAAATACAATTATAATATAATATAATTATGACATACTTAATAATATTAATTTATATATAATATATATATATATCAATATGTATATGTATAAGATAAAGATTATATATATGTATAATATATACATGTAATTTTACGTAACCATGTATATATAGTATATATACTTATATATATAAAAATAATACATGTAACGTATAATATTTTTCTTAGCTAATTAGAACGCTCGTGCTGATAACGTATTGAAAATTAATTACTAATGGAGATATATATATATATATATGTATATATATATTACAATGATTATAATATAAATACAATTATAATATAATAGAATTATGACATACTTAATAATATTAATTTATATATAATTAATTATTATATACTTAATAATATTAATTTATGTATAATAATAATATATATATATATATCATGTGTAATATGTATAAGATAAAGATTATATATATGTATAATATATACATGTAATTTTACGTAACCATGTATATATAGTATATATACGTAACTTTATATATATATATATAAATAATATAATATATATAAACATACCTTGAAAAATGAAATTAGAGATAGGGGAGAGAGAGAGTAAAGTAAGAGAGAGAGAGTAAAGAAAGAAGATTTAAACGTGACTTTTAATGTTGTATTATTGTGTATGACATTTTATAAAAACATGCCTATTTATAGGCAAATGTCCTTAATATTTAATAATAAATATAATATATGGACTGTAGCCCATAGACATTTATAATTTAACACAAATTATATTTTCACACGGAATTTAGGTGGTTTACGATTTATTATATATATATATATATTATATTAATTTCGTGTAATTTAATATCTTTCAAGATGAATATTCAAATTCGGAGTGAAATAAATATTTTGGTTTTTTATTCACCATTTGAATTAATCAATTTTTAAAATAAATATTTTATTTGTTAATAAATGATTTGAGAGCTATTTTTTAATAGAAAAAAAAAATTGTGAGAGCGTTTATTTGTTTGTATGATGATACTTTATTTAAATAATGTTGTTACATCCTTAAAAAAATTAGTAAGTAAATATTTGATAGCTACATAAATATTTGATAAAGACTAAATGTCAACTTTTAATTGTTGGATATGATGGCATACATGATATATGGCACTTACTCAGCATTTCATTTAAATACTTTATTTCTTTTTATTATTATCTTATCATCATCTCATTATATATTTTCTTTTTCTTTTTAATTTTGCTCCCTATAAAATTTTATTTTTTTAAACTAATCTAATTGTTTTTCATATTATCTCTCATTTTTGTTGTGCACACTTACCCTTTTTAAATTGCTTCCATATCTTTTAATCACCATATAATATCTATAAATCATATTGATTTATTAAATATGTGAAAAATAAACATAAATGTACAGATTTTAATCATTTTACACTCTTAAATCAATTAATTAAGACAACAATTTCCACCCACCGCCCACAATTGGGGGTTTGATTGTTTATTTTAAAGGAGAAAATAATAATAATTGATTTGTCAATGTGGTTTGGGCCCATATGAAGATAGAAGAGCATTGCACATGATGGGTACCATAAAACGACAAAACTGGTTCATACAAGTTGTTATTTCTAACAAATACTATCAAATTTGTTATTACAATACAATATAATATATATATATATATATTTATGGGTGGACAAATAGCAAATCTCCGACTATTCGTATTTGTATTCGTCGAATATTTGATTTTACTATTCGTATTCGTATTCGTAAATACAAATATTCGTAAATTCGAATATCCGCAAATATTCGAATATTCGTCGGATATCTGTATCCGTAATAAAATCAATTTAAAAATAATAATAAAAAATTATAAATAATTTATATTTTAGTCATTAAATTAGAGTTAAAACTTTTATAATTTACATTTTAGTCCTTAAATTTTAAATATAATAACTATTTCTTTATATATTTTATATTTGATCTGAAATCAATTATAATAATGTTTTTATTTATAATTTGATCGTTAAGATTAATTTTATTATATATATCTACATATTAAATAAATTATCTATTTAGTACTTACAGATACGAATACTTACGAATAATTGACTATACTATTTGTATTTGTATTTGTCGAATATCTAAATCTTGGTATTTGTATTTGTTCTTATGGATATTTATTTTTTTGGATCGAATACGGTTCGAATACGAATCGGATACGAATACTTCGGATATTTTACCCAACCCTATATATATTACTCCGTAATAACAATAATAACAATAATAATAATAATAATATCTAAGCGACTTAATTCTGATTTTTCCTTCAAAATTCATTTGAAAAACGACAAAGATGACCACATGAAACCCAATCACCAAATAACTAGTGAAAACAAATCCAATAACCAAATTATTAATCGTAATATTTTGTTTGATTAATATATAAAAAATAATTAGGATTGAATAAATAGCGAATACTTGTGAATATCCGACTATTTGTATTTATATTTGTATCGATGAATATCCAAATTTATTATTTATATTTATATTTGTGAATTCGGATATTTATAAATATAAATATCTGTCAGATATACGGATATCTATATCTAAACCTAAATTTCGTTAACGTATAAAATATATATAAACTTTTTAATAAAAAACCAATAATCATCAAATATAATCTAAAACTAAAATTCAAATCGCACAAAGATGCAAAAACACATAATATAAATAAAACAAAACATTTAATATTCACATTCCATATCAGTCATTTAAATTTAGTTTTATAGATGATTCTACGAATATCGTCAATTCAATAAAAACAATGAAACAAATTGTTAGATTATACACTAAAATAAATTTCGCAAAAAATTCTATATTTAGTGAGTTCTGTATTTTTTTCATATATTGTAATGTCTCTATATTTAGTGAGTTTTATTTTTTCATAGAACCAATCTTGAGTGTAAATTAATTATTCAACAATATTAGGTATTTTAAAGTATTTGATATTTTAGCCCTCCAATCATAAATATATTGCATATTTGTTAATGTTTGAATAAGATTAATAATGTTTTTATTTCCAATTTGATCGTTAAAATCAATTTTGTTATATATGTATCTATATATTAACTAATTTTTCTATTTAATACTTACAGATACAAATAGTTCGGATAATTGAGTCTACTATGTGTATTTATATTTATCGAATATCCGATTTCTAATATTTGTATTTCTATTTATGTCAGCGAATATTTAAATTTTCAATCTAAATACGAATATTTCAAATATTTTGTCCAACTCTAAAAATAATGTCATATAATTAATTCATTATTTCATAATTTTTAGTAAAAATATTATCATTTTTTAAAATAATTTAATTCATCAATTTCTCAACCATTAGAAATATCTTTCTATATTATCCGAAATATCGATTCTTACAATATATTTGGATTGATTATATTTTCTAATTATAATAATTCATTTTTATATAAATATGATTATCACCTCTACAATATTTTTATATTTTAATAAAATATATTATGTTAAATATATATATTAAAACTTAAAAAAACACTACAATTATTCAATATTATTATATATTATTTGTAATTACTACAAATAGATAAAATTATGTTTACAAAACCAATCATTTATCTAAATAAATATTAAAAATATATCACAACTATTTTAATTATATAAGATAGAAAACAAATAGTTTTACTTATATAAAATATTAAATTACATAATAATTATTATCATTTTAATTTATGGGTATAAGAAAACATTATCATTT
Organism: Gynandropsis gynandra; assembly: GCA_036759665.1. NCBI lineage: Eukaryota > Viridiplantae > Streptophyta > Magnoliopsida > Brassicales > Cleomaceae > Gynandropsis > Gynandropsis gynandra. The sequence goes on from CM071867.1 coordinate 43,644,047, forward strand.
CATGGGAATAATACAAAAGGTCACGCTCTAAGTAATTGAACGAGATACGCGTAATTTACACGCGCCATGTTCATAAGCCGACAGCTTACAAGTTACGAGAATCTTAACGATAATGCTTAAAAAACCGAACAAACGACCAAAGCTGACAAAATTAATTCATGAGAGAATATTGCCGTGATTTTTGCTTATTCTCTCTCCCTTTCTATTATTTATTCTATTCCATTTTTTTCATATTTATAATTATAATTCTAATATTCTCCTTTGATTTTTTATGAAACATACGGCGTGGTGCGAATAAATTATTTGATCTTATCCAAAACCAATATATACTTTTAACAGTATATAGAACATGCCAAATGAATAGTAATATTGGTCATGTGTAATGTTTTACACCATTGGATTTTTTATTTGTTGGTATTTTTTTGTCATTAGATAAAATTTTATCGTTATTAAGGAAGAACCATTTTTTATCGTTGGATATAAAGTAAATTAATCTGAACATTTAGATTATTCTATTCAATTATTTTAAGTCAAATTTTCTCAGTCATTAGATTTACAACATCCTCTTGATCGTCCATTTTAGGATTTTGTGTTTAATATTTCTCCTCCTTCTCTTTACTGTCTTGCAACCGCCTTTTTTGTTTTCTCCTCTCTCTTCTCTGTTTGAACATGTTTTCTCATGTTTTTTCTTAACCCATCGTCGATTCGATTTGATGTTTTCTTTTTCGATTTTCTCTTTGTTAGCTCGTCGATTGCTCCGTTTGTTTCTTTTCGTTTGTCCTTTGAGTTGTTTGTTTTCAATTTCCTATTTGTTAGCTCGTCGATTGCTCCGTTTGTTCCCATTTCGATTTCCTCTCTGTTAACTCATCGTACTTCAGAATGAATTTATTGTTCTTTGCTTTTACGGGTGAAAGCAGATTGAATTCTTTCGATTATGATACTCTCCTTGAATATTGTCACATGGAATAAATTGGAAAGAGACGTCAGATTATCTAGATTGTATTCATTAAATGAACATAAACGATCGTATCGAGGGGTATATAATTGGTTTAGGGATTATGATATTAGACGATAATGCATTCAACATATAAGTCATTAGAAGGAGATGTCATTGGTTGAAATGTTTGAACATGAGTCTAGATTTCGAGAGAAGATAGATCCATTGATAGTACGTTCAATGTGTAAGTCATTAGATGAAGTCAACAATGATTGAAATGCTCGAATAGGAAGACTTCGACAGAAGGTAGATCAATATAAGATCATTGGATTCCCTGATAGAAAAAAGTGGCACTTTTGAAAATATTTAATGAATTCATGTATGAGAACAATTATCGAACCTAGAAGCATCCACTACAAGAAAATTCGGATTTCGTGACTGAATTTGCGGACTGACTAATCCGTCCCTAAATTTAAGGACGGATTAGGGACTAATTAAAGACGGATTAAGAAAACCGTCCCGAATCCGTCACTAAATTTGGGGACCGTTGGGCAGTCCCTAAGTCGTCCAGAATTCGGGACGGAATCGGGACTAAAATTCCTTCGGTCCGAAAATTGCAGACTGCTGAGTCATCCGTCCGAAAATTGCGGACGGTTTAGAGACTACTGTTTTCCGTCCGTAATTTGGGAATTACCGTCAACAAACTGTCCGTAAATTTCGGACGTGTTAAGGACGGTTCGTCGGGAAATATTCATTCCAGTCCGCAATTCGTCCCGAATCGGTCTTAAAATTTTCTATTTAATCTCTTCTCTTCTATCCGTTTCTCACACACAAATCTCATATATTTCTCTTTATATCTTGTTATCGTTTCTAATTGTAATGGCTCGTCGTCGAAGATCGAATATTTTCGTTTCGAGACAATGGATGTATAGAAGAATTGATCCGGAAACTCAAAGTGTATCGAAGGAGTTTGTAGAAGGCCTTACACAGTTTATGACGGTGGCGACAAATCAACAAATTTATAGAGAAAACGGTAAGTTGGTTTGTCCATGTATAAAATGCAAAAAATGAAAAATTCGTTAATGAGAAAACGAAAGAAACGAATATGAAAATATTGAAGAAGATCCGAATGAAGAAGCAAAAACATTTTTTGAAATGTTAGAAAATGCTAGGCATCCACTGTACGATGGTTGTAGAAGTGGTTTATCACGGTTGTCTTTATCTGCACGGTTAATGAATTTGAAGACAGAAAATAATCTTTCTCAGAATTGCATGGATTCTATATCGCAATTAGTTAGAGATTATTTACCCGTAGATAATAATGCAGTCGAGTCATATTATGAAACAAAGAAGATGATGAGATCATTGGGTTTATTGCCGTATCAAAAGATTGATGTTTGCCAAGACAACTGTATGATTTTCTGGAAAGAAACTTCGGACTTGATCAATTGTCGATTTTGCGGAAAATATCGATTTTATTTGACAAGAAATGGAAAATCGGTTCCGTTCGTCGTATGTGTATTTACCAATTACAGACAGGATAAAAAGATTGTATCAATCGGAGAAGACTGCAAACGACATGAGATGGCATGCCGAGCATTCAAGTCCTGACGGAGAAATGTGTCATCCCTCAGATGGTGAGACGTGGAAACATTTTAACAAGGTATATCCTGATTTTGCAGCTGAGAGTCGAAATGTTTATTTAGGCCTTTGCACTGATGGTTTTAATCCATTCGGGATGTCTGGGAGAAATTATTCGTTGTGGCCAGTTATTATGACACCGTATAATTTACCACCAGATATGTGCATGAAGCGTGAGTTTTTGTTCTTAACAATATTAATTCCCGGGCCTAATCATCCGAGAAGAAGTTTGGATATATTTCTTCAACCACTGATTGAAGAATTGAATGAATTATGGAAGGGAGTTCCAGCGTACGACGTTTCGAGACGACAGAATTTTATATTACGAGGTGCTTTAATGTGGACAATAAATGATTTTCCAGCTTATGGTATGCTATCTGGGTGGACAACGCATGGTCGATTGTCTTGTCCATATTGCATGGAGGAAACAGATGCTTTTCAGTTGAAGTATGGACGAAAGACGAGTTGGTTTGATTGTCATCGCCGGTTTCTTCCTTCTGATGATACATTATGACGCAACAAGAGGAATTTCAGAAGGAATATTGTTGATACATTAAGGAATATACTTAAGGAAATGAATTCCCTCTTCTTAGTGTTTCATAGATCAGTTACGACATTATTTGGAAAATAAGGGCTTACGCGGTTACACTTGTATACATTAATTATGGATTATAAGAAAAAATTGAAAAAATATATCTTTAAAATGTTTATAGATTTTCAGATGGATCGACTTTTCGAAAGCTATCCAAAATTACATACATAATGTTGATATATTTCAAAACAAACTCTAAAAAAATTATCGATATATTTAGGGTTAGATTAAAGATTGAACTAATCCGTCTAAATGTTCTATAGAAAAAGAAGAGAAAAATAGATATAGTCGATATATCAAACTCACCATAATGATGGATTGGTTGATATAAAATCCAAAAAATCATGAATTGGTATGACAGATTTTTTGGAATCTATATCAAGATATGTCATGGAAAAATGTGCTTTCCGTGATTATATGTTTTTTAAAATTAAAAACACATATATCAAATTATATATGTGGTGTTAATTTTATATTAAAATTAATTAGTGTTTAAGTAACAATAAAAAATTTTAATATAATAATTACTTTTGAATTACAATTTTAGTATGTCGCGTCGTGTTGGAAGAGGCGGTAACAATAGAAACCGCTCAACATCTGAAGAAAGTGCTAGTGGTCCACAACATCAGAGACAATCATCGGATCCAGTATATTCGGCTTTTATGAATCCGAATTTATTTCACACTGGATCTGCGCAATATATGCCGTATCCATTCTATCAGCAGATGCCACCGCCGGTCGAGCCGATGATGCATCACGAGCCTCCGATAAATCAAGAACCAACAGTGGAAGAGCTTTTAGCAATGGACGAGGAAAGAC
>CM071867.1:43648194-43693531 GCA_036759665.1 Gynandropsis gynandra
TTGCTTGCCCATTGGGACTCTCCTCAGTTTAAGCAGCGAAGTGAACGCGCTAGTCGATCTCGTCGTTCTGATAGATCGGGATATGGTCCTAGTGCACATACTGCTGGTTCCCGCTCTTTCGCGGAGGTTTACGAAGATATGGTAAGATTTAAAAGTTTTTTAAGTTTTACTAGGAGTGACATTTGTTAATACGTAAAACATCAAATTTGTTTTAGAGGAAAGAGAAAGGATGTGAACCATCGTACGTGGAATTGTTAGAACGTACACACAAGAAAAAATCCAACGGTTCGTGGGTAGATGCCAGGGCAAAACAAATTCACGACGATGTTGATAACATGGCATCGGAACAAGTGTCCCAAATCCCGCCAAGAGAAGATGGGACATAACCAACTCTTTCTCAAGAAGAATACAATGAGATGTATTTCGAGGTAAATTTAATACATTTTTACAATAATTTTTTATTAATAATTTAAATTAATTGTCAATATTTTTTTGTAGCACGTAACGCCGTACAAAGGGCGTCTATTTGGTCTTGGAGGAATGTCATCAAAACGTGCGAGTTCCTCCAAAGGTAAGGAAAAGGTCGCGAACGAGGAATTACAAAATACAATCTCGGAGATAAAAGCTCAACTAGAATAACAAAACTCACATGTCAACGCTCTACAAAGAGAAGTAGAACAATCAAGAAGAGAACGTGAGCAGTGGCTAAGGATGATGAAAGCACATATGTCTTCTATCAATTGGGATACGGCCGAAAACAATGATGCTAACGACGATAATAATTATCACCTACTAATTTGTAAACAGATAATTTAAATATTTTTATATGCATGTTTTTATTTAATTTCAATTTTTTTAAAATTCTTATTTTAATTTTTTTTTAAAAAATTTTCCGGACGGCAAAATGCAGTCCGGAAATTTCCCGAATTCCGGACGGCAAAATGCAGTCCGGAAATTTCCCGACTGCGCTATTGCCGTCCGGAAATTTCCCGACTGCATAGTGCCGTCCGGAAATTTCCCGACTGCATTTTGCTGTCCGGAAATTTCCCGACTGCATTTTGACGTCCGGAAATTTCCCGACTGCATTTTGCTGTCCGGAAATTTGCCGACGACAATGATCCGTCCGGAAATTTAAAAATGCAATTGTCGGGTTTTGCGACGATTTTCGGACTATCCATTTCGTCTGAAATTGCTGACGGTTTGCGGATTACATTTGCCGTTTGTATTTCCGGACGGATTGCGGACGAGAACTGATTAGCGACGCTCGTTTGCAGACGGCTCGTGTAAGTCCCTAATCAGTCCCTAAATGAGTTTCCGGACGAATTAGGGACTGATTCTTCAGTCCCTAATCCGTGAATTTCTGTTAGTGATCATCTCATTGTATATCATTAAAATTGAAATTTATTTTATATCTATATTAGATACCATACTTTTTATTTAATACAAAAAATATATCATTTTCAACGGTCAAATCTTTTTTAAATGGGAGATATTATGTTAAAATCAACCATTTTCAACAGATTTCAATGGATTCATGGTTGTTGATAATCGACTGTAAAAACTCATTCGTTGCAATTTTCAACGACATTTCATCAACCAAAAACCATTGAAAAAAATATCAACAGATTTCAACGGATGCCCCTTAGATGGGTATTCATTGAAAAATTTTGTGAAAAATTTGAAATTATCAACGGATGCTCGTTAGTACTTTTGAAAAGAAATTTTAAATATATCAATGAATGCTTGTTGATGTTATGATTGTATTATTAACGAGCATCCGTTGAGTTTATGGTGATTTTTTTTAAAAAAGATATTAATAAATTTTAAACTTAAAATATTAATTCTAAATATAAAAAAATTAATTTAATATTAAAAAACGAATAAAAATAATATGTCATACAAATAATCTAAAACATCATCCAGACATCTTCTTCTTCGTATATCCCGACGTCGCGAGAAGGAGTGATGGCAGAAGAGATAGTGACGGAGCTTTAATGAAACTCGCCAACAATCCTCTGCGACTGATGAATCGTCCAATCATCGTAGTATATGGTGTTTAATTGGATTTTGAGAGATTTTGATAGAATTTGAGAGTTTTGTTGAATGTGTTGAAAATGAATTGTTGAACATCTTAAATACTTGAATTGTTGAAAATTCCAACGAATTCCCGTTGAATTAGATGTTCAATCAAAGAATATCAAATCGTAACCTTTCGTTTTTTCAAGAGGCGTACAATGAAAATTCTAACGAATGCCCGTTGAAAACGTGGAAATGATTAGACGCAAAATTTTGTATGACTTTTTTTCCAAAGAACATCTGTTGGAATTTTCAACAAATACCCCTTGAAAGTTCCAACGGATGCTCATTGAAATATTACAAAAGGTTGCAGTTTGATATTCTTTTATTGGACATTGATTTTAATGGCCATCCGTTGGAAATTTAAAAAATTGCAATATGCATCCATTGATAAATATGAAGGATTTTCAACGGTTCACCATTGAATCCATTGGTAAATACTTCAAAGGATGGATCCATTGATATCCGTTGGTCAGAACTGATCTGTTAAAATCCATTGGTAAATATTTCAATGAATAGTTCTGTTGATAAATTGTCATATTTTTAGCAGTGATTGTTCATGCCCTTAGTTTTTGTAAAATCGAGTATTTTACATGCCTCTTACATTCGATTCTGGTATTACATAATTCGTATATTTTTGAACTGTTTAATCTAGATATAAATTATAAAATTTAAAATGAATTAAATCACACATATGTGACACATGTAGGTAAAATATTGATGTGTACTGTAACCCAAGATGGATAATTTAAATAGGCAAATATATGATAAAAATTTATACTATTTTATGAAAATATAAAGAAATAGTGATGGACATTTAAAAGAATACAAATATTATAGTTATAAATTGTCTCTTTTATATTAAACTAGATAATTGTGTCACGAATTATAAAAAGATTAAAATTATTAATATTGAATTGATACACGTTGAATATTATATATATAATAATAGATGAATAAATTAATAAAATAATTAATATATATTTTTCACATTGAAATCTGTTTTTTAATCAAACATCATTGGTTTTAATTTATGCTTTTTCACATAAGTGAATTAAATAATTTATAAAGATTTAGATAAAAAAAACTCTATTAATTGTCAAAACAAAAATAAAACTAATCAAAAGTTTAATAAATAATTTAAAAAATATTTAAAATTTTAAAATGAGAAATTATAAAATTATAATAATAAAGTAATCAAATTTAGAAATTATAATTATTATATAATATAAAATAAATGGTTTCCTCGGGCCGGACAGAGATTGGTCCTCGAGTGCAAAGGCAGAAGGGAACTTGACTGCAAGACCCATCCGTCGAGCAAGGACCAAAGTCTCCTTGCATAATATGGATTCCAAACATTCATAATCTGGATATGAATGAGTCGAATTACTTATCCCTCGGTCTATTAGTGAACACTCTCTCCAGGGATTGTGAAAGATGTTCCACTAGAAATATTCTTGTTATTGCTTCGACTCATATTCCCCAAAAAGTGGATCCCGCTTTAATAGCCCCGAATAAATTAAATATGTGCATTAAAATAAGAAGGCTTATTATTCCACAACAACGAAAACACTTTTTCACTCTTTTCTATACTAGTGGATTTCACTTGGAAAAGAAAATGTTTCATACTAATGGATTCGAGTCAGATTTCCTTTACCAAAATTTTTCTACTGATCTCTGCTTTTTTCGATTGATCTCTATTCATTGGTGTATGAAAATGGAATAGGATAGCATATAATTGGTTTGCCAAGAGCACCTATATATACTTTTCCTTTTATAAAGGAATTTAACATATTTCAAATCCAAAGAAAGATAATATTTTCAAAATAAAGATAAAATAAGTCTTCCCTAATAAGTCTTCCCTAATGAATACGCTCTTTTAAAGATTAGAGTCGATGTTGAAGAAAAAACTCGTAATCAAATTCACTATTTGAATTTGATGGAATATTCGATTTTTTTATTGGGACTCGTCTTTATCACACTCCCTTTCTTTGGTTTCTAAAAAAATTCGATCATTAAAAAAATTTAGAATTTCAAATTGAACTTCTTATCTAAAAATTTATATAATAATAATACTATATTTGGTCTAAATTTAAAACTTAAAATAATAAATTTCAATAAATTTATACATAAATAAATATTTTAAGATATTTAACTTTAATTTTGATATATTTATTTAAATTAGAATTCTAAAATTTGTAACAATTCCAAATTTTGTAATAAATGAGATTAAAATATTTTTTATATTAATATATAACATATAAATAATTATTTTTTAATTAGTATGCAATGTAAAATTTATTTTTTTATGTTAATCATGTTCAATATTGATTTTTAATAACGAAAATTAAATAATTTAAAAAAAAATAAAAAAAATTATATACTAAATTTTATATTTCATTTGGATTATCATACATAAAACAAATTGTTAATTATTAAATATTTATAAAATAAAATAATCAAAATAATTTTATTATAAATAAATTTTTAGAAAATAGGTTGATATTTTTATGATCTATTCCAAATTTTTTATATATTTATTATTACTTATTTTTAAGTATAAAATATATAAATAAATACATTGAACTTATTTAAAATTTATTTTTTATTGTATTTTAAATTAAATTTCGTTTTAAATATTATATATTAATTAAAAATAAATAATTTTAAACACATTTTATGGAACTTTACAATAAATAATTTAAAAATTATATAATACTAAAAATAATTTTAAAATATAATAAAATTGTTATATATAATACATTTTCTTCACATCCTTCTTCTTTCTTTTCCTATAAAATTTTTGTTATTTATTATTTAAGAATCATATTTAATTATTATGATCATCAATTTAAAATTTTAATTTGACAGGTCTAATATCACTAAAATTCATATTGTTATACCATTTGTGCTAGTAAATGTCAATCCTGAATTTAAATAATATTATGAATTTATTTGCAATATAATTCTATATGATGGACCAAAAAATAATATTCTAATTTTCATGAAGTTTTTATAATTACCAAAATATCGTTGTAAGTATTTTTAGATATATAGTTTATAAAATCTTAAATTTTGTATAATAGATTTTAAATAATATAAATTAGTTAAATTTACAATTAAAATATAAATGCAATTAATTAATATATGAAATAAACCTAAAATGAAAAATTTTATAATTTTCAAGATATTCATCACGCACCTTTATCCACTACACTATCTTAATAAATATTTTATATTCTGATTTTTTAAAAACATAATTTAAGACTTTTACAAATATTAAAAAATGTTCACAAGTTATAATATATCCTTAATTATTTAATTTTTATTTTAATTATTTTTAATTAAGTATAGATAAATAACTTATATTTATTAAAAATTTAAACGATTTTTTAAGAACAAAACAAATATTTAAAACGACCTCATGAATGGAAGACAGTAATGTTTATAATGTTGACCACTTTTCATTTATAATTATATTATAATTCAAGATAAATTAACTAAAAAACATGTCAAACAAAATGGGTACGGTCAGTGGAATTTGAATTTCTCATCAAAATATGTAAGATTTAATTATTACTTATTACATCACAAATCACTTAATCTCGGAAAACCTAACCATATCATGACAAGAACTAGGGGTGGTTCAGGTCATGTTCGACAAGAGCATTCGAATAAGACTCAATAAATTTAGGGCTTATTATTTTCAAAAAAGTAATTAATATTTAGAATAATTGTATGTTAAAAAATACAAAAAGGTCTATTTTAATTTTATGGCACATGGTCTCTTTTCCAACGTTTTTTTGGTTGAGCCGGCCCTGACAAGAACGTTAACAATATTATAAAGTAACAATATTTGATTTGATTGAATATTAATTTTAAAAGAATTTAACATTGTATCATTTGCGTAAGAGGGTCAGAAAACTACAAAATATATTTGTTGTTTTAGCATACTTACAAAATTTTATTTATAGCAAAAAAATAATATTCTAATCAAGGAGCGTAATAATTATTAATTTTTGTTCTTTCAAAATAAAAGAAATATTTTTAGTAGTATAAACCAAAGATTATTATTCTGTAATGTGATTGATACAAGGTTTATATACAAAAGGATTATAACAGAATCCTTAGATTTAGGATCTCAATATTCTTCAATATGCCCCCTCAAGATGGACCGCCGATGGTGAGTCCAATCTTGATGCAAAGGTTATGGAACGTCATGCGTGAGAGAGGCTTCGTGAGCAAGTCCGCAAGCTGATCGGCAGAGGCAACGTGTGACACACGAAGAAGTCCAGACTGAAGTCTAATGCTATGTGTTTCATCCTCGAGTGAAAGACCGGATTCGCGGATAGATAGGTAGCACCAATGTTGTCGTAATATATCACCGGTGAGCTCGACAAAGAAACACCAAGTTCTTGAAGAAGATTGGAAATCCAACGGAGTTCAGCGGAGGTGTCGGCAACTGATCTGTATTCGGCCTCCGTTGAGGACCGTGAGGCTATCCCCTTTTGCTTCTTCGAAGACCATGAGATAGGATGTTTTCCGAGATAAACTATATAGGCTCCTGTGGAAGTGAAATCATCCTTGTCGCCACCCCAATCCGCATCGCTAAAGGCATGTAACGTGACAGAGTTGCTGGCCGAGAAGAATGTGCCTAGGTGTCTAGTGCCGGAGAGATATCGTAGGATTCGTTTTGCCACTTTCCAATGATCCGTAGTTGGAGCATGCATGGACTGTGATAGACGATTGACGACGAAACTTATATCGGGACGAGTAAGCGAGAGATACTGAAGACTTCCCACAACCATCCGATATTCCGTTGCATCCGGTAGAGGTTCCCCTGATGTAAGACTGAGACAAGTTATTGAGGCCATGGGTGTAGTGACTGGTTTTGCATCGGTCATAGCCACACGGTGAAGCAGATCTGTGACATACTTTGTTTGTGTAAGAAGAAGACCGTGATGTGTCCGAGATGCTTCAATACCCAAGAAATAAGAGAGCTCGCCAAGATCCTTGAGTGAGAACTTGGAGGAGAGCGAGGTGATGAAGGTGTGAACCACGGCGGAACAGCTGCCCGTGATGATTAAATCATCGACGTAGACCAAGACAAAGAGTTGAGTGTCACCATCTCGGAGAATAAACAAAGACTCGCCTGCTAGTGAATTGGAGAAACCGGCCGAATGCAGAAACTGACGTAGCTCCGAATACCATGTCCGAGGCGTTTGTTTAAGACCATAAAGAGCTTTTTAGAGTTTGCAAACAAAGTCAGGTCTGTCTTTGTCAAGAAATCCCTGCGGTTGTCCCATGTAAACTTCGTCGGAGAGATGTCTTTGGAGGAAAGCATTATTGACATCCAATTGGCGTAAAACCCAGCCACGTGAGATAGTGCGTATGGTTACAGGTTTGACAACGGGGCTAAAAGTTTCATGAAAATCTATTCCCGGTCGTTGATAAAAGCCTTTAGCCACGAGCCGTGCTTTGAAACGATCCACAGTCCCATCTGGTTTCCGTTTTATGCGAAACACCCACTTGCAACCAACAATATTCTGAGCCTCTGTTTTCGGAACTAGATCCAAGTTTGATTGCGTAGGAGAGCATCAAATTCATCGCTCATAGCACGATGCCACTGCGGATGTTGAAGAGCGGCAGACACTGTCTTGGGTTCAGTTTCCTGCGAAGAACAAGAAACCGAGTAGGAGAATTTCTGAGTGGGCTTGAATATCTTATTATTACCTCGTGTAATCATCGGACGAATATTTGGAGCTGATGAATCCACAGATACTATAGCATCAGTGAGAGAACTTCTCTGTGCATCACTGGAGAATAGAGCTTGCTTTGTTTCAGCAGGGGAAGGAAGATGATGCTCGGACTCGTCTAGAGCGCATGGAGGTGGTGAAGAATCCGTGCTCAAGGGTGCAACAGGTGACGACGGAGAGGGCGACATCACAAGAGGTGTGATGCAAGAAACAACAGGAGACGGACTGGAAGGTGAAAGACTAGTAGGATCTGATATGGAGCTGGAGACAGAGAGAAGTGACGGAAAGTAGGTGGGAAGCTCTTTGAACGGAAGAATGGATTCATGAAACTCAACATGTCGAGATATGTATAATCTATGGTGGATGGGATCGAAGCATAGATGTGCACTTTGCGTGAGTGAGTATCCGACGAAAATGAAAGGGAGGGATCGGATTTCAAGCTTGTGTTTTGCATATGGTCACAGTCACGGGTAGCAGAGACATCCAAAAATTCGGAGTTTCATGTAGTTGGGTTCTTTTCCGAAGAGACAGTGATAAGGTGAGTCAAAGGACAGGGGTTTCGAAGGCAGCATGTTGATTAAGTAGACTGTCGTGGACATGGCAAAGGACCAATAAGATAATGGAAGAGAGGCGTGCATTAGGAGAGATAGACCTATCTCGACGATGTGTCGCTATCGTCTTTCAGAGATTCCGTTGTGTTCAGGGGTGTGCGGAGGTGTTGTGAAGTGAGATATCCCGTGAGTTTGAAGAAAAGAAGCAAGAGCTACGTATTCCCCCCATTGTCACTATATAGAGACAATATGTTGTGATTGAAGAATTTTTCAACGAGAGTTTTGAATCGGGTGAAAGTATCGAGAACATGGGATTTGTGTTTTAACGGATAGAGCCAAGAATATCTTGTGAAGTGATCAACGAAAACAACATAGTATTTATAACCATCGAAGTAGTGAATAGGTGAGGTCCATACATCCGAAAATATGATTTCTAGTGGTCGGAAAGAAGTAATGGAAGATGTAGAGAATGGTAACTTGTGAGTTTTATTGCTGGAACATGAATGACAAAACAAAGAGCTCGAAGGCGAAGAACAAAACAACGAAAACTTAGAAAGCAAATGACGAAGGATTGGAAGCGCAGGATGTCCAAGACGGGAGTGCCACTCGGAGAGGGAGGTTTTATTTGCTGAAAAAGCAGAAACTAGAGATGAGGAGAGGAAGTTGTGTGGCCACTCGTAAATACCGTCCTTAGTTGTTCCTTTCACGAGTATTGTCCCCTTGCTTAGATCCTTCACCTAAAAACCATTCACAATGAATTCAACCGATACATCATTAGTTTGGCATAATTTCTGAATCGATATCAGATTTTTATTCATCGAAGGCACACAAAGAACTTCAGAGAAAGAGAGTGTCCGAGAGGAAAGAGGCAAAGTAAAAAAACCAGTATGCGAGATCTGATAATTGGAGCCATCGCCAATTACAACTGCCTCTCCACCGGTGTAAGGATTGTGGAGCGATAGGTTGTGGAGATCCGTGGTGATATGATGTGAAGCACCACTGTCAAGGAGCCAAGGAGTGGCGTCATAGGAGGAGACTGTGGTGTTGTGAGCTTTCGGTTGCCACGGTCGAGGAGAAGCAAACCCGGTGTTAGGCTGGTTGTAATGTCCACTGGAAGACGGTGCTGAGACCAATTGGAATTGCGGACAGCGTTTGGCGTTGTGACCAAACACACCACATGCTTGACACTTCCCTTGATAACCACGAGGGCCGGAGCCATTGTTCCGCGGCCAATGTGTAGCTCGACCTCGAGAGGATTGAGATCGAACATTACTGGCAAGTGTAGTCACTGGCAGAGGAGTTAGGGTAGGAGCAGCAGAAAGCACTTTGGCTTCATGGTTGAGGAGTCTTTCATGGAGTTCATCAAAAGGGATGATGGTATCACGGGCATTGACAGCATCGATAATCGGCTTGTATTCTTCCGACAATCCAACGAGGACATATCAAGGACATCCTCGACATCAAGTGCTTTGCCAAGAAGAGCAAGCTCCTCTGTTTTGGCCTTGATGAATCGCATGTATTCATCAATTGATTGCGCCCCTTTCGTGTGCCTTTTTAGTTGATCTTTGAGTTGCTTCACGTGTCCTTGCGAAGCTTTGCCATAGATATTTCCGAGTAAGTTCCATGCATCTCTGGATGAAGATACGCGAGCCACCAGAGGCTGAAGTGGAGAGGAGATGGCGCCGAGGAGAGCAGAGAACAAGAGTCTGTCCTGTTGGCGAAATGGAGCGAAGTTAGGGTTGGGGTGATGAATCCCGTCGTTGAGAAGAGTTGTCGGCGGAACAAGGAATGCGTCTTGAACAAAGCATTCAAGACGGTGGCCTTCAAAGAGGGATAAGACTTGAACACTCCAAATCATATAATTGGAGGAGGTTAATTTCGTGATGTTTGTCATATTGATGGCAAGCAGAACACGTTGTGGTTCTTTAGGGTTGAAGAATAGTGTTTGTTCCTGAGAGACAGAGGAAGAGTTTTCGGTCATGGTGAGCAGAGAGGAAACGGGATCGGTGACGATTAGATTTAGAGGATGACGTTAGTCTTTTCAGCTCTGATAATATATAAACCAAAGATTATTATTTTGTAATGTGATTGATATAAGGTTTATATAAAGGAGGATTATAACAGAATCCTTAAATTTAAGATCTCAATATCCTTCAATAAGTAGATTTTCAATTCTAACCTAAATAACTTATTTATAAATATTTTTCATTGAATTTAATAAAAAATATAATTTATGCAATTTTTTTAACTCTTGCAATGGAATACTTAACCGTGAAGTAACAATTATCTTATTATATATATATATATAAAAAGGTATGTATTGTGCTTTTAATGATAAGCATGGAAAGTTAAAATAAAATACAATAAAAAAAGCAAAGTGGGAAAATGTTTAGCTTTACCTAACACGACACCGATTAGTATTTCATTGTCTCTTAATTTTATTTTATATAATTTCTATAGAATTAATTTGCATTTCCGCACGTGCAAATCGCACGTGATGTCTCGAAAATGGTATTATTCTGTATTAAATTATTCCCTTAATTTGTGGTGTTTCATCTAATCCACTTTCATTTATTAGATTATTGATTTTTAATCCTAAACTCTAAATCCTAACCTCAAAACAAATAATTCAATATGAAAATATGAACACACTTTTGATTGTGCTTAGGCCCATAAGTATTTCTTAATTGGGCTTCCCTTCTTAATATTATCTTTAGCCCGAAACGACTATTAAACGCTAAACTTAATTCTTTTTTGTATTTGTGTTGTGTATTGGCTCCATTTAATTCATGTTTATATGCATTATTTGGAATTTAGAATTAAAAAAAATAAATTTTACTTTTTGCATGTCAAATGTGCTCTTGAATACATTATAGAACATTATATTTGTACAACAATTTCCAATTTTAGAATATAATAAATGACCGATAAATGCTATCCAAACAAAACAATTCATATCATTTTGAAGTAATCCATATTCTCATTTTTTTTTGGTGTCATGTGCCAATACCCAAAATAAATCGAATTAAATTAATCCATCAAAGAGCAAGTAAAGAAGAAATATTATAGCCGTCGATTTGTTAAAAGTGGGTCCGAGAACCAACGGGATCTAGAGTCGCCACGTGGCATACAGAAAATAGAAGGCCCAATAAATGAGAATGAAGACCATGTGTCAGTCTGTCTTTCAGATTAGTTTTTATTTTAGGAATAAAAATTGAGAAAAGGTGGTCCATTTATTTATTGTTTTGCTGTCACTAGCTGTTACAAATTTGTTTATTATTATTATTATTATACTGTTAACAAAATTAATAATAATATTAGGATCGTAAAAATATGAATATAGATATTATAAATATATTTATAAATATGTAAGATTAATAACATGATATATATAATATAATATATAATACATGATATATCGTATCATTTTGTAAATATATTTAATAAAAAATAGAAAAATTATTTAGATTGTAAGAGAATATAAAAAATGAAAAGAGTTTTAGAATTTGTAAATTATGTAAATGTTTATATTATTTAGTTATAAAAATAAATATGATTTTTTTATTTAAAAATTATAAATTTAATATAACTCTTTGTAAAAAAAATTTAAACATTTGTAATTTTATATAATTATAAATTTTATAATTATAATATATACTACATTTTTAATCCATTTATATCCCTTTCTTCTAATTTTTAATCTATTTTACCTTTTTTTTAAAATAAAGCGCAGATATTAAATTATTTTCATAACCGTGGATTTAAGTGCGAGTTGTTCTGTTATACATTTACATAGCAAAATCATGCATGTGATTTTTTTTTTTGCATACTATTTAGTGTTCTTTACATTTTGTAGGGTCATCCAATATACATATAACATGTGGTGAGTATGACTTTGGCCAATATATTTCTTGATATATAATGAATCCTATAGTAGAAAAATTACTATATAAAAAATTATATGGTTTAATTCAAGATATTATTATGATTTGATGATATTATAAAGTCTACCTTTCATTTTATCTTAGAATTATCCAAGTAAGAAAAAAAATATTTATATTAACTAAAATCCAAACAGAAAAAAAATAGTGGGCCGCATAAAGCTTATGAACTTTGTCTCGCATATAAAAAAAATGTTATAATTGAGCTAAAAATTATAATTAGAATTCAATGATATTATTTTCTCGCATTAATGATATAATCTTATATCATGTAATTCTTCTTAAACATTTGGAAAATGACGTTTACAGATATCATTAACAACATCTATCTTTTCCCCTTCTTATAAATACATGGTTTAGAGCTGTGGCATCATTTAATCTATTTTTATTAATTAGTGTAATATAATTAAAGAGTAATTACTGTAATTAGGTTATTTCAAGATGGAGAAACATGGGGCCCATAATTTGGTGGCAAAATCGAAGGCATATTGAATGTTTGCCTACCAACCTTGGTTCGGTCTCTGCATTTAAGGTTTTTTTTTCTTTCAATTTTTAAAAAAATAAGAAAAAAAACAGATATATGTAATAAAAACTCTAACACAAATCGGGACAGTGTTCAGATTCTGATCTTCAGTTCGTTGCAGAGTTTTAATTTTCCTTTTTAATCAAATTTATAAGCTTCGAATCATTCGTTTTAATTCAACTTTATATCTACTTATAAAAATCTTAGTTTAAATTTTAGTCAAATATATAACAAATACCACCGTAATGGGTTATTATCCTAATCAAACTCTATAAAATATGTTTTTTTTTTCAGTACAAATATTTTAAATTTGAAATGATAATACACGTTGACAAAAATTAAAACAAAGCAGCATTACAATTACAATAAGATGACAAATTAAGTAATTTTCATCCTATTGGAAATCCATGCACATGCTTATAAGCGTATAAAATTCACAAAAATGTAACACAAAATAAATAGAAAAAAAAAAACTAAAAAGCCACAATAAATATAATTGCCATTGATATTAAATTCTTTCTCCCTCAAGCTGTTTAAATGTAAATAAAATATAAAAAAAAACTGAATAAAATAAATAAAAAAAAAGAAAAAAAATATTGTACCCTTTTTTTTTGTTGCGTGAAAGATCAGAAGAATTAATCACGTGGTGGGTCATCGGGGAACTTGAAAGTGTCAGGATCATCCTCGTTTTGGATCCAACCATATTTTTCTAAATAAGGGTTTAATATAGATTTTGGTGGATAATGATGAATGCAATGTCTCCATACATTACCATCATCATCATTATCATTATCATCATCATCATCATGACCTAAATCTCTTACAACTTCCCAAACACAACTGTTACACTTGAATCCTGCTCCAAAGCTTATCATCAACACTCTATCTCCTCTCTTAAGTCTCTTCTTCGCCTCCATGTACGACAAAACATACCATAAACTACTCGCCGATGTGTTCCCAAATCTATGGAGCGTCATCCTCGCCGGTTCCACGTCATATTCCGACAACTCAAGACTATTTCCGATCCCATCGATCACGGCTTTACCTCCGGTGTGAATACAAAAGTGTTCGATTCCTGTCTTGAAATTGATCCCTGCCTTTATTGATGAGCTTTTGCTAGGGTTATGACGTAATCTTGTCGTTAAATGACGTAACATGAACCTTAACAGTTCAGTTACAGGTAAGATTTTAGGTGTAATGACTTTGAGATTATCGATAAAAGCTCGAGTCGCGGCTTTAGGTAAATTCTTACCTAAGTGAAAACCCATACGACCATCTTCATCTTCAGTTTGAATACAACAGTTATACGATTCATCCCTCGAGCCATGATGTGTACGGACCATGCATTTGAGTTTAAACATGGCTTTTCGGCTTAATCTTCGTTGATTCGTCATTAACATAACACATCCTCCAGATCGAAATAAACAATTAGCGAGGATCATTGATCTGTTGTTTCCACTGTACCAATTAGGGCTCAAAGATTCAGACGTAACAACAAGACCGTACATATTCTTATAGCTTTTGAATATGTTCTTGATAATGTCAATGGAGATTAGACTGGCACTGCATCCCATTCCAGTCAAGTTAAAGACTTTAATGTCTTCTTTCATCTTGTAATGATGTATGATCCTTGATGATAATGAAGGAACAGAAGATAACATAGAGACATTAACAACGAGAAGATCGATTTCTTTAGGTGAAACCCTATTTCTCTGAAGGAGGGTTTGAATACTGTCTGTATAAAACTCTTCCATTTCCAATATACCATCGTTTAACGTTGGATTTTCTTCACGACCTTCGAAGATAACTCTTGGAGCGTAGGTTTGTTCTCCGATGCCGGAGCTAACGATGGCTTTGAGGAGGAATTTGTATTCGTTGAGTCGGAGGTTTTTGTTCCGGCGAATAATCTCACCGGAGAAATGGGTACTCACCATTCGGTCGTCGGAGGGTTTGTAGCATTGGTAGTCTAAGATGTAACATTCTTGGTCTCGTTTGGTGTCTATGAGTTTCAAGATTTTGAAGATGAGGTAAGAGATCAAAAGGGAGTATAATAGAAAGATAAGATCCATTTTTTTTTTGTTTTTTTTTTATTTTGAAGATGACTTATGAATTATGATGAAGTGTTCAAATAAGCATATATATATATAAGAGAAGAATATGGAACACGAAAGGATATATAGTATATAATATATATATATATATATATTATCAAAAGGTTTGAATAAATCAATAACATATTATATAACATCTAACCCTTCAATCAAATAAGACAATAAACAATAATATAGAGATTTGCTGAAATATCTATATAAAAGAGAATAGCACAACAGCAAGATGTACAATTCGGGATAACAAGAAACGAATGAATGTTATAAAAATAAAGAAAACGAGTTGAATCTAACATGTATATATAATTTCGAAATAATGAAATATGTTGAATTGGTGAGTGAAAAAATTCATTATTAGAATTTATATACATCTGATATATTGAATTAAGGTAGAGAAAAACAGTAAGATTTACAGTTAAGTATAATCTATAAATAATTTAAGAAAGTGAGTTGTGTTTCAGACATATTTAAATATAATTGGATAATAAATATTTGTATTTAAATATATTGATAAATAATTCACTTTGTGTGGTGATGAAAATTTAGTGCTATTTAATGTTTGTTTTGTGATCAATTGAATTTCATACAATTTTGCATATATATATATATATATATATATTACAAAGGATGTGACTCAACTTAGATTATCAATATATATATATATATATATTTTGGTGAAAGTGGAATTTATGAGAGAGAGAGATAACACGTTGAAAGAAATATTCATAAATTTAAGTAGCATAGGTTGAGAAGTAAGCATAAGGTTACATCCATAATTTCTGAAAGCAAATAACATTTTCTTAGAAGAATATTAGTTAGTAATATTGAATTAATATCCGTAACAAAATTTCGTCGCTAATAAATTAATTTCGGTTGGATTATGTAAAAGTGTTAGATCCTCTTGAAGTCTGGCTTATGAGTAATTCAATGGT
This sequence comes from Gynandropsis gynandra, assembly GCA_036759665.1. NCBI lineage: Eukaryota > Viridiplantae > Streptophyta > Magnoliopsida > Brassicales > Cleomaceae > Gynandropsis > Gynandropsis gynandra. The sequence goes on from CM071867.1 coordinate 43,664,082, forward strand.
AGATTCAGATGAGGACACCTTTTGAAAATTTTATTTATTTATTAGATATCATACATATATAAACGTGTAGAAATTTATAATTTATGTCTATATATAGGCGTCAAATGACTTAACATCGAGTAATTTGGAGTTTTTTTTTCTCTTTTTTCGCTAATTAAGTTAAACCCATGGATGTGAAATTTCAGTCTTTGTCATCCATCAAAATCCGTGATTATACGTGTCATTCTTTGGGTTATATATATACACTACAAATTTAATACTTTAATCTAAAAACCAATATATAAATAAAATTTTTCTATAGAAATATAATAAATATATAAATACAATTTTTAAAAAAATAGGATAGGATGTAATGAGAAAAATGGAAAAAGTGGAATATCGAAGTTATACGTGATTCGTCAAAATATTTACGTCTACAGATGAATGGTAAAAATTTTTTATTGATTTTCAAAAAATTACTACATTTCTTTCAAATTTAAAAAACTATTAGTTTTTTTTTCTTGTAAAAAAAACTATCTTCAACATTCAAGAGAATAACTTTTAAACTATGAAATATTATTTTATCTCTTCGTTTTTCTCTTATTATTCTTGTTTTGTGATTTTGGGATAATTTTAAATTCTTCAAATTCCTTTTTATATAGAAAAAATTTACGACAAAAAAAAAATATAGAGCTCACCATAATAATGCGGTATCACTATTTTAAACCAAAATTCAACAAAGTCGACAATTTTATATGTCTATCTTTAATTTTGATCAAAAAAAGATTTTATCATATTTTGTTTTTTTATAATTTAAAGAAACGTAAACTTATCATTTAAATTTAAAAAAATTATTAATGTTATTTTTCTTTTAAAAAATTTAACCCATAAATATATACTATAAAATATCAAATATAAATTTAAACCTAATTAATTTTATCTGAAAATTACTTAAAAATTTAGAATTATCTAATTTTTTTATATAAAAATTCATAATTCATATCCTAACCTCTATAAAACAACACAAGATTTAAATTCATTTTTTATAGTAATTTATAATTTTCCAAATCTATAAATCCATTTCCTTTTCCAAAGTAATTTATATTTTTCCAAACCACACCATCATTATATGAATTGTGGTATAAATAAATGTGTTGGTTACGTGGAGGCGTCTCAACTTCCACCAACTGAATATGTGAAAGAGATTGAGGTATAAATATTATGTTATTATTATAAGAAAAGGCCTTCAACGTTTCTTTACCTAATTATGAGCACTTTTTAATTTATTTCTCTCCTTAATATTGTTATTTACGTGTGATAAAAGTTAGGTGCCTATATGGATTAATTTTCCCTCCCCGATAAGTAAACATTGTGGATTTCCTTTCATATTTAATAATATCATTTTACGCATTAATTTTATCTCAATTAAACTATAAAATATCAATTTCAGTTATGTATAAAGTTTAAGTGAAAACGTATAAGCTTTCTATAACCATTTAATTTTTATGTAGACGGATATTATGTTCCTTAATATTAAGTTTCGTAATTTATCTACTTTTCCATAATCTAATTCTTAAAAAAAAAATAGACAAACTTAAAATAAGAATTTAACTCCAAAACACGATATTAAATTCACAGAACTATCTCTATATACATTGACCTAAATACGAAAATTACGATAAAAAACATAACGTTTTAATAGTGAAATAAATGTAATATTTCATGTTAAGATATGTATATTACAACAGATTTATTTGACTACCTCCACACTTTTATAATTAAATTTGTTCAAATTAGAATAATCTCATAATGAGTGATTTGTTGAAATATATGTATGGTTTAAGATAATATGTATAACTAATCCATCAATTTTGTATAATTTTTTTAAATGATGTTGGTTGAGGATCAATGTGTTTCGTAATAATTTGTTTTATAAACAAAAATGAAATCATATCATAAAAATAATAGCTTTTTAAATTTGTATTTTATTATGTGTATTACATTTAGAAAATGAAATAATATCATACAATAAACTATATGTATAAAATAATCACTCTTCTACAAACATTTAAGCATTTATTGTTTAAAATTTATATTACATAATAATTTCTCAAACACTTACAAATATTTTTTACTCATTCTTCTATTTTCTTTATTTAATTTTCGGTGTACAGATAAATTCCTCCAAATCCCATAACATCCTTTGAATGCTAATTTATTTTCAAACATATTTTCATTTCCTTTTAAAATTTATTATTTTTTATTTTCTTGCATTCAATTTTTGTTAAAATATCTTATAAATCTTTCTAAATCTAGATGCATATAATATGTAACACAAAAAATGACCAATATATATATATATATATGCACAAATAATAGAAAATAAGATTAGTATATATTTAGAAACAATAATGAAAAACTTGGTAAAAATATAAAAAAAGTCAATTATAATGAAAAACATATAGAGTAACCGTATAAACTTAATGTTATTCTGTAACTATTTTTAATAAGTTTAAAACAGTCTATAAGGAAATGCATATTTATCACTATGAGATGTGAGTAGTTGTTATTTAACTATATATATATATATATATATATGGTTTATTTTTCATGTTAGAGACATATATCACGTGATTAATTGGTCAAAACAAAAATTATAGGAAGAAAAAACAGTATTCAACGTTTAGGAGGATCATACGAATTACGAAAGCGTCAACATCTTTATAGAAGGCTCAAAATATATTTTGTATTGAATAATTTTAAAATTATGAATGCTTTATTATATATGAAAAACGATATATTATATTTTTTTCGTATTGACTATATATATATGATTGTGAATAATTTTAAATCATTAAATTAAGTTTAAAATCTCGTATACACTAACCTTTTTTTAATCAACACATAAAATTAAATATCTTAGAGAATGTAAGAAATTAAGAAAGCCAAACCAATAGAAAAAAAATTCAGTAATGGTTTAGACTTTTAATAAAAGTAAATCGTCATATTGATTATATTATTACATTAATGATTAATGTGATAATTAGTTGGTCGTTCGATGAATAATGACTAAAAACCATCAATGCGGTCAAACGGGAGGGGCAAATAATAATAATAATAATAATAATTATTACTAATAATTATTATGATGAGCTAATAAAATATTTAAAATATTTGTATCTTATTAAACTGAAAATTCGATAATAAATAATATAAATTAAATATTGGATAAATATAAATATAAATATAAATAATAAATTTAATTATCCAGATAAGTATATAATAAAAATTAATTTTAATTAAGGATCGAAATTATAATTAAATAATTATTAACTTTATTCTAACTATCATTATCATTATATAAATATATAGACAAATATAATATATTTATGATTAGCTTACTAAAATATAAATAATTAATTTTTAACCCTAATTTATTTCTCTTTATTATCATTTTGAAAACAAACACCATTTATTCAAACGTGAGATCATGCACCTAGCAAACCTTCGCATGCCATCGAACTCCTGATCGTCTGTTCACCGAAGCGTGTTCGTGTCCACAATAGCTTGTTCATCCGTCTGTCGCAGCTTGTTCATCCGTCTGTCGCATCTTGTTCATTCGTTCGCCGCAGACTGTTCGTTTGTCGTAACCTGCTCATTCCTCATTTTGGTCGTTTGTTAGTCGTAGTCTGCTCGTTCGTTTGTTACAACTTGCTAATTCGTCTATCGCAGCCTGCTCGTTTGTCCAACGCAGCCTACTCGTTTGTGCACCAATGAGATTTCATTGATAATTATTGTTTTTTCATTGAAATCCCTTTTTTTATTTTTACTTAAAAAAATTAGTTCGAATATGGATACGAATATTTGTATTTACGAATATCTGAATTTATGAATACAAATAATAAATCTGTATATTCATCGAATACACATACTATTAAGAAATATAAAATCTTCTTTGGTTTATTTAAGTAGTTTTATTTTTCTGGTTTAATTTGGTTTGTAATATTGGTTTCTTGATTATTAGCTTGTTAAATCCGGTTACAGAACTACTATTTAAATGTATAAAAATATTGTATTTTTTACACAATTTAATAAAACAAAATCATTTTTTCTATCTCTAAAATGGTATCAAAACAGTTCTACACAATCCTAATTCCCAATTTCTATTTTCCCTAAATCTTAGTTCTCTTTTCATCCCCTTCGATCGAGCTTGTTCCTCCTTATTACGAACGTATTCTTCTTCCCTTGTTTTTTTGGTATCTCTGTGTCTTCTTTTCTTGGTGTTATTGTGATCCCTTCAATGCAACTTTTTCCTCTTTATTCCGGTCATTTTCTTCCTCCCTTTGTTTTTCTAGTGTCTATGTGTCTTCTTTTCTCGGTGTTATTGTGGTCATCGCTTTCTACTCGAGTGATTCTCCTTTCATCGGGGTTCTTTTCTGATTCTTTTCTTTTCAATTTCATTTCATCGACATGAGTTTTTCGTCAATTCATTTCAGTTGTTTCTTATTTTCCTGATCGAGTCTTAATCAAGCCTTGGTTTCCTTATTTCCTCGATCGAGTTTTCAAGTATGGCGTCGCAAACTCCTGCTATTACTTCACATTCTATTACAAGTGACCCTTACGAAAATTCCCTTTATCTCCTTACAAATTACACGAACTGCATTCTTTTGGTATCTGATAATCGCACTAAAGAGCTCAACTTTAACATTTGGAAAAGATCGATGACCATGGCGTCAAATGAACGAAAAAAACTTGATTTCATTACAGGTTAAATCGTTCAACCCCTTACCGACAATATAGAATTTGATACATGGCACAAATGTAATGATATTGTGTGCTCATGGATAATCAGTTATGTATCCAAATAGATAGTTGATAGCATAGTTCACATGACCATGACATATTTTATCTAGCAAAACCTTTAAGACAGGTTTAGTAAGAGTAATATGCCGCGAATTTTTGGATTAGAAACCGACAGGCAAAATCTCAAACAAGGTTCCCTAGATATAAACTCATACTACACTCATTTAACAACCCTTTGGCAAGAAATTAAATCTTTGGATGAAAGATGTACTTGTAATTCTTGTTCATGCAACCCATATGTAAAACTTCAAGATACTCAATCAAATTTCTTATGGGTCTGATGAATCCTATCGTTCGACATCAAATCTTTCTCATGAATCCTCTCCCAAATCTATAAAAAAACCTTTAACCTTGTGATTCAAGACAAACAGCAGTGAGACATTTTACTGTCTCTCAATGCAATTGTTTTCATTCCTTCGAATACAAACATTATCAAATCTCGAACATTTTCAAACACTCCTTTAAATAAACCTCGTCAAATCTGTTTCTACTGTGACATTCAAGGACACTTAGTTATTAGGTGTTATAAATTGCATGACTACCCAAATGAATATAGAACTCCTTCCAATACCTATAGACCTCGTCCTCCTATGACTCACTCATCTCAATCTCGGGTTATTCTTATGACCCAAGATACTCCTATGCCTCCTAGTCTCAAACTTCATCAAATACAAAACCTCATAATTCCTTCTTATATCTTGACTAAATACAACAAATAATCTCCCATCTCCAAAATTTACCTTTCAATGCTCCTGCTTCAATAACAGATGACACAAACCAGAATTCTTCTTCCATTCCACCTGTAATATGTAACTTTCTTAATTTCTATCTTATTTCTTCTTCATTATCTTTACCTTTAAATATTCCATTGGATTCTTGGATAATTGATTCTGGGCAAGTAGCCATGTTTGTAACAACATCTCCTTGTTTCTTTTATTAGATATAAAATCTTTAACTAATACATCTGTTATCCTTCCAAATAGAAATTCTCTAAATGTTACTCACATAGGAACTATTATTCTTTCTTCTAAGCTAATCCTCAATTATGTCTGTTATACATTCATTTGATTTCATTTAAATCTTTTAAGTGTCGGCCTCCTTACTCAACAATCTTATCTCACTTTTGCTTTCACATCATCTTCTTTCATCATATAAGACCATACTCATGGCTTGATGATTGGGAAGGCTGACTCCTCTCACAATCGTTACTTCCTTAAGACTTCAACATTACCTATTCTATCCATTGTTACTTCTCACACGTTATGGCATAGTTATGCAAAAATCAAACTTCTTAATTCTCAATAATCCATTTTTTTCTTCTGATGTGGATACTTCTAAAGATTGTTTCATTTTTTCCCCAATAAGAACAGAAAAATCTTCCTTTTATATCAAATAATAACCTTTATGCTCATCCTTTTTATCTTCTTCATCTTGACATATGGAGTTCATTTAGTATTAAATCTCTTCATGGTTATAAAAAAATTTAACCATTATAGATGATTGTGCTAGATCAACTTGGGTAAATCTCTTAAAATCTAAAACTGAAGTTCAAATTATAATTCCAATCTTCTAAAAATATATAGCAAATCAATTCAAAGTTTATATTAAAGCAATTAGGAGTGACAATGCTCCAGAATTAAAGTTCACTTCCATCCTTGCAAAAAAAAAATGGAATTATTCATTACTATTATTGCACATATATCCCTCGAAAAAAATCGGTTGTTGAAAGGAAACATCAACATCTTTTAAATGTTGCTTGAGCTTTATATTTACAATCATCCATTCATTTAGAATGTTGGTTTGAATGCATATCCACTTCAACATACTTAATTAATAGAACTCTGCCATTAATATTAAACCATGAAACACCTTTTGAAATTTTAAATGGTAAAACTCCAACTTATGATCATCTAAGAGTGTTTGGATGTTTGTATTATGTGTCTGCTCTATCTCAAGATAGACACAAATTTACATCTCGAGCCAATCCTTCAGTTTTCTTAGGATATCCTATGAGATACAAAGGTTACAAAATCTTGGATTTAAAATCTAATAAAATCTTGATTTCAAAAATATTATTTTTCATGAAACTATTTTTCATTTCAAGATAAATATCCCAATATTTTTTTCCAAATTTGGTGCTTCCCTTATCTTCATCTAAACTTTCATCTGTATCTCAACCACCATATTCATATGAAATTGATTCTAATTATAACAATATACATTCCATGATTAATAACCCTTCTAACAGTTCTATGGATCAATCATAATTTACTCGACCTAAAATATCAATTCTAAAATCAAGTTACTTAAAAGATTATCATTGTTATCAGCTTACACTTCTTTTCCTTGTGCATCTTCCACAGTTTTTCCTTTATCCTCATTCTTATTTTAAACTTAGTAATTCCTTTAAAAACTTTACTTTTCATATTAGGTTTGTTTTATAACCTAGAAATTACACTGAGGCAACTAAATTTCCAGAATGACAGAATACAATGAAACAAGAACTAGATGCCCTCTTACAAAATAAAACTTGGACAATTTATGATTTGCCTGAAAACAAAAATCGGTTGGTTGTATAGAGTTAAATATAATGCTGATGATTTTGTAGATAAATATAAAGCTCGTTTAGTTGCAAAATGATACACACAACAAGAGGGAATGGATTATTTAGACAGTTTTAGTCATGTAGTTAAAATGGTTACAATTATGACTCTTATATGTTTAGCTTATATGAATAATTGGTCTATTAACCAATTGGATGTTTTTAATGCTTTTCTAAATGAAGATTTAAGTGAGAAAATCTATATGTCTTTACCTCATGAATATGTTTTAAGTAAGGGGGAACTTTAATAAACATGTTTGTAAATTAAACAAATTCATATATGGTCTTAAGCAGTCATCTAGACAATGACACCTCAAATTTAGTTCTGTTTTGATAACTTTTGTTTTTAAACAAGCTATATGTGATAATTCTCTTTTGTATCAATATGTTAATGATTCTTTTATAACTCTTATTATTTATGTGGATGATATCTTGATTTGTGACAATAAATTATTGAAATCGAAGCTGTAAAACAAGTCTTACAGGGTAATTTTAGAGTTATAGATATTTGGTCAATGTAAGTATTTTTTAGGACTAGAGATTGCTAGATCTAGTAAAAGAATAAGTATAAGCCAAATAAAATTTACACTAGAATTCTTGGAAGAGTTTAGTTTATTAGGTGCAAAACCATTTTCCATATCAATGGAGGTTAACTCCAAATTTTCTACAAATGATAGTGAACTCTTGCCCAATCCTAAATATGATAGACAATTATAGTTGGAAACTTAATTTACCTTACAATTACTGGATCAAACATTAGTTTGTTGTTCATAAATTGAATTAATACATGGTTGCTCCAACTCATTCACAACTTACAACAGCTTAAAGAATTCGCGTTTGTTTGAAAAACAGTCTGGGACTTGGTTTGTTTTACCTTTTATTTTTTCTAGTAAACTAACAGATTTCGCAAATGCGGATTGGATATCATGTTTCGACTCTCAAAGATCTGTAACGGATACTGCATTTTTCTTGGCAATGCCTTGATTTCTTGAAAATCCAAGAAACAAATAACTATTTCAAGAAATAGTGCAGAAGAATAATACCAAGCAATAAGCTAATGTATCTTGTGAATTGGTTTGGATTTCTAACTTATTTAATGAATTATCTTTTTCAACTATATTGTGACCATAGAGCAGCAATTCACATAACAAGCAATCTAGTGTATCATGAGCGACGAAGCACATCGAGATCGACTATGACCTTGTGAGGAAAAATATTCAATCAGGTTTTCTTGCAAACAATGCACATACAAACTCAATGTCAGCTTGTGGGTCTTTTTACATAACCCTTATCATCATCACAATTCAATACTCTAACGTCCAATACGAGAGTAATCGATCTTTACTCAGTATCTTGAGGGAGAATATTAAAAAATATAAATCTTTTTAGGGTTATTTAAGTAATTTTATTTTTCTAGTTTAGTTTAGTTTGTAATTATTAGTTAGTTAAATCCGATTATATAACTACTATTTAAATGTATAAAGATATTATATTTTTTATACAATTTAATAAAAGAAAATTATTTTTCTATTTTCTAAAAAATAAAAATATAAATAATCAGAGGACCATGACTTTGGAATTACATATTTGACCAATAATGAATTAATCACTTGCTTGACTAGCAATTTAATTTATGGATTGATTATTCCTTTTCTTTAAAGAATCGTTAAATACCCATTAAATAATTTACGATAACGATCGATATCAGAATCTCATTAATTTTGTCAACATAATTGACAGTCAACCATTCTCATCGGTCAACGCCATTCCCATTTATTTATACGAAAGAAATTTGTAGAATGACATTTTATTTTACAGTAATTTTTTTTGTTTCACAAAAATCACATAAATAAAATCAATCAATTAAATAAAATATCAAAACATAATTTATTACTTTACTATGCAATAAAATCATATATTATTGCAAACACTCTCCAAATAATCTATGTAATCGTCTTAGAAGTTTCAAATAAAGCGTGAAATTACATTTATTTTTCGAATAATTATAAAAAAACTTGTATTAAGTGACAAAAAAAGTAATAACAATTTTGAAGATTTATTTTGGCATCAATTTAGAGATGTTGGGAAGACCTATAGAACCCAATTTAGTCATAAATTGTATTACAACTTTGGTGGAAATACACGTAGTTTTACGATAATTTTTTTATTAATTTTAACTGTCAACTACACCTCTTATTCATTAGCATATTGATTAATGTGAATACTTTTTTTAAAAAAAAATTAAACTGAGTAATTTTTTTTGTGTCATTCATTCACCTACTAATTCATCTTGAATTGATTGTGCACTATTTTGCACGTCATAATATATAATGTGTTAATTTGATTCTAGGTATGTGTATATTAGTTGGTTATATAAATGCTATTTTCGCACAAAAATAATAATATTTAAAACTTCGCCAATGAGAGTGAAATTATCAAAAGTTTACTATCATTTTCACACAAGTACAATTAAAAATAAAAACAATTATTTTTCTAGGAAAACTTCACAATTAAATTTTTTTAACTAAAATATGAATAAAGAAAATATATGAAAAAAATAATTCATATTAATACATAAAGCTAGTGGTCGATTGGTTTTTTAGTTTTGAGAAAATGACAGAAAATTTAGATAATTGTATATGATATTGATGGTGTCTTAATCCGAGTAGATTGATGGTATTCAATTCGTGTTTATCCTAGTTGACTCTTATAATTTTAGAGAATAATATTTAAAAAGATTTTTATGTTTGTTCGTATCATTTCCTTTGTATCTTTTGATATTTCGTGAAAAAAATATTAATTTTTTGGTGTTTAGCAAATTAATGCGCCGTGGTTGGGAGGTTAATTGAAAACGTATCTCACTATCCACTTGAGATTATTTTATTTTTGAAAAATGATATTCTTCTATATATTGTAAGGTGCGAGGACACTTGAATTATATTTTTAGGATTGGATGAAATATTCTAATTATTCGTATCTGATTCGTATTCGAATCGAAAATTCAAATATCCGTTGATACAAATACAAATACAAATATTAGAAATCAAATATTCGATAAATGCAAATGCAAATAATATACTCAGTTATCCGAACTATTCGTATCCGTAAATACTAAATATAAAATTTAGTTAATATATAGATACATATAAAACAAAATTGATTTTAATGATCAAATTGGGAATACAAAACATTATTAATCTTATTTAAACACTTATTATATAAACACATAGACAAATATGCAATCTATTTATGATTGAAGGATTAAAATATCAAATACTTAAAAATAACTAATAATGTTGAAGATTTAATTTACACTCAAGATTGGTTCTAATCCAAATGAGTTGGATAATGTCAAAGAGACATTACAATATATAAAAAATCGAAACCACTAAATATATAAATATTTTTAAGAATTTTATTTTAGTGTATAATCTAATAATTTGTTTCATTGTCTAGGTGAATTGACGATATTCCTAGAATAATCGATGAAACTAAATTTAATAACTGATCTGGAGATGAATGTGAAGATTTGGTGTTTTGTTTTATTTATATTATGTATCTTTGCATCTTTGTGCGATTTAAATTTTAGTTTTAGATTATATTTGATGATTATTGATTTTTTATTAAATTTATATATATATATATATTTTATACGTTAAGAAAAATTTAGCTTCAGATACGGATATCCTTATATCCGACAGATATTCGTATATCCGACAAATATTTGTATTTACAAATATCTGAATTTACAAATACAAATATAAATAATAAATTTAATAGTCACCGAAGACAAATACAAATACAAATAGTCGGATATTCGCAAATATCCGTTATTTGTCCAGCCCTATATATTTCAATATATATTTAGTATCGAATAATATGTGTGAATTGTAGGATCAATTAATGCGGAAATAACAGAAAATTTGAATGATAAAATGGCGAAACATGTTCATAAATTAAATAATAAACTGAATAATGGAATGATACAATTATATAAAGTACCAATGATATAAATTTTTAAAAAACAGCACAAAATTATGATAAAACATTATCGAAGTTTCAAAATATACCTAAAATTTCATTAAAGAATAACATATAATGTAACAATTCAATCGAGCGTAAACTTTTTTTATATGTTTTCATATTTATTTCAACACGTACAAAATATTTTCCATCAAGTCATTCATTTTCTACAAAATTAACTCTTTTTTCCTTTGCTTAAATTATATGTAAACTATAATTATATCAGTACTTCCTATAAATATAAGGTAAAAACTGATATTTTTAAACCAAATTTAAATAGAGTTCAATTTCTATTCTCAATCCATTACCAATATAAACTCGAAGTTTATTTCGTAACCTGTATAGTTTACATATTACAATACAAATTTCTTGTAAATCTAAAATAATAAAATGTAATGAAATATGAAGGATGAAAAGTTACAATGCAATAGAAATAGATACTTTTCAATATAATGTTATTTTGTTGTGAGTGGATGTTTCGCACCAAACTAATTTGATGAATCCCTTAACAAATTTTGAAACAAGATTAGTAGCTAAGAGATTTCATCAAAATGAAAGAATAGGCTATATTGAGACATATAGTCTAGTGGTGATTTCAACAATCATTTGGATTGTGTTATCTTTGCAATTGGTTAAAAACACGAATATTAAATAATTTGACGTTAACAATACATTTTTTTGTATGGAGATCTTTAGGAAAAGGTGTTTATGATGGAATCTCCTAATTTTGTTGAGGCAACCAAATCTGATTGTGTTTGTTGTTTGTAGAAAATCTTTTATGGGTTAAAGCAATCGTTAAGAGCGTGGTTTAACAAATTCAGATCATATCTTCATGAGTTATAATTTTTATGAAACAAAATTGATCAATCTCTATTTGTTTATTGCCAAGGAACTAATATTCTCATATTTGTTTTTTAATCTTGACATACTCGCCACATTCAATTCTTCCAATCCATCTAATAAGTTGGTTCAAAATCTTAAAATGAAGTTTTCTACGAAGGACCTTGGAGTGTTGCATTACTTTCAAGAAATCCAGATTCATACTCATCAAAATGGTATATTTATATTCTAATAAAATTTGGATTAGAAGATTATAAATTTACGTCACTTCTATTACCTTATAAACTTTTTAATTCCGTTGCGGATCAAGAAATTTTCACTTATCTATCTTTGTTCATGAGCATCATTAGAGGATGATGATTGTATTTAACATTAATCCTACTAGATTTGATTTTTGCATTAAATTTTGTTTCTCAAAAGATGCACATTCCTTGATCTCTACATTTACAGATGTCAATGGGTTGGATTGTACCCAATCCATTAAAATAAAATGTGTTTTATAATATAATTTGGTTGGGTTCAATCCGACTCATTTATTAATCGGTTATATAGGTCGGGTTAAACAGATTTATTCATATAATTAACATTATATATATTAATATTTATGATATATATGTATATACTTTAGATATTATAATTCAATTTCATTGAATTTTAACTCGATTTCATCCAATTTCACCGAATTTTTGTAAGGCCCATTAATAAAGTAAGGCGGTGGATTATATATATAGATATATATATATATATATTAATCAAATTAGGGTTAGTAATTAAAAGAAATAACCCTTACACAACGCCGTACAGTGAACCGAAGAAAAAAAATAAGGAAAAAAAAGGAAAGAAGAAGAACAAGAAAAAGGGGAGAAAGAAGAAATTGGAGAAGGATCTTCAATTTTTCATCGCGTTCTTCGTGGGTGAATTCTAATCGAGATTGTGGTAAATCTCTAGTTAATTTTTGTGATTATTTCCTTAATTAGAAGATTTATATTATGGAAATTTATTGATTGAATGGATCTATGATAGGAAAGGATTGATTGGTGTCGTTGTTAGCGATAATATCAAGAATCGTCAAATCGTCGGGAAACTAAGGTGATGATTTTCTCCACCCTAATTTCGGATTTATGATCGATTTATGGAAGAAATTATATTTTTAAAATGAGGCATGATCACAATAGGGTGTTTAAACCGAGTGAATATCTTGTTAGTGTGCTCGATCGGGTGGTTTCACACTCGAACATTCGGAAGAAGGTGTGTGCGAGCGCGTTGGTGAGAGTTGTCACGTGAGGAGTATCGGGTCGATGACGTTAGTATTGCGACACTTGGATCTGGACCGGCGTCATACCGTGTTGGGGTTGTGGTAACCTTTCGAGCGACGGAGCGTTGTATGGTACTGATAGCTGGGATACGTTGTGACCTTGCGAGATTTTTAGTGTAGTGTATTGATAGCTGGGGTACGTTGTGACCTTGCGAGATTTCCAGTGTAGTGTACTGATAGCTGAGGTACGTTGTGACCTTGCGAGATTTTCAGTATGCTGGGGTCCTTTAGACTTTGCGAGCGTATGCCCGAGCTAGAGTCATGTGGACTCCGTGCGTTATGATCCAGTGTGGTACTACTCTTAGATTTGGATACTCAGTCGGGTTTGGGTAGAGTGATTTGTATACCTTTAGTTTAGACTTTGGATATATGTTATTTTATGATATTCAGTTCGAGCAGGAGAGTACGTGGCACAGAGTACGTACCCGTATTGATCTCACTGAGTGCATATTTCGTACTCACCCAATTGTTGGGCTGTCGTGGATGGACAGGATATGGCGAGGAGAAAAAGTAATGAGGTTGAGCAGCAGCATGAAGGTTCACAGCGGATGGATGAGAGAGGCGTGCACGAGGTCTCGATGAGTTTTAATTTGCATTTCGTATTTATTTTATTTATCGTGACTATGATATTTACATATTTATTTTGCTATTTGGTTCAGACCACTCTTATTTCGAAATAGATCATTTCTCTTTATTTTATAAATGTGTTTGGCGATGACACGTGTAACCACCTCTTGGAGGTGATGGTGGGCACTCCTAGTCCCGAGGTTGTTCCGGGATGGGGGTGTTACAAATTTAACCCGATGTCACCTGATTTTAACTCGATCATTCAATTTTACCAAATTTTAATCCGATTTCACCGAATTTCAACCTAATTTCATCCAATTTTGACTCGATTTCACCCAATTTCACAAAATTTTAACTCGATTAATTTAACCCGATTTCACTCGATTTTAATTCGATTTCATCCATTGTCATCGAATATCAGCCCGATTTCACCCAATGTCACTGAATTTCAACTCGGTAAAATTGAGTGAAATTGAGTTAAAGTTGGATAAAATTGGGTGAAATCAAGTCAAAATTAGATGAAATCAGATTGAAATTCGCTGAAATAAGATGCAATCAAGTTGAACTCGGGTTAAAATTGGGTGAAATTCGATGAAATTGGGTTAAATCGAGTTGAAATTCAGTGAAATGGAGCTAAAATTGGGTGAAATCGAGTTGAAATTCGGTGAAATTGGGTGAAATCAAGTTAAAATTGGGTGAAATCGAGTTAAAATAGATGAGATAGATCTAAAATTAGGTGAGATCGGGTTGAATTTCGATGAAATTGGGTGAAATTGAGTTAAAATTGAGTGAAATTGGGTTGAGATTCAGTGAAATTGAGTTAAAGTTGGATGAAATTGGGTGAAATCAAGTCAAAATTAGATGAAATCGGATTGAAATTCGGTGAAATGAAATGCAATCAAGTTAAAATTGGATGAAATTCGGTGAAATTGGGTTAAATCGAGTTGAAATTTAGTGAAATTGGAGTTAAAACTGGGTGAAACTGGGTTAAAATTCGGTGAAATTGGATGAAATCACAATAAAATTGTGTGAAATCGGGTTAAAATTAGATGAAATAGAGCTAAAATTGAGTGAAATCGGGTTGAATTTCGATGAAATTGAGTGAAATCGAGTTAAAATTGGGTTGAGATTAGGTGAAATTGAGTTAAAATTAGGTGAAATCGGGTTGAATTTGAGTGAAATCGAGTTAAAATTGGATGAAATTGGGTTAAAATCCGGAAAAATTGAGGAAAATCGAGTTATAATTGTGTGAAATCGGGTTAAAATTGGTTGAAATTGATTTGAAATTTTGTGAAATCCTGTTAAAATTAGGTGCAACCGAGTTAAAAATTCAGATAAAACCGGATATTCGGAACGGTTGTGAGAAAAGTAAAGGTGAGAGAAACAAATGATATATGGATTAATGGTTTAAATGGATAAAATCCATTAAAATTAATCTAATTGGGTTTTATATCCAATTAACTCATATAATCTTATGCTCATTTAATTGAAATCCATATGTATTTGAAATGGTTGGGTTGAGTTAACCTAACCCAAATTGACATTATAGCTTCTTAAACATTTTTTTGAATATGTTAAAGAAATTTTACATTTAGGAATACATCTGCACAATAATATGACTTTACACATTTTTTGATCTGCAAAGGAACAATCAACAGTTTCAAGATTTTTTTTACAAAGGTTAAATATAGAATCATGACTTCCTTGGCTACAAAATTGACTTGGATTTCTTTTGTTCAAAGGGATATTAGTATTGTTCAATCTCAACCTATCATTATGCATTGTAATATCTTATTGCTAATTTGAGGTTTCATACTCATTCAAAACATTTCGAATTTGATATCACTTTATTAAAGAAAATGTTTTGTTATGCTCTATAAATAACAAATATATTCCAATTATAGATTAAATTTCATATGTGGTTACCAAATCTTTGCCTCTTCCGCATTTTATCTCTTCGTGACAAACTTGCGATTTGTTCTATTAATCGTCAGTTTGAGAGAGGCGAATAACATATCGGATACTAGACTTGATCATTTCAGGTTTCGGTTCGGATATACTGGGTACGGATTATTCGGGTTTTAAAAAACAATAACCAAACAATAACCGAATTTAAATCGGTTCGGTTCGGTTCGATTATACAACGGTTCGTTTCGATTATATCAATAAAATATTGTAACCAAAATAAAATCCGAACTCTAATTTGTTCGGTTATTATTCGATTATTTCGATTTTACCAATCATTTTATCATATAAAATTACAACTAAATGATAATATTCTAAATATTTCAAATAAATCATATATTTTACAAAATATAATATATTATTTAAATTTGATTTTTAATTTTAAACATTAATTATATTATATAACTATTCATTTGATAAATATAATTTATCTATATATTTTTATGTAACCAATCGGTTATCCACGGTTATTCGGTTAATAACCGAACCGAACCGTATCCATTCGGTTTTTTAACTTTCATACCCGATCGGTTATTTTATCTATACCCAAACCCAACAGAATTACCATAATTCGGTTCAATTTGGTTCGATTTTATATAACCGAACCGAAATGTCTACCCCTATCGGATACTATAACAATGGATAACACTAAAGGCCTAGGCTTTAATGTTCAAACCGTGTGTCGGTCCAAACCTACTCAAAAGGCCACGACCCGGGCCACATGCCTCAAACTTTACGCCTGTCCAAATTTTGAGTCGGCCCGACCCATTACTTGCTGGCTTAATACAGGTTCGAGCCGCATAATTGACACCTCTATATAAATTAATGTAAAAATGTACTCTAAATTTAAATTAGTCACCCATCAAAAACTTTTTATTTACTTATCCTATAAGAAAATGTAAAATATTATTTTTCTACGGCCAACAAAAAATAATCGTACATAGTTGTATTCTCATTCTTGGAATCCACCTCCGATCGGAATCCGTCGTCTCCGTCGCCGTCGATGGTTCCACCGCCGCCAAACAACCAGTAGATTTGTCCTGACGAGGCCTTTCTTGTTTATGTACAGAAATTGACTATAAAATTCTTCTATAATCTATTTTAACTCGTGACCCAAAGCTAATGACTCTCTCAACGTCTAGGTCTGGTCGAGTCCGACGATTTGATACATCCTCCAGACCCAAAGTAAAGGTCTGATATGTAATTCCTAATTTCTTCAGGGGTAAATCTGACATTTTCCCTCCTGTAAGTCTTATAAACTTCGGCGTAAGCGGGAGTAAGCTTACCGGCGGCGGACAGCTTGATTTCGTCTCGGAGTTTTGGGTCCGGTACGACCCACGAGCTTTGTGTCTCATACGCCTCTTCGAAGGCCTCATCAAATCGTTGGAAAATCACCTCCGTCTCGTTGTTCACGATCAGGTCGCCGGAAAGTGACGTCATCACATCTCCCCATGCAATTTTCTCGCACTTAGCCATGAACTGTCTCACCTTGTCCTCGTGCTTTATCACCCATTCCTCGCCCAATACGACCTTCAAATTTGATGTACGGACTTTTGTGACGATGTAATTGAGGTTGTTTGCAAGGAAGAGGTACGAGAGTGCGACATTGTTGTATAGCCGAGATTTGGCGTCGATTTTGCATAAGAGGAGGAGGATTAGCCAGGCGAGTTTTGTGGCCACCGGAGAGTAAACGACGGAGACGGAGTCTTCGTTTTCTCCGCCGCCTAAGAAGTCCTCCGGTAAGGTTAATGGTGTTTCAATGGAGAGTATTCCGGCAAGTGAGTCACTGTAATCGGCGAGGAAGACAATGAAGTTCATGACGTATCTCGCTAATTGGTGAACATCGCCACCAGGGATAGGTGATTTGGATGACTCCATCGAAATCGATGTCTCGAAATCCGCCACCATGGATCGCACGGCTTCAGCGAGCTTCGATTGAGATTCAACCACCTGTACTTTGATGGAGGCGGTTGAATTGTAGCTGAAAACGAGCTCGATTTGAAGCATCAGATTGGAGATCGCTTCGTAAACGTCGAGAACAAGGAATATTTTCTCCGGTGATAATTTGCACTGTGAGAAATTTTCCGGGAAGCTAAACACGGCCAAAGCGCTCTCTAGCGTGATCTCGGCGAAGCAAGATTCGATAATGGTGGAGGAAGCCGAGAAGACGTGATCGCAGAGGATTCGTTCTCCGTAAAACAGAGTCGTCACTGCCATTCTCGCCGTCTGCAACCATCTCTTCATCTTTTTCTCCAGAATCTCCCAATCCAGTTTTTGAATTTGAACGAGACTCAGATTCTGGAAATCCATACGATCCAGTGCTTCGACGATGATCGATTTCCTGATTTTCTTGTAGATATTCACACATTCCTTTTCGTAACCACAAGATATCATGCAATCCGCAATCATCTTCAAATCTGCCATGACATCCGCATCTTCACCAGCTCTCTCGCTCTCAGATTTCAACTCATCAGAATTCAAAGAATCAGAATCACCGTCAAATTCATTATCTGAAACGCTTCTACTTGAACAACGGGATGTGGTGGAGTTAGAAGCTCCGGAATATCGAACCGAGACGGATTCTGGATCCAGATAGCGACGATTAGACTTCAAAATCCGGTAAAACTCCTTCTGCAAGTGCTTCATAGCAATCCGCATCAAATTCTTAGCTCGATCCAGCTTCTTCGATTCAGGATTCACCGAAATGACACTCTGCATCGCGTACTGTAAACTACAAATAACTGCGAAGAATCGTTTAGCGTCTTCACGGTTTCCTGGAGAAAAAAGCGAAGAGAGAGTGCAAAAAGAGGAAGAGGAAGTAGAGGAGACGGAAGAGTGATGAATCTCAGGAGAAATCCATCGGTTTATGACAACTTCGGCGGCTACAATAGCATCCGCCATTAAAGATTCAGAGAAGCTCTGGTGTGAGCGTGATTTTGCGCGTAGTCTCATGATAGAAGAGGTCGTTTTGAAAATCATCTCTTCTCTTTTTTTTTTCTTTTTTTTTTTCTCACGTGAAGATATAACGGAGGAAAAGAAATGATTGGTGAGGTATTTATAGGTAGATTTTGCATGGTGTGGGCCCCCTTCCTCTTTTTTGAGTCCACCAAACCAGGCGGCCAACCTTCCATTTCTCCTTTTTCTTTTTCATTTATTTTTTTTTATTTTTATTTTTATTTTACTTTTGCATATACGATGTTATCAGGTTTTATTTTTAGACTATATATAAACACAAATATTGGGGTTGGCAATTTCGGTTCCTCATACCAAACCGAACCTTTCGGTCCCCAATAAAGATTCAAGTTTTATCATTTGATTCTATTGTATTTGAAAACAATATAACAATAACGTTAACAAAAATCGAGAGAAATAAATATCTAAAACAAGAATTAATCTTTTAAATATATTTGTTTTTTTATAATGTACTTAAGACTTCCATAGATAATTTTTTTAAGTTAGAGGTAAATAAACAACTTATTATTTCTGTCAACTTCACTTTATATCTCTCTAAATATAATTGTACAACACTGTGATCTACATTCACTTGTTTGTCGTACTTCTTTGATACATGAAATTAAATGAAATTAGATGTGACAATTATTTTTTATAATATGTTAACCCATCCAATTTTCTCGTGAGATCATGTACAGCTTCCGATTATCTAGTCTCACACGCTCCCTTTTTTGCGTCTTTTTTCCAGTTTGACTCTCATTTCTTCTCATCGTTTTTCACTTTGAATTTTTATTCTCTTTTAATTTTTCAACAAATTGATTTGTCAAAAATTCTCACGTTTCCCTAAAATAATGCATTCATAGTATTAAATATGAAGTTGTCCGAAATATGCATTGAGATTTAATAAAATTAAGAAAAAAAAATATGTTGTTTATCATTTTATGTTCAATTCTTTAAAAATGTTATTAGGATTTAGTTATCTTCATCTCTTTCTAAACTATGTCTTTTTATTTAATATTGTTTTTTTATAATATTTCTTTAAAGTCATTTTTTTTAAATATTAGGTTCATTGAAATTCTTAAACGCCCTATTTGAACGGATCCAATTACAATCGAAATCGAACCCTTTTTTTTACTATTGTTCTAATTTAATACTAACTATTTTAAAATCATTCCCACCTGAATTTAAACTATATCAATAACTTTTGAAATCTGTGTGGAACACACATAAGAAATCTAAAATACTTTAGCTTTAAAATAGATTCTAAATCCCAGAAGCAGTCAAATATATAAATTTAAAAATATGCAAATTAGAATTTGACGCACACAAATGTTTAAAAAAAACGTGGGCGTCCGTCCTTATTATATAAAAAAAAAGGTTGACTGATTTGTGGTGGAAAAACATTTTCGATTTTCTTTTTATTTCTTTCCAATACGTGAATAGATAACACATAGACATTCCATATAAGATGACACGTATTATTCACATTTTAATATTTACAAGTAACTTTCATATTTTTCCAATTATCTATTTATTTGTTTATTTAATTTTTCATATTGTCTATAGAAATTGCTAATAAAATATTTGTTATCATATTTATATTAGGGTGATGGTTTGCACATACGGAAACGTCATTAAATACAATTGTTGTGTATAGTTTAATTGAAACCTTTAAACATCTAAAACAAAATCTGGCATTTGTTCAATAATATAGAACATATTAAAGAAGCTCAGATAAGGGAAACGATGCTAAGATATTTGTGATTTATTATTGATAAATCATTAAATTATTTATAAAATAAATATAAGTTTTTTAGTTACTTAATAAAAAAATTAAAAACAAAGCATCTTATCTCTTATAAAAATTTGGTTAAACCGATATAATGACGTTTAATAAAAAAAAAAGCTGAATTTAATTTATATAAAATTAACCGTTTGACATTTTTAAAACAAGTAAAAATGCAAAAATCAAAATTCACTCGATCGAATATACATTTATTCGAATGAGCATCGTTAAAGGGTTTTTGCATAATCGGTTAAAATTTACACTATATCTTTAATATGTAAATTCATTTGGGTCGAGCAAATATTTGCTCACTCGAGTTCATAATAACATGTGGATAGTCATATTTTTGCTCGAGTCGAATATTGTGTCGTTCGACCATGTTTTTCTCAAGATTTGGAAGTTGTTGATGTATTCATCAAATTTCGATTGAGATTCAACCACATGTACTTTGATGGAGGTGGTTGAATTGTAGCTAAAAACGAGCTCGATTTGAAGCATCAGATTGGAGATCGCTTCGTAAACGTCGAAAACGAATAATATTATTTCAGAGATAATTTACACTTTGAGAAATTTTCGAATCCGATTTTACTAGAAACTGTTACTTGATTGAGTCTTTTTCAGTGTGCAAATGTTCGAGTCGCCCATTACGTTCGTTCGATCGATTATGAAAGAACACATTCACTACAAGAAAATTCGGATTTCGGGACTGCATTTGCGGACTGATGTATCCGTCCCTAAATTTAGGGACGGATTAGGGACTAATTACAGACGGATTAAGAAAACAATCCCAAATCCGTCCCTAAATTTGGGGACTGTCGTTCAGTCCCTAAGTCGTCCGAAAAAAAAATAACTTTCCCGACGGCTCTAGGCAGCTTGCTGTCCGAAAATTTGCCGACGGCAGCAGTCGTCGGAAAATTTCCCGACGGCGGTTTCCGTCCGGAATTTCCCGACGGTTTTCGAACCACCCCTTCAGTCCGAAATTGCGGACGGTTTGCGGACTGGATCTGATTGCCGACGCTCGTTTGCGGACGGAGCATGCCAGTCCCGAATCAATCCCTAAATTCCATTCCGGACGGATTAGGGACTGATTCTTCAGTCCCTAATCTTTGTATTTCTTGCAGTGATTATTTATCGGGTCGAGCGATCTCCATTCTCGGTATCTTTTACTCGTAAAAAGATCAAATGTTTCATCTTGATATTTGTAAAGCTCCACAAACATTTCAACCAATAATTTATATAGATCAACTGAGTGAATAGCTTACGATGTCTTTTATTTTAGTTTCATAATTAGTCTTTATACAATTTGTGTTGTATTTGTGATCTCATCCTTATCATTCACTCTTTCTTCGAAAGATTTGGATTAGTACAATTGTTAAAATTATATTGTTTTCAAAAAAATTATGTAATTTAATATAAATTTAAATGGATTAGATTAAAAACATATTGTCATATGTATAAATTAATGAACAATAAGATGGAGTAACTAGTATTCCATAAACCCCAATCATTGTGTATATTAATTTGTCTTGCTATTAAAAAACTTAAGCCAAATCCGAATTTTAAAAATATTTGGATCTATTAGTAAAATACTTATTTTGATGATGAAATAATTATATCACCAAAAACAATGAATGTGGTTTTAATATATATATATATATGTATATATATGTATGTATTTCATAATAGAATTAATCCATAGTTATCTAATGATAACATAGCAAAATAAACAACACCCTTCTTTTTAAATTGCTTATGCAATGACTATTATTGTAAAGTTGTATCCAATTACATTTTACAAATCTTATTTAATTGCACTATTTTTTATCACAAATTTTTTTAAATTTCAAATTCACAGAAAAAAATTATATTAACGCAATTTTATTGTAAAACGTTTGGCACGTATAGCGAGGATATGATCTAATATATTCATATATCCAAATACATCTAAAGATTACTGAATTTAAATAGGATATGTCAATTAGAGATATTTAAATACACATACTGCTTACCATTCATTCAAAATCTTAACCTTAATTAGTTTTTTTCGTAGTTCTCGTTTCTACTTATATCATTTTTTTTTTCATAAAAAATAGTTATTTTCCATATGAATATTTTACTCTTACTCTTACTTTATTCACACGTGTTCCCTCAACGTCCGAATCTGGATTAATCCGAAGAGCTAATAGACGAAATACTCCCTGATCCTCCAGAGCCAAAGTAAAGATCAGAAATGTAATTACCTATATCTTCAGGGGCAAATCTGACATTCTTCCTCAATTCGACCCGATACCTCTTATAAAGCTCTGAATATGGTGGGATCAGTTTCCTCGCCACTGAGACCTTAATCTCGTCCCTCAGTTTCGGGTCGGGTACGACCCAATAGCTCTGCCTCTTGTATGCCTCCTCGAAGGCCTCGTTGAATAGTCGGAAAATATCCTCCGCCGTATGATCGCCGGTAATTGACGTCAGCACATTTCCCCACGCTAATCTCTCGAACCTTTCAACGTACTGTCTCACCTTATCCTCGTGCTTCGTTAACCAATTCTCCCTCAAGAGAACTTTTATGTTCGATGTACGGACCTTGATGACGATGTATTGGAGGTTGTTTGCGAGGAAGAGATACGAGAGGGTTACGTCATTGTAGAGCCGAGATTTGGCGTCGATTTTGCACAACAATATGAGTATTAACCAGGCGAGATTTTTAGCCACCGGCGATGAATCGTTGGCGTTCTGTTTACCGTCAATGAAGTAATTCTCCGGTAATGGTGACGGTGTGTCGGTGAGAATATCGGCAAGTGAATCGGTGTAGTCGGTGAGGAAGATTATGAAGTTCATGACGTATTTGGTGAGGTGATGGACTCCGCCGCAAGGTATCGGCGTTTTCGATGGCTCTTTTGAAATTGACGATCCGAATTCTTCAATCATTGAGCGTATGGCTTGGCCGAGCATGATTCGAGATTCCACTGCCTGGGATCGGATGGAGAGAGTTGAATTGTAGTTGAAAACCAGATTGATTTGAGGGATCATCTCACTGATTGCTTGGTAAACGTCTAGTGTAGAGAAAATTTTCTCAGGAGATTTCCTGCATTTGGCGACGTTATGTGGAAATTCAAACAGTTTTGAAGCTGTATCTAAAGTGACCTCCGCAAAAACAGATTGGCGGATTGAGGAGGAAGACGAGAAAATGGCGTCGCAAAGGATTCGTTCTCCGACGAACAGAGTGGTGACTGCAACTCTCGCCGTCCGTAACCATCTCTTTATCTTCTTCTCCAGAATTTGCCATTCCAGTTTTTGAATTTGAGCGAAACTCATATTCTCGAACCCTAGGTTTCCGAGAGCTTCGACGATAACTAATTTCCTTATTTTCTTATATACTTCCAGACATTCTTTGCCATAGCCAGAAACTATCATGCAATCCGCTATCATCTTAAGATCCGCCATGGTATCTGCGTCTTCGACTCTTCTCTCGCCCTTCCATTTCGACTCATCGGAAACACAAACATCAAATTCCCCGTCCGATTCAGAATCCGAAACGCTTTTACATGAATTCCTCAGCGTGCTCGAGTCTGAAGCTCCGGACGATCGAACAGAGACGGATTCCGGATCCAGATACCGTCGATTCGCTTTCAAAATCCGGTAAAACTCCTTCTCCAGATGCTTCATAGCAACACACACCAAACTCTGAGCCCGAACAAGCATTTCTGATCGCGGATTCACTTTTATCAACCTCTGCATTCCGTTTTGCAAGCTTCTTACGGCTCCGATGAACCGCCTGGCTTCATCACGATTTCCTGGAGAGAAAAGCGAAGAGAGACTGCATAAAGGAAAAGAGGAAGAAAAGGAAGAATCATGAAGTTCAGGAGAAGTCCATAGGCTTATAATAGATTCAGATTCTTCAATACAATCCTCCATTAGAGACTCAGAGAAGCTCTGGTGTGAGTGTGGCTTTGTAGAAGAAGATGATTTCAAGAGCACCATTTCAGTACTGGAAGGTTCTTCTCTGGTAGTAGAAAGATGATTCCTCTGAAGGGATATATAAATATAGCGGAAATAAATTATTTATTATTTTAAATATAAATATATTCACTCGACTCAAGCCCCCTTTTATTTTGAGGAAAAGTAAAAATATCTTAATTTTTTTTATGATTTTATTTTTTCATTTAATTTCTTATCATTAAATTATGCCTACTAACTCTTGAATTCTGCATATTTGTTTAAATTAAAAAATTGTTCTCAGAACGAATAATTTAACATTCGTTTTTTCAAATTATGTTAATGTGAATTCAAATAGAACTAAAAAAAATTATAATTACATGTATAATATATTAAAAAAAGTTATTAATTGATATTAAAATATATTATATTTGTAATATCAAATCTAAAATAATTATTCATATAATTAACATTACATATATATATCATTTAATATTGATATATATATTAGATATTATAATTTAATTTCACTTAATTTAATTCGATTTTAT
Organism: Gynandropsis gynandra; assembly: GCA_036759665.1. Classification (NCBI taxonomy): domain Eukaryota; kingdom Viridiplantae; phylum Streptophyta; class Magnoliopsida; order Brassicales; family Cleomaceae; genus Gynandropsis; species Gynandropsis gynandra. The sequence goes on from CM071867.1 coordinate 43,689,458, forward strand.
CCGATTTCACAGAATTTTAATCACATTTCATTCAATTTTCATTCGATTTTATCCAATTTTACCAAATTTTAATCCGATTTCTCAAAATTTCAATCTGATTTTTTTCAATTTTTACTCGATTTCATCTAATTTTAACACAATTCACTAAATTTTAACTCGATTTCACCAAATTTAACTCGATTTCACTCAATTTTATTCGATTTCGACCAATATCACCCAATTACCCATAAAAAATACATATGGGATTGTATTAATTGTTACTAATATTTCATGTCGGCTATTACGGCATTTACATGTTTGTCTAAATATTCACAATCTTATTTATTGGTAAGGTACATATCTATTAGTACTATTCCGTATCTATTATGCATAGATGTTTAAATTTTCAACAATATTTTACTTAGTTCGTTGAAGATTTAATATTTTAATTAAAATATATTATTTTTATATTTTTATCATATTGCATATGAACCACACATGATTAACTTTTTTTAATAATAATTTCTCTTATGGTGTGCTGTGCGTCTACACATAACGTGACATTACTATGGATTAATATATATGTTTTATACACAATATGACAAATATAAACAAAAATGTGATTAGCAATCGAAATTTATATTTGACCATCATGTTGAAATTTAATAACAATTAAATTAAAATATAAACAATTGTCGTCAAATTTTGAATAATTTATACTTTCAAATATAAAAAAGTTTGTTAAGAGTTTTATAGTATTATTTAATCCTAATTATATATTATCAATCTTAAAATAAAAATTTAATTTGAGACGAATCAACGAAAAACATCCTTTAGTGTATTAGTAATCCTATATTATACTACAATATATAAAGGTATAACCAATACATTGTTTATCAATTGATTTTTAGTTAAAAATTTATAAATATTTTAAAAAAATTTATTAAACATATTCGATCATTTGAATTTAAACATGTAAAAATTATCAGAGAATCAAAATTGTACCTTTTTTAGCTCTTTTTTTCTAAAAATATTTATTCATTCACGCGGATGATCAAAATGGTAATAAGAGGGTTTTATTTATAATTGAAAAAATAGGAAAAAATATCAATATTAAAAAAATTAACTTAAACGTCTCTCCTAATTTCTCTCATACTCCTACTCCTCTTTCATATACCTAAACCATCAGCCACGGCGCGTCTCCTCGACGCGTCCCATGCTATAATTACGGATACGAATATAAATATATTATTTACTATATGCTTTGGTATTTTACAGATATTATATAATAATTAGCAAGTATATTATTTGTTAAATGCTTAATTTCAATTGAAGAAAACAAGAAAAAGGATCCGTTCCATATAATTTAGATTTCGTTTGACCGTTATTTGAGATGCCTATTTCTCAATCAATTAACGAAAAAAAAGCATTAAAAAAGTGGATAAATAAAGATATGAAATAAATAAAATGAATATCCATTGTGGACCTTCTTTAACGTTTATTTGAAATATAGTTAAAGATCCTTTTAAAATGTTTATTTTTCCAAATTTATATTCACTTCCTTCGTAATTCATGTCTCACTCACATACCTAAACAACACTATATAGCCGCGTCGATAATGACTTAATAAAAATAATATGTTGATTTGTAACACTAGAATTAGTTTAATTTGATTTGGTTATACTAAATTCGATTGTATTAATATAATATTATAATTAAAATAAAATCTGAATTTAATTAATTCTTAATTATTTTAATTTTATCATATGGAATTATAAATAAATATTCAAAATCAAAATATTTTAAATAATTAATATATTTTATAAAATAAAATATATAATATAAATTTGATATTTATTTTTTAGTTATAAATATATATGATAAATATTCATTTGATAAATTTTATTCATCTATTTTTATATATTTAAATAATCAATTAATTATTTATAGTAATCCAATTAATAATTAAATTGAATCCAAACAATTTTAGAAATTTACACTCAATCAATTCTTTTATATATACTAAAATCAAATTAAATTAATATTATTAATTTTTATTTAAATTAATTTTACATAATCAAAACGAAATATACGATTCAGCTACTAAAAAATAGATTAAAGGTCAATGTTTGAAATACTGGGGTAATATGATCATTGTTGTGTCAATCTGTTTTTTTTTTCTATGTAAATCAGAACATTAGAAGGGTTTGATTTGATTGACTAGTTTTTTTACATTCATTCTTTGTAGTTTTATTTATTCACGTAAAATCAATCTCACCTCTCAAATTTTGAATGTTGTTTTTCTTTTAATTTTTTTTCTTGTCCGAGTTATAACCAGGTCGAAAATAAATATGTTGACATATGCAGTCAATTCATTTATATATATATATATATATATATATATATATATATATATATATATATATATGAATGAATTGACTGCATATGTCAACATATTTATTTTCGACCTGGTTATAACTCGGACAAGAAAAAAAATATACCATATTAGAATCTAAAAAATGAAAATAGGAAGCAATACTGAGGATTAAATTACTACATTTACTACGCTTATGGACCACCAAATTTTAAATAAATGTATAGAAAAATATTGCGTGGTTGGTATTAAAAAAACATCATTAATAGATTTTTTTATTTTATATACATGGTTTGTTCATCCTTAATCCTTAAGATATAAATATGTTACCCGATATAGCATTTAAATTCACAGCTGTAAACTTAAGCAAATTATAAAATAAATATATAAATACGTCTGTTGTTGATGTTAATTCTTGTTAACGAGACTCTTATAAAATAATATTATAAATGGTGATCAAATTCGAATGCGGATCGGATATCTAAATATTTTAAAATATTTAAATTTAAATTCAGATTAAATTGAATAATGTTTTTCTATCCGAATTCGAACTTATAATATACAATATACAGATATCCAAAAATTTACAGATATCTATCAATATTCGAATCCGGTTTTTTAATATTATTAATCTAATAATAATGATATTTTTATAATTATCAAAAACGTTTTTGTAAATTAATATTATATATTTGGATATTTACGAATATTTGTTTGTACTAACGAAAATCTCAAATCCACAAATTCAATAGACGAATTTCAAATTGAAACAAATTTTGTTGGATGAAACGACGGTGCCTCTTTATATGAAATGTATTAAAATAGTTTTTTTAATTTTTATAATTTATGTATATATATATATATATTAAATTTTTATATCTACTTGTGCTACTTGTGGTTTTATACATATCTCGTCCTACTCTTCATTTTATATTTTCAGAATTTTTTATTATTGATTTTATAATTTATTATGTGTGTTTTTAGTTATAGTTATAGTTACAATTAATATGAACAAACTTTCTAATATGAAGACTCTGACTCATGAATGACCACATGGAAGATATCATTCATACTTAATTTTTTTTATCGTTTTTAGTTTTAAATTCTGCAGTAAAATAATTTTAATTTTTAAATTATTTAAAGGAAGTTTGGGATTTACGGTATACTGTTTCTCCATGTTAATCACATTTTGTTTAATGTAAATATAATCTTCAGATAAAAATGAAATATTTTTGTGTTATCAATTCACCTATTCAACTAATAATTATATCCAATGAAACAATAATATCTTTATATGAAATATGTCTAATGAAATATATTTTTTTGTATGGGTTCCTTTTGTAATTATCTATCTTTTTATATGAAATTTTGGTTGTTTTAGTTTTATTTTACAAAATTGTTGTTAATTAAAGTAATTGTCGATGAAATTAAAGTAATTGTCAATGCCTCATTAAATGGACACTTCTTGGTATTTTATGACACCCAATAACACTAACGACTAGTTGAACAATTGAATTTATTTTTTATTTTTTTTATTTTTGTTGCTGATAGGCATTTGATTACTTAATTTAGCATAAACGAGCATATCTAATTTTTTGAATTTTAAATACATACTTCAATAAACCACATAAAGAAAAAAAACAGTAAATGCTTTGTTGGGAAAAACTTGACTTTCCCGCTTCGTGAAGTTAAGATGGGCACTTAGGATTGAAACAAGAAAT
>CM071867.1:43698574-43726174 GCA_036759665.1 Gynandropsis gynandra
ACTTCTATACTTCTTTAGAAATCTCTAGAAAACAACTCTCCAATTAAGGATGGATCCCAACATGCTTTATGATATCTAATTACATAAAGAAAAAAATGCATAGAATAGAATTTGACGCTTCAAACTAATTGAAAACAAAACAAGAAAAATATTCATATTCATATTTACCAGTAAATAAATAAAAAATCTGTTTCGAGGGTCTAATTCCTTATATAATTATAGGTAAAGAAATAAATGAACCGACCAATACTTTATTTATACGTATATATATAGCCCGTTGAAATTAATGCATATACACCGTGTTGAATTAAACTAAGAAAAACAATTATATACAAAACATGATATTACATGCGTATTTATTATGTTGATTCTAACTCGATTTTATTACGTAAAATATATTTTTATAAAAAAAGGAATATAACATACTATTATTAGATTTTAATTAAACGTGTTTGGTTTGTCATAAATGTAAAAATGATTTGATGCGCGTTTGTTCATCTTAATATATGTTTTCTTACCAACGGAATTGATTAAACCATAATTGAATTATTACCAACATCTTTTTTATTTTTCATTTTGTTCACCTAATACAATTGCTACTAAGTTTTCATTCATACGTAATCTTTGATAATCAAATCCACTAATAACACTTAATGCTATAGTTTTACATTATATATATATATAATTTATTTGTCAATATATATATATATATATATATAATTTTCATAATCAAATCCACTAATAACACAAATTAATGCTATAGTGGTACAAATAAATTTTCATTTGTAAAAATATAATGGTTTGTAATTAATTTTAAGCATATATGTTTTATTTTAGTACATATTTATTATTTTCGATTTCATGTGTAATCAAAATTCAAAATACTAAATTATTAGATATTTTTATTACTCTTATTGCACGAGCATGTAGGATAATTACGAATTTTTTTGTATAATTTCATATGAATTTGAGTCAATTTGTATAAAATGAAAGATATTAAGAAGATGTTTGTTTTAGTTTATCAAAACGATTTTTTAAAATTCTAACTACTAATATGGTTTAAATACTTTTAATATTTTTATAATTTGTCTTCATATAATTTGTATGAATATATAAGATAATTACAAATATTTTGTATAATTTCGTATGGATTTTGCATCATTTTGCACAAAATAAAATATATTAATTTATTTTTTTATTAATAAACCGAAAAATCAAAGAGATATTCAAAATATAAAGCTAACAAAACAAAAACATAACGTGTGGAGCCATAGAGGAAATATTGTAAACAATTTCGTATTGTTCACTAGAAAACTTTACAAGTTCTGTCAATTTCACAAATAAAAAAAAGTAAATTCAACAAATTTAATCGATACCTATCGTTATCTTGAGCAAAAAGACCAAATATTTATAAGATATTGAATTATATGGCTACTCGAAGAATATAAAATTTTCACAAAATATATGACTTAATTATTAAGTATTTCTTTTTTTAACATATCGAGTTAAGATGCGATCATAATTAATATGTTTAAAATTAGACCTTAGAATTCAGAAAGCACTTACCTTTTTAATAATTGTTTAACATTTTTAATATTTCTAAAATTAACAACGGCATTAAAGTCATAATTTTTAGTTGAGTCTTATGAATATATATACGTGTATAAGTTTGAATGAACTTGTATACATAAAGGGCAAAAATACATGTGTACGTATGTGACAGGGGAGAAAAAATATGACAATTAAACATTATAATGGACCACTCATAACAATTAAACAATTAAACATTATAACAATTAAACAATTAAAAATTATAATAAAATCAAGATAAAGGACATTACAACGCGGCACATTTTAATTAATTTCAACTTTATTTGTAAAAAGTTTTTGGATTAGGAAATTATTGACCGTTTTATCAAAATAAATAAAGGGTTTATAGATTAGGTATATATACGTGGATATATATAATATAATATATATTATATATAAAAAATAAAAGGAGGGATAATGTATGTTTAGTCGTGATTTCATCAGTCGAAAGGAAACAAAAATGTTATACGAAGCCTAAATTTGACTCCATATAAAATTAAAATATTGTATTTAATTATGTTAGAGGAATATGCTTTTTAGGCATGGTTTTTATTTTGTTTTATTTTTAATCTTTGGAATCTCCTTTCTGGTATATGTGAATAAATCGTGTAAATATACTAAGACATATCATAAAAGAGATTCCAAACTTAAAAACCAAACCATATTTATATGAAATGAAAAAAACATGCTTTAAAAAAATTTATAAAAAAGGGTACGCTTTTTAAGAATCCTTTAATTTTCTTTTCTATGTATATATCGGCCCATTTTATAAAATAGATCATTACAGACTCATTTTAATTATCATCTCAAAACAACGAAAGCCCATATACCGGCCCATTTTAAAAATATATTATTATTTTATAGTTTGAATGTGAAATTATATAACAAGGGAAAAAAAAGCTTGCGTTATACTATAAGTTAACAATATGATCAAACCATGTATAATTTTAAATATTTATTTTGAAAATCTTAATAAATAAAAATCTAAAACTATAAAATTTATTAAGACTAAGCAAAATATTCGAATATATGCTTGCATAAATACAAATACAAATATTATAAATTAGATATTTGACAAATACAAAACATAGACAATAATAGATTCAATCATCAGAATTATTTGTTTCCGTTGGTACTAAATAAATAATTTATTTTAATATATATATAACAAAATTAATTTTAGTTATCAAATTATAAATAAAAACATTATTAATCTTATTTTTAACAATCTTTATATAAATATATAGTCAAATATACAATATATTTATGATTGGAGGACTAAAATATCAAATATATTTAAATAACTAATATTGTTGAAGTTTTAATTTGCGTTTAAGATTATATTATAATCCAAATGTTTTGAATAATGTTATATAAATGTTGCAAGATATCGAAAAAATAGAACTCACAAAATATATAATTGTTATGCGAGTTTTATTTTAATGTATTAATTTGATAATCTAATAATTTGTTTCATTATTTTAGATTAATTGACGATATAAATAGAGTCATCGACGAAACTAATTTTAAATGACTAATATGGAGATGAATGTGAAGATCTGATATTTTGTTTGATTTGAATTTTAAATTTAGATATATTTAATAATTATCAAATTTTATTATTTTTTATGGTTTTTACATTAAACAAATTAAGATTCAATCATATACGGATACAGATATCAGATAGATATTCGTATTTATAAATATCCGAATTTATAAATCATATATATAAAAGTTCTTGCATTTGCAAACACCACAGCCCTCCACGTCAGCATAACTTATTTTAAAAATTTATAATTTTTTTTCTACACGTTTATACCTTGATTTTGCTTTAACCTCTTTGAACCCAACGTATGTCGCTTGTTCTTCCCCACTCTCCCATCCTTTTCTGTGTCGCTGGGGAATTTCATTTGCAACTGTGTCGCAGGGGAATTTCATTTGATCGGAGTGGGGGAGAAGGGAAAATATGGGGTTCGTGTTGAGGGTGAGGTCGTCATCCTTCTTCGCTGGCGCTGCAACGCCGTCCTTCTTCAACCTCCTAATCATCGGAAGCGATGTTCAAGATATTAGCTTCTCCAACGAAATACAGAAGATCTTCTTTCGAACTAGAGCAGTAGTGGTCTTCTCTTCTTGCATCTTCATATGTGAAACCCTTCGTCAGCTTTCGCTTGATTCGTCGCTTCTTCCCCGTCGCTCATGGTAGTGTTCCTCCAAGATTTTTTCAAGAAATGAGACGAAGAACATACATATACATTGTGCAATCGGTCAGCTTGACAAAATCGTCTCAATGGAATTATGTCTTCCTTTTATGATTATGGTTATGCTTTATATCATCTTGATGCTATTCATTTGGAATATTGTGCCTAAGGGTTGCTTGGAGATCAAAGAGGCATGGATGGTGTTAAATGAGACTAGCGCTAACAAGTTCACTTTTACTACGATGTCCAAAGATTGTGGTAAGGTTGGTGTTGCTTTATCGATCATTTGAAATCTATTTTCATTGCTTGAAATCTTGTATTCTATTTAATAGGCATATGAGAAGTTTTGAAACTCTGTTGTATGTTTCCACATATGTCTAAAGGCAAACTAACGTTATGATTTTAACCCCAACTTTGTTTTTATAGACATTGATGGTCAATGAGTTGTAGTCTATGTCTACGAGCTCATTGATGAAGAGGTTAAACTTGAGGAGTGTAAGTAACCATCTCAAATTCAAACTTTGTAAAGTTGCTTGGCCACAAGTGAGTTTGGTTACACTTATTAATCTTCGCACATCCAAGATTATTTTTTGGATTACACAGACTGAGAAACTCTTTTCTCCAATTTATCCTAATTTCACATGGTAAAGGCGTTCTTCTTTGTTTATCGGAATCTCCATCCTCTACAGGGACTACAAGGTCGTCACAAGAAACCATCTCCTCTCAGGTTTGCATAATATGATTGAGGTTTGCATACCATCTCCTCACAGGTTTGCTTACTATCATATCTTGCATCGTTTTGGATGGAGATTCCGATATGATTAATATGATTAATAGAGCGTTTTCAACAATGATAATTTACGGATTACCATCTCCTCCCGGCAAGGTCGGTACGGCTGCATCGTTTTGGAACGGTTTGAGAGGTCAGAGGCTGCAAAAGCTATATAGGACAGTTTTTCTTGCGGTGTGAAGAGTTGCGTCATCGAAGAACATTTTTTTTATTGGCGCCAAAGAATACGCATCACTCTAACCCTTAGGACGTAGAATAGATCCTCAACGGTTGGTGAGCACATAGCCCGACTCCGGTAGTACCTACGGGGGTAAATGCTTCAATACGACAATATTATTTTACAGCGCCACACAATAATAAAAATTTAATACATATGTATGAGGATGATAATAAATTTATATAGAAATAAATTTAAAGATAATAAATTCATTTATAATAATTATTAGTGCAAGAAATTTTAACACAAGTAAGTTTTAAAGTTTCCAAATTATATCAATATCTCAATAATTATTTTAATCATGTTATGATTTAAATTTAGTACTAAAAAATTATGTAGATACAAATAGGAAAAACAATCATGCGGAAAACTCATGTCCAAATCATGCAATCATTTTCTTTGAAAAATTACGTTTTAAAATTTCAAATATATTAAATCACAGTGTTAGTTTATATTACATTTTATAAATCTATTGGTTAAACTTTTACACTGAAAATTAGAATTTTTGTGTTTGTATTGGACGATACATATATCAAATGTTAATTAATGAATTATGTATAACATTTAAAAAGATTACAGTTTAATTATAACAAAAACGCGTAACACGCGGGTATCATCTAGAAATAATCCCGCACGATGCGCGAGCGATGATTCACATAATTATCTTTATAAATGTGTTGGAATTATGTAAGAATTTTTAATAAAATTCAATTATGCTATAAATTTTTCTTTTGTAGTGGAAGATATGTATGAATAGAAAAACAATGATATCATATGAAAAGAGTGACTAAAAAAGAATTGGAAAAAAACTAATTAAAAATGGTGGATAATAGAGATGTCAATATTGTCTGTGGATCGAAACAAAAAGCATGTTGATGATCTGTTTTGTGATTAATGCAATTAAGAGAAATGGATTGAATCCATAAAATGAATGCAAATGTGCAATATCTTCTGAAACATTATAAACGAAGAAAATATTAGGACAAAAGTAATGGAAAAAAATTATAGGTATCGATGCATATAATTTAAAAGGTATTAGAACCAACCGTAAGTAATAATTGTAATAAACCAATAAAAAAAATTTATATGATGTCAACCTGCATAGAAACAACCTTGATCAATATGATTTCTGACGAATAACAATGTATGTTTGAATATGACAACTACGAATTTAAAGAATTATATTTTACCTACATATCTTGTGATTTTGCGAGATCGTATAAAATTTCTCGATATACAAATTTTGCCTACTCTTGACATTTATATCTAATATCTTTAGCTCATTCACTGAAGTTACTCTTGAAAGTGCAACATAAACCTGGTCGTGGCTGAAAACTGGTTTTGGAAGATAATCCGATTTGCTTAAGACTTTGTCCCCGACTTTTGTTGATTGTCATTGTGTAGCACAACCTGACTGATAATTATTATCTTCTCAATCTAAATGGAAGACTTGAATCAGTAGGTGATAAAATAACCCTCGGTATAAGGACTAGTTATGAATTTACAATAATATAGAAAAATAAAAAATTGAAAAATAATAATAATTTAACACGATTCATAATATATTACAAATAATTGTTAATTTTATATGATGTTATTTGTATTTCAAAAGTCATATATTTTGAAGTTTTATTATTATTATTTAATATCATTAAAAATATATATCAATAACGTATGACAATATATCTCATTATTTAATTTAATAAAATATAATTGTATTTTATTTTTTATATGTTTAATTTTTTTTAGTAAAAATAGCTCATTTTTAATTCTAATTAAATAAAAATATTGTATTGTATTAAAATATGAGACGTTAATCAAAATCTAACATTTACAGCCAAATGATGTTATAAGAAACTAACAATCAAATTGTAATTTTGTTTGGAAATTTTTAAAAAAAAAATTGAGATATTATACTAATATTTATATAATTTTCAAATATATTGATATTAATATTGATATATATTAATTTGGTATAAAATTCACATATTTTGAGTATTTTCTTTAATTTTAAAAAATAAAAAAAATTATATTTAAGATATAAATCTCTTGCAAAGATTATTATATAATAATTCAAAAAATTAACATTTTGTTGTTAAAATGAAATGAAATATAAATAGGTGAGATGAAGAGATTTTTTTGTGAAGAGAATTTAAAAAATCATTAACTTTTTGTTGTTAAAATTAAATGAAATATAAATAGATGAGTTAAAAAAAAATTTTGTAAAGAGATTTTTTGTCACGTTTAATAATTCTTATTGAGGTGGCTTCCCGAGAAGCAAACTAGTAAGATTATTATATATATAATTTTTTTCTATTTTCTATTATTATTACTTTTTTCTATTTTCTTTCATTGTGTGCTTCAATCATACTGTTTCCGTTTTTTGTGGTTTGTCTTCGTTTTCTGTTCTAAGAATGTGGACGCGAGGAGCTTGGCGTCTAGCGTCCAGCGTCAGTAAGCTCTGGTATCGGACAGCTCAGGACGGACGTTTCTCGGCCAACATCGGCGGCACAAAGGGGAGGAGCAGAGGGAGACGGCGGCATAAAGGGTTGAGCCGTCGTGGATATAGGTAGACGACGGCACAAAGAGAAAGAGACGACACAAAGTGAAGGACATGACGTTCTTCAGTGCGATGGCCGGCTAAGAAATGGCGGACAGACTCACGACGGGCATAACGGAAATGGCGGCGACCAGCAGCTCCGCGACCAGCAGCAGTGCGACCAGCAGGACGGCGGACGACAGCTGCTCGGTGGACAGCAAGGCGAGCGCGGCGACCGGCGAGGAAGCAGCAGCAAGCGCGGCGGCAACCGGCGAGGAAGCATCAGCAAGCGCGGCGGCCATGAGGAGCGAACGGCGGACAACTGGAAGATGAGCTCGACGGCGCGGAGAAGACCAAACCGGCGGACAGATGAAGCTCGACGGTCAGACCAGCGGCGGCCAACTGGGAAGAGGAAACGACGGCAAGAAGATGAAACAGAGACAAAGAGAGAAGCACTGGGGTTAGGGTTTGAAGAGAAACCAATAAAATAAATGGACTGCAGAAAATAAAAAAAAATATCTTAATATTTCTAGAAGAGGACATTATCACAATACTTCTAAAATTAAATGAGTGATATAATTTAATATCAAAAGTAGAACCTAGGTGTAATCAGAAAATTTTATTTTTTAATGTCTATAGATATGTATTGATGAATTAATAAACGAAAGTCTTTTCATCAAGTAAATCATATTTTTCTATATATATATGTATTCAAATACAAATTTTTTCTTTTTTATTTTTTGTTTGTACAAAATATATTAAAAAATCAGAATGAAAGTTTCATGAAGTTTCAATTATTCCTGAAACTAAAAATAAAAATTACAACACAAAGGGAGGCATCGTCGCTCGATTATCACTGTAATATACATTGGTTACAGTAATAAATTTCATTTCATATTTCATTTAATTATTATTATATACAATAATAATAGATGGACAAAAAGAGTGTCCATGGATTTGATTTGATTCTTCGGACTTGTATTTATATAGTTTGCCATTCTCGTGGATTAATTATTTTTTTGTCTTACTTTTTTGTTAATTCCACTGTAAATACAAAAAAAATTTCTATGTAAAAAAAAGGATAACATTTTCCTATTTTATATCAATTTTGTTTGTTTTTATTTATTTTATTTTTCATTAGAACATAAACATATTTTGATTACAAATTAATCTCTGTTATATCAACTTTCTAATGATACAATTCATCTTATTCATCATTTTTCACTTTCAATTCTATATCTAAGTTTGTTAATTTTATTTATATAAAAATCTAATTAAAATATATTTAGCATCAATTAATTTGGTATATGACTTTTAGATGGATGTGTACGAGTTTATTATAGAAATCAACGTTCATAAATATAGAAAAAAATAATAATCAAATCATTAAATCGATTGAAAGAACGAATTTAGCTTTATTAAAAAATAAAGTAAATTCTATATAGATATAATGAATTCGTTTACATGTATTAAATTTAAATAGGTATTCAACCGCATTTACTCTTCTACTATAAATGAAATTGTAAACTTTCACATAATTGTAATTTTTTATTGATTGATTTTCATTAAAATTATATACTAGTCACGAATGGATTAATATTAAAAATGCATTATTTATAATAATAACAATATTACGTATACGTTTAATCCAATAGTTCAATTAATGATATTTAAAATATTAATTTACATAACTATTATAATAATATTTAATGAGTGTATATGCGTAAGCATATATATATAATATAATACTAATTATTAAAGATAAAAAATTTATGATGAAAATAAAAAATAACAAAACAATTACAAAATAAATTCGTAGATCTTATATTTATCAACGCATACAAACTATAAAACAATTCAGAGATAACAAAACTTTTAAACAAATCTTTTAATTAAACAATGATGATTTCTAAGCGATAAAGAAAAATGAAGAGAAACAAATTAATAAAATATTTAAAAAAAATTGATTTTGAAGTTCTTGGGTTCTAATATAAAAAATTATTTTAAAAAATGAAGTATAACTCAAAATATTAAAAAAGGTTTTGATCAATAAAGAATAAAAAAATGTTTAAATCAAATCTTTTTGTTTCAAAAGTTGAAGAATTCGGAGTCGGGGTCCGTAACTATATTCATGTTGTCGTCTGGTTCTGGCCAATTCAGATACTCTTCACTTGTTAATAACTCATCCAAGAGTACTTGTAATTGATCGTTGTTGCCATCTTCTATGATACCCTTGATGAAAGATAACCCCGATACAACCAAAGACGGGATATTTAGCACGACAATAAGATTCAAACTTAATTGATTTGATAGCGTCGTCATGTAGATGAGGTTCAACTTTGTTGATAATCTTTAGGACATTTGCAACACCAAAAAGTCGATGTACGTTTCGAAATACATATGGTTGATCTGACGGGAAATAACGACTGAATATGCATTCCTGTGTACATTGTCGGCGTTGATATTTGCAGACTGCACAAGTTTGCCTTCTAGCATTTGAACTCGTCAACATTGTAACTGCAAAAAAAACACAAAATAAATTAGAGTTATTTTTATTCATCATATATGTAAATATTAATATAATTCGTGATCTAATAAATTTTACAGTTAATTTTAGGGTTTCGAAATAATGAGTTAAGCCTTTGCGCTAAATGATTTAACTGTTGTAATTTATAGTAAAAAATATTACGTTTAATAAAAATCATTAATAAATAAATATAAATAATTATTAGGTTATATATTTTAAGAATATAAAAAATGATACTTTTATTTATTCATATATATTATAAACAAATTTTGTTTTTGTAAACATTTAATTTGGACTCTATCTATTATTTGGCTAATTTTTATAAATCATTAACAATTGTCATGAAACGTTATAATATATAGTTTCATACGAATGTAAAGTGATATTAATTCTAACTGTAATATAAATCTAAGAAATTAAAAATTTTATTATGAAATTTCAAACTATTGGTACGAAATTTGAAACTGTTAAACAAATTCCAAATTATTTATTAAAAAATTATATTTCTTATCATGTTAAATTAATAATATAAAATAAAACATTGAAAAGAGATAATATTGATATGTGAAGATAACTTAAAAATATATTGCAAAAAAAAAAAGATTTACCTAGATGAGTGAGGTAACGATGACTAGATTTGTTTTTTTAGTGTTTTAACTTTCTCTACGGATATATTTCTTATCATGTTATAGTAATAATATAAAATAAAACATTGAAAAAGAGATAGTGTGGATACGTGAAGATATCTTAAAAAATATATTGAAAAAAAAGATTTACCTAGGTGAGTGAGGTAACTATGACTAGATTTGTTTTTTTAGGGTTTTAACTTTTTCTATGGATATATTTCTTATCATGTAATATTAATAATATAAATAAAACATTGAAATGAGATAATGTGGATACGTGAAGAATTCTTAAAAAAATATATTGAAAAAAAAACTTACCTAGGTGAAGGTGAGTGAGGTAACTATGACTAGATTTGTTTTTAGGGTTTTAACATTCTCTACGGATATATTTCTTATCATATTATTAATAATATTAAATAAAACATTAAAAAGAGATAATGTGGATACATGAAGAATTCTTAAAAAATATATTGAAAAAAAAAAGACTTACCTAGGTGAATGAGGTGAGGATGACTAGATTTGTTTTTTTTAGTGTTTTAACTTTCTCGGATATCTATTTATAGAACTTTTTTAAGTTTTTTTATTAAAAATAATAAATTATTTTTGGATAATCCTTCTAAAATTTAATTGACCAATAGAATCATTAATAAATGAATGACAGAGATTAATAATATTTTATCCATTGGATATTATTTAGTATCCGTTGGATTTCATCTTATTATTATTACTAGTGAAATCTGGAGTAGAGACAACATTAGAAACCTTGACAACCCTGATCAATAGGTTCAAGAAGAAGAAATGTCTCTTTCTAATCGACCCTGATTATGTAATCATATTAAGTTCTCGGAGCCCATTTTGGAGACATGATGAGTATGGAGAAAACTATTTCAGTTCAAGTTAACATTGATGGTCCACAAAAAGACCAATGGCAGTCTAGCCCCTAAGCTAGAGAATGAATTAACCATTGACTAATTAGAATTCACGGAGAGCAAAAGATGTTGCTTCAACTTACGGCACACCTTGTCTTAACGGAGATAGAGTACTATTCATGATTGCATAGGAAAAAGAAGCTTCACCTCATATAAAGATCAAGCAAACACTTTCAACGAGTTTTCAGTTAAGTGGTACTGAATGGTCATGAGGTCAAATCTTAGTCAGAACCAACAAATCAAAAGCTAGTTTCGCAAGATCCGTCTACGAAAACGATAGATCTACCACAAACGACCTCAATAGACTTCATGCTGAAAACTTCAAATCGCGAAATCCAAAGAAGCAATCTCCGGGAAAACAACTTCAAATTTCAAATGCATTTCAGACCGTTTCATCAAAGAAAAGCCGAACTACGGCATCAAACTCAAATCAGAACGTGCTTGTCCAACAAGATCTAACATGAGAAACGATACACAAGAACCAATCGTCAAATCGAATCCGAATAACAAAATAGGAGACAAAGGGAAGACAGAGAAATGAACCTCTCTTGACCGGCAGTGTCCCAAATCAAGACTTCAGTTGGAGTTGTAGCTTACTACTGATCACTGTCTGATCATCAACTTAACGTGTGAGCTTTTTGTACCCATTTAATTGTTTTTTCAATGTTCACTTTTCCTCAAGTTCTCTTTGGTGGTCCATGGGGAAAACTTGCCTATCTGATTTAGTTGTTTTTTTACATGTTTATTTTCTTATCCACTCATACTATCATGTTCTTGCTATGATCTGATTCTTCTCATATCTTATATTGGTGGAATAGTTTAGGTGTGTAGTTGTTTATCTTGGTGACAACTGCATTTATTTGAGGGCTTGCTCACATTGTTTAAATCAGCCGATGTTTGATCTGGTTTCTGGTTTCATTTCCGATGGTTAATACTGTTGGTCCTCGCGGGTGATTGCTTGAACGTTGTCTGAATCCCTAGATGTGCGTATCTATGTTTTTTCATCAAAATTATCTTTATGAACTGATTCAGTGGTTTCACTTCTTAGCTTAGTGGATTACAATAAAGGTTATTATCGAAACTGGTTTAGCTTTAGAAGCATCACACAGGTCAAGAGTGAGAAATTGAATCCGACGCGAGTGTTGTTCATTTATAAGCTTTAAATCTGGGATTTTGGAATTTGAGTTTATTCTTTGTGAGTTATTTTTTATTCTCTAGGTTGGTGAATTGTTGAATTCTGATCTGAACTCCTAAAGTTTATGAGTGATGTCATTTATCCGTTACACTCGGGGAATTTTGGTACTTGATGTGGATGCGTCTGTTCCAGACAAGGAATGTGTTTTCTTCGATTGAGAGTTTTATGTTGACGCTATTCCCAGTTTTGAGTTTTATATTTCTCTTTCAGGTTTCAGGTTTTGTCTGATATAGTAATTTACTTAGCATTAGATATACGTTTCAGGTTTCAGGGGTTTTTTTGGCTATTTGGAGGAGGTTCTGAACGTATTATGTTATTACAGGTAGAGGAGGTGCGATGTGGAGCCATAAGAGTGGTGCGTTTGAGTGCTATTTTCTGGTGGAGAGGAGGAGAAATGGACTTGTGGGAAAATTGGTGTGGTAAATTTGCGGAAAGTCAGATCTCCGGTTTGGGATATGAGCGAGCCTTGTCTTTTACAAACACGGATAAAGGTTGTTATTACTGTAAAATTCTCTCGCCCGCCCTTCGATCTTTTATCCTTTTGGCTTCACATGCATAGTTACTTAAACATACATATACATTACTTTAGGGTCTCTGCTATTGAACAATGTTTCACATTATTTGTATGGTTGTTTCATTTGCAACCATTCTAGATCATTCATGTTGTTCATACCATTTACCTATTGTGTTTTGCGCGTCGACACATTTTGAAGGTATTATTTCACTTAAAACTCCTGACTGACATATATTCTCTTGGTTTGTTTCTCTTTAAGAAAGATATTCCTAAAAGTTCCATGACTTTCTAATGCACAGTTGGGCAAAATGCTTAAGCCGGGAAAGTGAGAGGGAATTTTTGATATCGATGGAAAGGTTTCAGGTTTCCAGAAAGTGTAATTTTATTATTGGAAGAACTACATATATAATCGGATGAAGCACATTTTACACGGCCTCTTCGAGCCTACAACTCCAATGCCAATCGTATTATACCTTATGTTTCCGTAGATTTGGAGAGCATTTTACACCTTAGTTTGACTTTGTTGTATTTTTAAACTATTATATTTTGTTTATTTTAGGGAATAGAAAAGTTCGGAAACCACATGATTATTTTACATCTTATTTAGACTGAAATATTTCATAACAAATTTGGTCATGAAATTAACATCGCACAATATATTTCTTGTAACAACGGATTATGTATGATATGTTGTATTATCATGTTAAATTACAATACAATATTTACTTTTATTCAGAACATCCGTAAATAATTTTTTCATTTTTTATATAGAAAAAACATTAACCCGCGCATCGCGCGGGGCTATTTCTAGTTATATATATAAAAGTTGTTGTAGAAGGAGGCTTCTCAGCCCTCCATGTCAGCTTTTTTAAAAAATTATATATATTTTGTTATCTTCCACGTCAATATTTTAATTTTCTTTAATGTCCTTGAATCTCCACATCCTTTGCTCTCCCCACTCTCCAATCCAGTGATTTTTAAATTTTATTTAATGAAATCATTGAATATTATCTTTCATGGATTTCTCGCAGATTCTTCACGGTCACGGGAGAAAGAGCTAATGAAGAGACGATCGAGAAGTTGATATCAAGCGGAGAGAGCGAAGGTTTTCTGCAAAAGGCGATTCAAGAACAGGGTCGTGGACAGATCATGGACACATTATCAGAGATTCAAGAAAGACACGACTCGGTTAAGGAAATAGAAAGAAGTCTGGTGGAGCTGCACCAAGTGTTCTTAGACATGGCGGCTCTCGTGGAGGCTCAGGGCCATATCTTGTTCCGGGCAGTATTGAGAGAATATCTTCCATTTTCTTCGTGTTTTGAGGTAATCCTTCTGTTTCTTCTCCATAAATCATCTGCAATTTTCGGTAATCCTTCTATTTCTTCTCCATAAATTATATGTGATTCCGGATTCTAGGTTTAGCTTTAGCTTTTGTCTTCTCCTCTCTAATCGTCAACTATTAGTTTAGGAAATTGTTCTATGGTTTGTGCAGGGTTGCGATTTTGTTCTAATGTTATTTCCGATGGTTGCAGAAGGTTTTCGTTCGGCGTTGATCTGGTTTCCTGCTCCCTTTTCGTCCCTGAACCCCAACCGAACCGGATTCTTCACCGGGGCCTGAATCGGTTGCCCGAAATCCTTTTTCCGGTGGAGCTGTCATTGCGATCCAGTCCCTAAAATTGGTGTGTGTATTGCGTTTTCTGAAGCACGAGCGTGTGTATATGGTTGCATTCTGGTCGTCTTCCGCTCCTCCAATGGTGGTGGTTCTCTAGCTCTAACCGGAGGAATTTTAGAAGTTTCAGACATTCCAGGTCCGTATTAGGCTCTCCGATCATTAATGGTCATGTTGTCGAATCGCCTGCCAATCACGAGGTATGTCATCTATTCTTGTTGACTTTTTTTCTATCAATTTATGTTTGAATTATTATTTGGTAATCTATGTTTTACTTGGAGTTTTGGACACTAGGAAATCATGAATATCTTTCGGCTCAGTGTTATTAAAATTGTGATGTCTGGATAGGAATTATCAAACTTACTTCCAAAATGTAGGTGGTTAGGTCATGTTATGTTTATATCATGGCCTATTTTTGTAGATTGAGATGTATAAGGAAGAAACCAAGAAGCTAAAGGTATCAGAAACAGAAATCAAAGCTTTCTCTCTAAATTATGCAGCTCTTTTGAAAGATAAAGAGGTAATGTTGTGGAATCGTTGATGTTGAAATCTGATGGCTACCTTTTCTTACCTTTTCATTTCTTTTTCAAAAAGTGCTGCAGTACAAAGTCAGATTTCCAGATTGAACCAGGAGAATGGCTCATTGAAACATAATCTGGCTGCAAAAAGTGCTAATCTTGAAGCGGATAGAGCAGACTTTTCCAAGGCATCGAACAATAATGCAATCACGGTTTATGTTACTGTTAAGGTACGAGCTGCAGAGTCTGTAGAGAAATTTAGGGAAGCAAAAGAGAGAGGGCAAAGAGTTTTAAAGACTGCTCGGTCGTGGGAAGGACAAAAAGTTTTGTTGCTGGAAGAGCTCAAGAGTCAAAGAGACAAGGTGACAGAGCTGCAGCAGGATGTTGCCAAGGCAAGTACTCGCCATGGTCAAATCGAGGTTAGCTGGTTTAATAGATGAAAGCCTTTACACGTGTTAGGTATTCTCCTCTATCATCAGAGATCTGTTTGCATTTCCATATGTTTATCATCTCATAACTCATTGCTTCCTCATTATTTTCCCAGGTAATCAATTTATTCTTTTGGTTTACATTGCTTTTGTATCATAACCAACGTGTTGTGGATTCCATCTGCAATTTTTGTCGAATATATTTGGTTCCTATCTAGGAGAACTTCAATAATACTTTCTATGAATCTTTGTTTAGTTTTGGTGATATTTTTTTCGGGAAAACGTTTTGGTGACATTGAAGTGTGTGTAATATTATCCATATCAAGAGTTTACCATTACAAAGACTGGAATTGTTGATTATGATCAATAATTTTGAGATTACATAGTTGGTGTGATGGATTTTTTTTACTTTCATAATTTTATCAAAATACTGACGGAAAAACTGATGCAGACTACATGTAACCAAGAAAAGGCAGCGAAGGAGAAGCTTATGGCTCAGGCTGTAGCCATAAAGAAAGAAAGAGATCAACTGGAAGTCCTTGGAGAATGAGATATCTAAGCTGAAACTTATACAACTTTGAAGGAATATATTCCCTTTCCTTTGTTCCATTTCCTTTGTCATTCGCTCGACTTCCAAGTGATCTCTTTCGTCCTTGAGGTAATCCTTCTGTTTCTCCTCCATTTCCTTTTTTTTCGGATAATGTTATGACATAAATCATCTGTGAATTTGATTGTTATCTTGGGCTTATGCTTCTTTGGCTTCACCTTTGCACTTAGGGAAGATGAATTTCAGTTGCACAAACGAACGAAGATAAAGTTTAATGGAAATTCCCTGGTTCCTTTTGCTGACAATCTTAAGAATGGCAGCGGGGAAGAGGATGGGGAAAACAGTAAGTTAATTTTATTCATATACCTTGAATATTGACATTTTTAGGGAAATTATGACGACTGATGTGAATTTAGAGAGGTTGTAAGTATGTGTGATTGGGAATTTAAGAAACGATTTTCAAGGAAATTATGACGACTTGATTGTTGGGGCTTTTGAATTGTAAATAGCATGTGTGCTTGGGAATTTAAGAAAATATTTTCATGTGTGTTACCATTTCATTGTACAATGTGGTAACTTATAACTATTACGTAGAGAGTTTTGAATCAATGAATTTTTTGTCCTGGAAAACTTGGCAAGGACCCCACAGTAGAAACTATAGCTTCCTGTCTGACTGGTTTTTCTCCTGTCTCTTTCTCTTTCTCTTTAAGTTCACAGTTTGTCCTTGCATTAAATCTTAATTAGCTCTGCTATTTTGAGGTTGTTGTTTGAGTGAGCGAGAGGCTGAGGAACAAGCTCAAAAAAAGGGAAAGGCTGAAAAAGCAATGTCTTCGCGAACAAGAGCAAATAAAGTAATTCACTTTCCAGCCGTTTCTGATTTCAGGAGTAACAAATGACTCGAGTTCTATTAACAAAAACATATTTCTTCCTAAGCTAGGCATAATCCCTCTGTTGGATACTGTTAGGTATTTGATCCTGAAGTAATAGCATTATTTTGTACTGTCATCTTGTAAGATGCTCAACAAAAGAAGGATTATTGATGTTCTTGAGTTTAACATTTGTATATCGACGTAAAATGTTATTCTTTCGTCTTGATTTTTTCGGTTATTGGATTACAGTACTATTTATTCTTTTACACTTCAAGAATCTAATAGTGTTTGAAATATCCAAGATACAATTTATGAGATTATTGATGTTCTTAAGTTTAACAGGTGTAGATTGGCATGAATCTTTCTTTATTAATATAAAACTTATATTTTCCATATATATTAAACCAAACAATTTACATAAAATCCCGACATAACATTATGTTTTATGCACACATCAAAAGAAAAAATAACTTGTAACAAAACAAACTTGTGGATCATGTGGATATGCATTTGCTTCTTTGTTGAGCACATATAAATTGTTGGATATTCCTAAACAGAAAAACATCTTGGACAAGCTTTGATGAATGATGAAGACAAATATCTTCTTTTCCTCTTCTTCCTTTTGTCCATTGAAGTTTTTATGAGTCTTTCCCAAATTTCACCATCAGAACTATCCTCAGAAGGTGAGGACCTTGCTTGATTCTTTTGGTTTCTCTGACATGAAAAACATAAGTGTGAATTCATGAGAAAGATAGCAGTACTTCGTTCAAACAAAAAAATTGTAACTACTTTTTTTTTAAAGCACTCAGATACCAACCCCAGATGTAAATCAAAAGAAATTTTAAAGTTTTCAATCATCATGTCTTATCAATTTTGTGTCATTGTGTAACAAAAGACATTAAAAATTTTTAAACTGAGAATTAGGGATTAATTAACACCAAAATTTAAAAAAATATAATATGATCACAAAACATGAGATACAAAATTATGTCATCAACATCGATTTTTTTCACCAATTTGATGATTTATATATGAATTCCAAATCTGTATTCGGAAATAAATAAAAATAAATAAAAGCTCGCGCATCACGCAGGCTCTCTTCCTAATATAAACAAATATTAAGTTTATTTATTTCTCCGGAATGAATGTATTAGACCCTAATTATAATTGTAATCCTAATATTCTTTATATTATTTTATGTTATATCTATCATATTATCTTAAATATGTATCCGAGATTCAATTAAAACAACTATTGGAGGATTGATCTTATGGAAATCACAAAATTATAGCATGACATTGAGTTCATCATTACAACCTCAAAATAGCTGAAATCTTGATTATTACTAATATTTTAATTAATTTCAACTAATTATACATCAATTATGAGATTAGTGGCAAAATTCTTAGTGACTGTAATCATTTCAGAAAAAGTTGTATCTCAGCTTTTTTACATTTGTCCCCCCTCACATACACTAATGGGTACATTCAAAGAAGAAACCCAACATTTTTTTAAAAATAAATAATTAATATATATATATTATCTGTTCATTTTTTTTTAAATTTCATTAATCACTACTGCATGCATGTCAGATGCTGCTTTCATGTGCTAATCACATTTCTTTGCCTAATGGTAAAAGTTAATTATAAAGATTTTGATTTTTAAAAGCTTATGGTTCGTAGCATTTCGTGGATCACCAATGTTTTCCAATTTTGTTTTAAATTCTGAATTATATAAATGGATAATAATAGTTCCGAGCAAGGAATACATGACACACACATATATATACATATATATATCTTTTATCATTGATTTGTATTTTTATTTTGATAAATTATAGATTAAAATTTATGGAACTGATTTGGTTAGAATAATTTGTTCAAAAATCGTCTCTATTTTGGGATTATTCTAAAACAAAAATGTTGTCTTAAATTCAATATGGAATATGAATGTTTTGAGGATGAATATAAAATGTGTCGATCCAACTCAATTCGTCGTCAATTCATCAAAATATGAAAAGAAAAATCTTAGTTAAATTTGTAAGAAAATAAACAGATTCGTAAGATATATGTTTAATTTAATTTTTTTAAAAATATTAATTATTAAATTAAATAAAATATCTAAAATATAAAAATATTAATTTAAATATGAATATATTCAAACACAAGACATATAAAATTTAAATCTTATATGTTCTGTTTGAAAATTTACTTCATAAATTGAAATAATTAACCACTAAATCGAATTATTGGAGTTACTTCAAAAAATTGAGGATAACTTAAAAAATAAATTTCAAAATATAGGATAATTTCGAAAAAATATTTCTTTATTCGAATTTAATTAATGATTTCGATAATTAATACATGTTTGGTTAAATATGATGGGATTAACCTTTATTAGGAAGCGGTTCAAACAGTGAATTAAATTAAAATTAAACTAAAATGATACAATATATAAGGTGCAGAATCCATACTGATCCAAAGTATGCTTTTCCCATATTTCCCATAGGACCCACATTAATTATTATTTTTATTATATATATTTTAAAAAAAAAGTAATAATCAATTACGCATGCTTCTCTTTAAAATCTAAATTGGTATATAAATCATTTTATTCACTTAATCACTACACTTCACAAAGTGTGAAAAGAGAGAATGAGGGTTAGCGATATTTTTTGCTCTACTCCGGCGTCGACGGCCGTACGATCAAGCACGGTCCGTCACGCCGGAGATTCTACCAGCGGCGGCCGGAGATCCTTCGAGCGCCGTCGGAGCCAAAACCCTAATAACAATAACAAGTTCGTGCTTGAGCTACCGTCAATTCCTCTACCACGTCAAATGAGCTGCCGAAGCACCTATGACGTGGAACCTCGTCGGAAAAGCTCAGCTCACGGCGGAGAAGTTCGTCGGAAAAGCTCTGCTGACGTCAGCGATCTAAGAAAAAAGTCGACATCTTTGTCGAGATATCTTTTAGAGGATCATCAAAAGGTTGATTCTTTGGATGAAAAATGGTTATCTTTGGATTGCAATGGCCGTTCTAAGGATCCTTTTACTTCTTCCATGAAAACTCGATCTCCTGATCAGGTTAGATTTAAGTTATTATGGAATATACGCCATATCTTTTTATTTTATTTTTTATAATTATATATATATTTGGTATAATTCGTCTTATTGATACGAAAATATTCTATATATCGATGAAATTCTACGATTTGGATATTATTTGATATCTTATTAGAATACTATTAACGAATAACACGAATTATACCAAATATATATAATATAATCTGTATTATTAATTTTATTAATTTTTATTAATTTTTTTGGTAATTTCATTAATTTCTTTTGGTAATTTTTCATTAGTTTCATTAGTTTTCATATTATTAATTTCATTAGTTTTTCATATTATTATTTTCATTAATTTCTTTTGGTACTTTTTTGATATTTCATTAATTTTTCATGTTATTATTTTTCATTAACTTCTTTTGGTAATTTGTGATGAAAAAATATTAAGGTTGTGGTTTTGAGGGTATCAATTCATTGCAAGGGCTGCGAAGGAAAGGTTAGAAAACATCTCGCCAAAATGGAAGGTAAATATTTTGTAAAGTAAAAAAAAAACAATATATAATTTCGAAATCGAATATTATAAAAGATATTAAAAAATGATGATATATTTCGGGACAGGGGTGACGTCATACAGTATAGATTTTGCGACAAAGAAAGTGACAGTGGTCGGAAATGTGACGCCATTGGAAGTACTGAATAGCATCTCCAAAGTCAAATTCGCTCAGTTTTGGCCTTCTTCTTCAACTCCACTCCTCAAAATTTAGGGTTTTTTTATATATTATTATTATTTCCATAATTATTTTTATATAATAAGGTGTATAAAGTGTGTTTATATATGTATATTTCCGATGTTTGTACGATGTATTGCGATTTTTATGATAAGAAATTGTTAAATTATATTTCCCATTAAAGTTATTTATTAGTTATCGAATGATAAGAAATTGTTAAATTATATTTTCCAATCATCAGTATAAACAACGCCCTTTCACTCGAAAGATTATCATAACTTCAATACGGTATGACATTGGTAGATCTACTGATCTCATTAAATATGACCTTTTGTCGCGCGAAATCACAACCCCAATACGTTTATGACGTCGGTCTAAGATCCAAATGTCGTATTACTAACATATCGACCCGATACTCTTCACGTGACAACTCGCAAATATATTCTTTTGAAGATTCGAGTTTGAAATCACTCGATTGAGCACACTAGACAATATATTCTCTCGACTCTAGCATCGAACATTTTTCGACCCTGACACTCGGTCGATTTACCACTTTAGTTTCAAAAAACCGCTCATATGTATGTCATCAATCATCATTCGAAGATTCTAGGCTTTATTCCAATCTTCAATAATAACGTCTCAATTCCCCGTTATGAATTTTTTGAAATTTCTACTGTAATCATGTCTCGTTTTAAACGTAAGAACTTCTCCATAATCAACCACAAAACCAAATTTTGATGGGAAAAGATCATCACCTTAATTTTCACAAAGACTTGATGATTCATAATGATATTACCAGCAACAACATGAATCAAATTTTTCTCCTATTACATATCCATTCAAAATATTCATAATATAAATCTTCAAATTGTAGAAATAATGATAAAGATAAATTCAAACTGATACCAAAATCTCTATTAGAATTCACCCACAAAGAGAACATGAAGAGAAACTGGTGAATTTTCTTTCGATTTATCTTTTTTCTTCCCCCTCTTCCTATCATATTGTCGTGATATGCAAAACTATTGATTTTTTTTTTATATTTAGTTAACCTAATTTTCAAGTTAATTAAAAACATGGGGATGTGTATGTTGGGCCTCTCCAGGCTCCCCCATTATAAAAATTGCAATTGTCATCTAACATTTTTATCATCACCACAATTGAAACTTCTAATCCAACTATACATTATCTAACATAGAGAATGTATTTTCAATAGGTAACACAAATATCTTCGAAGGCTAGTCATCAAGGCATTTGTCGGACAATATTGTCGACTCCAAAGGTAAAAGCATATATGCGACTAATGTATCCAAAGAGGAGAAATCAAAATAAAAAATGATGAATGCATGTTCAAAACTTTTGTTTTTTTTTGTTGCGGATGGATATGCTATATACGATTAACGTTCTCTTTTTGTCTGCTCCTAATTTTGTTTGAAACCCTACAAAATCATAATAATATAGGAAACAAAATGTTTATCTTAAGA
This sequence comes from Gynandropsis gynandra, assembly GCA_036759665.1. Taxonomy (NCBI): domain Eukaryota; kingdom Viridiplantae; phylum Streptophyta; class Magnoliopsida; order Brassicales; family Cleomaceae; genus Gynandropsis; species Gynandropsis gynandra. Next base: position 43,721,008 of record CM071867.1, read on the forward strand.
TTGTTGTTAATACCTAATAATACAATATTACCATTTTGATTTAAGTGTAAACAATTCCAATTATGACATGGTCTGTAATGACAATAAAAAAATGTCAGGCACAAAGCTTTACCAAAATTGATTTATATTTATCATGAACAAAGTTAGTCATAGGCAATTATATGTTGCGATAACTAGAGTAAAAACGAAAATGTATCATTTTTTTCTAGATGAAGCAAACAAATACATCGTACACAATAAAATGCCGTATTCAAAAACCTATTCCACAATGTATAACGAATTGTATTTGTAAAAAAAAACTAATGTATTAACACCAATGTAAATCATATGTTATAATAGATTTTCTTTTTATTTCCATTGTTACTATTGGAGATGGGCAAATTATCCGAAGAATCTGTCCCAATCCAAGTCTCGAAACTGCGAAAAATTACTCGAACCCGTGGATTCGAGTTCAAGTTCGGATAGTGAAATTTCATTACCCGTGAGTTCGGATTTGGATTCGGGCTTTTTGATCTCTACAATGGATACCCAGATACACATATACAAAAATATTAAAATACTCATAATCTCTGTCTCACTATCCACACACACATGGCCACCTTTTATATATATGGACACATATATACAAAAATATTAAAAATATTAAAATACTCATAACCATTTTATTTGCAAAATTACCATTAGGGTTTTTTTAACCATTTCTTTCCATTCTCTGTCTCACTATCCACACACACATGGTCGTCTTACCCTTCTCCCCTCAAACCCATGCGGCCACCTCTCCCCTCCAAGTCGTGCGGCCGCCTAACGCCTACCTGTGTGGCCGCCTCTCCATTCACACGTCGTCTCTCTTCTATCGTCTCTCATGCAACCGCTTCTCACCTCCATAGCTTCTCGCCTCTTTTCTCATGTGACGCAACTGAATATAAGTGAGAAATGATTCTAGAATCCCATGTTACAAAAAGATAGATGATAGTCTTTTTGTTTGTTCTTTGCAATTGAGATTTTTGTGAAGAAGAAGACAGATCTGTGATTGGACATGAGAGAAAAGAGTTTGAATACGGATTTGGATACTCGTGCATACTCGATTTATTGGTCGGATAATGGTTCGGATTCGGATATTTTAAAAAATCCGTATACCCGATTCATATCCATCCCTGATTGCTACATGAATCATTGTTCTTTTCTAATATAAATATTTTTTGTGTATATAATATAGTGTATGTATACAATTATTTCAATCTATGTGGATATATACACACAAAAATACATTACATAATATATTTATATACGTGCATTATGTAAATTTGGGGATCGGAGGAAAATGAAAAAGTGAACATGATGGGATGGAAAACATGAGGACCATGTGATGTCTGATGGCGTGCTGATAATATAAGATACTTTCAACAATAACAGTGAAAAGTTAATAATAATAATAATAATAATAATAATAATAATAATAATCACAATCATAATCATAATCAGAGCCTGTTTTTCATTATTGTGTAACATATGGATCCGTGCATTTTTTTAATAATGGAAATGATGTAATGTTATTGGTCTTCGACCTTCCGATAAGATATTACAAAAATTATTTCACACATTTAGGTAATTGTTTTTTTATATTCATATAATCCGATAGTTATGACCTTTCCGAACATATACTATAAATTATATTGGCAAGATAATTTTATAATAAATTATTATATGTTAAATTATAACCTATAACTTTCAAAATGGATATCACTCATCATTCCTAACTGTAAAATCCAGAAAAAAACATTTAGGTAACTATATACCCAAAAATCTTATCTAACCATTAATAAATCCTCATTTAGTTTGTTGAATTCCATGTTTTTCTTACATAATTATTTTTTCTAATTTTTTTAAAAATTTATGCTGGAGGGAAAAAGGATGCTAAATATTATGATTATTTAATATAAGATCCAATTTTGTATATATTATCCGACTTTGTTTTTCATGTTGTATATTCATCTTTGTTTTTGTTTCAATAATGTTTTTGTAGTTCTCTTTTATGGGTATCTTTAGTTTCTTTGACTATTTGGGCGGCCGAAAAGAAGAAAAGTTGTAGAAAAATGAATTATAATATGAGTTTTCTAGAGAAATTAGGTATATATAGTTCGGCGGTCTTTTAATAAAAGTCAGTCCATATTATGTATACAAAGTTCTATACAATATATTAATTATACAACATATATATAGAATATTTTTCAGTTTATAACTTTGTTATTTACACTCAATAATTGTCATGTAATCGATATTAAAGGAAAACGTATTATACAATGCCTACCGAATAAGGATGCTTACTTTTTATATAATTAAATAAACCGAATTATACTTATTTATTTATAATTAATATACGACATAATTTCAGATATATGAAAACCCGCCTAAAAAACAATTTAAACATGATGTAACTTATGTATGATTAATTATCATGTTAGGGATGGATAAATTATCCAAAATGATATCGGTGTCTTGATTTTTTTTTTTTAAGAATAGATGTGAAAATTTGCATCAAATTTGAGTAATAAAATTATAATACTCATATTCTTGGGTTAAAATAATCAATTTGTATGCTATTACCAACGTATTTGTTTGTTATTTATTTTTTATATAATATATTTGATCCGAATATATATATATATAGATATTTGAATAATTTTCGGATATCATGTTTTATGGAAGAAATGATAATCATGAAACATGTCGTGAGCATGTCATAAGACTTTTGTTTGTTTCATGTTTCCACTATTAATAGCCTAATTCTCACGCAACAAATCATTCCTTTACTATATAATTATGCATAACTTTTTTAGACATGCAAGATGCTTATACCTTTTTTTAAAAATTTTTTTAAACCCCATTTTTCAAATTTTTTTTGTATTACTAATTATTTCTACCAAAATAATTTATTTCAACTAATGAAAAGCAATGTTATAAAAATGCTACGGGTTGTGTCACATCGTTTAGCGCCTAAAGCATCAAGACGATGTCTAAACGAAGATATAAAAAAAACTTATATATATAATGATATTATTACTATATTTAAATAGTCATATTTCATTATTTTTTAAATTATAATAATATTATATTATAATTAAAAAGCATATTAAATTATAATCTTATAATCGAGCAATGAATTTTTATTTATTTACAAGATTTGTCTAAGTTATTGAAAAAAAAAATTCAATCTAAATGAATCATTTGAAATATTTAGATCATCTAAAAATATATTTAAACCGTCTAAATAAATACTTAAATCCCCTAAACGATCATCGAAACTATCTAAACCGTCTAGTTATCTCTTAATGCCTAGAAAAAATCGTAATGTTTAATGGTTTTCTAGCATATAGATTTAGTATTATCTAAGGATGTAAAATGAGTTCTAGCTAACGAACTAGTTCTAATTCAAAATTTTTTTAGCGAGTTAAACTAAATTGTTTTTAGTTTCGAAAAATGGGGTTGCGAGTTGAATCCAAATGATTTAGAATATAAACAAACTAGTTCACGAGTTAGAGAATAAAATCATTTGATTTGAACATAAAGAAAAATATAGATTATTCTTTTATTTAATATATATATATATATGTTGATATATTGATTTTAAAGGAGAGAAACCACTATTATAAAAAGATATAGAAAGAACGTTACAAGTGAAATTACGGCCAATTAAATTTAAAATATCATATTTTTGACATTTTAGTTCATAACTCGATAATTTTGTAATCGATTTAATATTTTGATATTTAATAACCATATATGTGAATTAATATTTCAATAATTTAGATATTTTAATTTTGTTTGATAATTAACGTATTATAAAATTTTTTAAATTAAATGTGTTAACTCGCGAATCGGTTTGTTTTACGAAATAAAATGAGCTAAATTGAACTGAGATTTTTTAACTTGTTTTCTAAACGAAGCGAGCTGAGATTTTTCATTTCGTTTTTAAACGAGTTGAACTGAACCAACTCATTTTCTAATGAATTGACTACGAATCAAATTGAACCGAACCAAAACGAATCAATTCATGTTAGTCTATTTAGACCTATTTTTAAAACATTGATGGAAAGAATATATAAAATTTAATTTCTACTTTACCATCCAAATAGTTATTTCTGTTTTCCTCTTTCTAGGTGATTGTAGTCGTGGGCCTAGATAAAAAAAAGGGTAAAACTCCTATTCCCACCCAAATTTTGGATACTTTGCCTATTCCCCCCTCATGTATCGCACTCATCCTATTCTCCCCTCATGTATCACCCCTAATCCTATTTCCCCCTCAAGTTTTCTAATTAATCCTATTCCCCCACACCATTTAAAATTCTGTTAATTTTGACCCAAACCCTAAACACCCTAATTTTGACACAATTTCATACCCAATTTTGATCCGACCCGACCCGACCAAAATTAAAATTAAATTAAATCCGGTTTATCCAATTATTAACCCGGTCCGGTTTAATATAATTTTGACCGGTTTACTGAATTTTGATCCAACCCAATTTATGATAAGTTTGACCCGGTTTACTGAAATTTTAACCTGGTTTTGTTGAAATTGATCCGATTTTGTTGAAATTGATCCAGGTTTTTCACGGTTTTGTTGAAATTGACCCGGTTTTTTCCCAGTTTTGTTGGAATTTTTATTCGATTTGCTGAAATTGATCCGGTTTTGACCCGATTTTGCTGAAATTGACCCGGTTTTTTCCCAGTTTTGTTGGAATTTTTATTCGATTTGCTGAAATTGATCCGGTTTTGACCCGATTTTGCTGAAATTGACCCGGTTTTGTTGAAATTGATCCGGTTTTTCCCGTTTTTGTTGAAACTCACCCGGTTTTTTCCCGGTTTTGCTGAAAGTTTTATCCTATTTGCTAAAATTGATCCGGTTTTGACCCAGTTTTGTTGAAATTGACCCGGTTTTGCTGGAATTTTTATCCAATTTGCTGAAATTGATCCGGTTTTGACCCGATGTTGTTGAAATTGACTCGGTTTTTCCCGGTTTTGCTGGAATTTTTATCCGATTTGCTGAAATTGATTCGATTTTGACTCGATTTTGTTGAAATTAACCCGGTTTTGTCCCGATTTTGCTGACAATTTTTAACTTATCCGATTTTAATTTAAATTTCATCCAAAATTATCTATTATAAAAAAA
>CM071867.1:43726798-43751506 GCA_036759665.1 Gynandropsis gynandra
AAACCGGGTCAATTTCTACAAAATCGGGTCAAAACCGGATCAATTTCAGCAAATCGGATAAAAATTCCAACAAAACCGGGAAAAAACCGGGTCAATTTCAACAAAAACGTGAAAAAACCGGATCAATTTCAACAAAACCGGGTCAAAATTTCAGTAAATCGGGTCAAAATTTCAGTAAACCAGGTCAAACTTATTATAAATTGGGTTGGGTCAAAATTCAGTAAACCAGTCAAAATTATATTAAACCGGACCGGGTTAATAATTGGGTAAACCAGATTTAATTTAATTTAAATTTTGGTCGGGTCGGATCGGGTCAAAATTGGGTATGAAATTGGGTCAAAATTAGGGTGTTTAGGGTTTGGGTCAAAATTAACAGAATTTTAAACCGTGTGGGGGAATAGGATTATTTAGAGAATTTGAGGGAGAAATAGGATTAGAAGTGATACATGAGGGAGAATAAAATAAGTGCAATACATGAGGGAGAAATAGGCAAAGTACCCAAACTTTAAGTGGGAATAGGAGTTTTATCCTAAAAAAAATGGTTGAAAAAAATCGACGCGGCTGCACTTAGAACGACATGGTGTTCACTTCCCCATGTAATGAACATCATGACAAGCTCGAAACCCCAAATTACAAATTAGTAGGCCCAAATTACTAATCTAAGGCCCATAATAAGCCCATATATGAAACAATTATATGATATGCTTCAATTCAATGCTTCGCAGATAACTAATCCTAATAATTATGGATAAATTAAACTCAGAAAAAACATTATATTAAATACAAAGTTTTAATTTCAAAGACTCCACACATCTTTTACAATTTTGATTACATAACACAACAGACTTCCAAACCATTCATACACATACATATAAATACACACAACGATATAAAACTAATTAGTGAGATAAACCATGAACTGCAGAACCGTCTCGAGCCCATCGGTTAGCTGATGCGGCTGCTGCTGCTGCTGCTGCTGCAGGCCTGAGGCACCCGCGAAAGTCTTAACAATCGCGAAGCCTCGGGCGTTAACGTATTTGCCCGTACCTCCCATAATGGCTAAATGAGATTCCGAAGCCGCGGTTCTATGGACGCCAAAGAAGCTAATGCTATCTTCATACCCACCATTTTCAAACATGGCTGTGATGGCTAATGTTTGGCTTGTTCCGTCAATGGCACTTGCTACGTAAAAGCCTTGAGCTTTACCGATTAAACCCGAGCCAAGTTCATGTCCTTCGGTTAATTCGTCATCGATTACTGTCATTGTACCGAACATAAGATTTTGAAGTGCTGAAACGGTTGGGAGTTGACCACTATTGCTGAACCGGTTGGGAGTTGACCACTATTGGCAACTGGAAGACCAGTTAAGAGGTTATTGCCATTGTTTTGGAGAATGTTGGCTGTGGTTCCTCCGAGTCCAACGAGAAATGGAACGTTATTGTTGTTGATTATGCCGTTGTTGTTGTTATTCGTTGGAACACCGTTGGAGACGGGAAGGTTCGCTCCGTTAGGTTTGGCAAATGGTACTTGACCTGTAACGGCTGGGTTCGCCACCACTCCTGTTACAGCTCTGGCTGTCGGATTTGATCCGCCTAGTATATCATGCATGAAGAACATCAGCGAGTGGTCAGGGTCTGCACCTCCAAGGGCCGGACCTGCACCTGCTCCCGCCCCTAGCCCTGCCCCCACACCTGACGCCCCTGGCCCTGCCCCCACACCTGAACCTGCTCCTGCTCCCGCCCCTGCACCTGCTCCAGCACCAGCACCTGCTCCCACACCTGAACCAGCAGTTGGAAAAGGTCCCGCACCAGCAGCAGTTGGTAAAGGACCCGAACCAGTAGTAGTTGGAAGAGGACCAGACCCGGTTGTAGGCAAGGGGACTGAACCACCTAGGACGGGCCCCGCACCTGCAGCTGCACCTGTACCTGGGCCAGTGGCCTTAGGAACTACACTGGCAGTGGGCAAGGGACCTGAGCCTGTAGTTGCTAAAGGAGCAATACCAGCTGTCGGTAAAGGACCAGAACCAGTGGTCGGAAAGGGGCCTGAACCGGTGGTTGCAGATGCATCCTCTTCATCAAGAAGCCGAGCGGCAGACGATAAAGTAACGGTGAGAGCTAAAAGCAGGAAAGTGAATGTCTTGTGGTGTGCCATATGAAGAGGAGGATGATGAAAAGATGGTAAGATTGTTGTTATGATTGAATGTTGTTTGAATATAGAGGTTATTCCAAGAGGAGTACATATAAAACACAGAGTGTTAATAGAGGAAATGGAATTTATTAAATGAGAACGATAATTTGTTAGGGTTATGGCATGCTTCCTGGATGCATTTGGATCTGAGAAATCGCTCTTCAGGATTCATTAGTATGAGTAAACGGGTGGTAATCCTCGTGATCTCATTTGGCCCGACTGGTGGAGTCACAACCAAACGCAAACGCGGCGACTGCGTTTTCTAGCGACTCCGGGCGACATTAAAATCGACTGGTGGAGTCGTAGTCGCCCGCAAACGCCGCGGAACGCAGAATTTAAAAATCTAGAATTATGTTGTGTTATATTTGCATTTTGGTACGTTTTGAATAAAATTACCAAAATACCCTCGTATCTTTCTCTTGTCTCTTCTCTCTTTCTATTATAATTTATATTAATAGTAAAAATATATATATATACATATATATATTTATTGTATATTTAAATATTTTTTAACTTTTTAAATTTATTTCAAATATTTAAAAATTATAATTAAAAATATACACTAAAAAAAATTAAACAAATTCTTTTCTTAATAATTGTCTATTTTAGTAAATTTGTTCAAAACGCAATCACAACAGTTTTTTACCATTCGCTTCTAGTTGCAGATGTCCGTAAACGCAGCGATTCCACCATTCAGACAAAATGAAACAAAACGACGTCAATCGTTGACAGAAACGCAAACGCTGCGTTTCCACCAGTGAAGCCCATAGTCTATCTTGAAGACTGTGAAGAGAGAAGCGACAGAATGAGATGAAAGTAGTTTTTCAGAACCATAAGAAACAAAGATTATGCAACAGAGATAAGAAAGTACTACCATGGATGTATGTTTTAGAACAGACATTGTACATTGGTTGTTTGAACGGTCACGGGATAGAACGAGTCTCACGTGTGGGATGTTCTTCCATGTTTCTCCGAGAGCTGGTTTCACGTTTCCGCCTTCTCCACCCACAGTGTGGTTTGTCACCTTAATGTAAAACGAAACAACGGTTTTCCGTTAATGTCAATTGGGAAATGCAATGAGATGCTAAGCGTGCGGTGACTTAAACGCAACAAAATCGTATTACCAGTACGGCTATGTTGTGTTCGTTTGCCAGTTTCTTAAGCAGAAACCCGGCTGCCACCATCAAAGCACGTCCTGCAGCACCCGAGTTATACTCGACAGGTATGAAATTTAAGACTAGACATGTTTCGCATGGTGAAAGGTTGACCTAAGGTCAATTATGTCTAAACTACTCGGTGAAAAAAGAGCGTTGAACGTTGTACCTTGTGAGCCATGGCCCCCGAGGATTGGAGTAATTAGAGAAGAGATTGAATCGATCACTAGCAACCGTAACCTGTATTTAGTCACCATAATCTGGACCAAAAACAGACACCGTCAACGCTAAAAGAATAAAATGTCGTCAAATAACACGAGAAAATGGAAATCATTTCGTAAAGACCTGAGGACGTGAAGTAAACTCTAAGCGTTGCAGTTCATCAAACATTGAAAATATGTCATAGATTGGCTGACAACATATTCTGCTCATTACTTCCTGTAAATTTTACGGGTTAGTTTGAAGATCAGTGACTAATTAGAGTACCTAATCTAAAGGCTGTCTATCGGGAATGCTCGGAAAAATGTACCTGTTTTACAACGGCATCTGAACACGTAGAGATGAACTGTGAAATTCGTCGAGCAGAAAAAGAGTTGCCTGTATCTATATATAAGACTCTTCCCATATGCCTGACTGCCACAGTTGCAGCAGCTTGCATACAAACCTAACCATTTAGATGGATCAAGTAAAACAACAACGATAAATGTTTTTCGAATACAGCAAAAATGATCTTAAATCTTCAATGTGACCTTAAATGGTATGATAATACTGATGAATGCAAATGTTATGGTGGTGGATTAATAGAAACATAGATAAAAAGCCGAATCATCCTTTCTGTATATCACCCAACAACATTAAGAATATGCAGATGAAAGCAAAATCATTTTAATCTTCTTAAGCCCATGAACAAAGAAGATAATTTATGAACAAAAACATAGGACTTAGACTTGTGGAAACGCAACGTTTGCGGTTGCGTTTGGCGGTGTTTCTGTCAGTGATTGGTGGCTTTTTGTTTCATTTTGTCTGAATGGTGGAATCGCTGCGTTTGCAGGCGATTGCAACTAGAAGCGAATGGTAGAAAACTGTTTCGATTGTGTTTTGAACAAAATTACCAAAATAGACAATTATTAAGAAAAAGATTTATCAAACTTTTTTGTTTAATATGTACTTTTTAATTATAATTTTCAAATATTTGAAACAAATCAAAAAATTATAAAATTATAAAAATATAAAAATATTTAAATATACAATACATATATATATTTACGATTAATATAAATTATAATAGAAAGAGAGAAGAGATAGTATTTTGGTAATTTTATTCAAAACGCACCAAAATGCAAACGTAATGCAATATAATTTCAAATTTTTAAAATCTGCGTTTCGGTGCGTTTTCGGGCGACTGCAACCCACCAGTCGGTTTTAATGTCGGCCAGAGTCGCCGGAAAACGCATTGCGTTTGGCTGCGACTCCACCCGTCAGGGCCATAGAAGCAAAAACATACCTGTGTTTTACCAGAAGATGATGGCCCAACAAGTTCTGTCAACTGACCCTCACGAAAACCACCTCGTAGAACCAAATCCATCCTTGAGTAAAACCGATACAACATAATTCAATAAGCGAAGCCTCGACTGAATAAGCAAGATAGGACATTGCACCCTACCCATTGTTTCCAGTAGAAAGAACATGTTTATTACACTGAATATCCTCCAACAACTCCATGCCATTCAACCATGGTCGACATTGATTCTCGATCATACCAAGTATCACAGTGATTCCCTGCAAAGACCAACGAGCAATACATATGATTCTCAACATCAAAACTCATACAGATGAATCAAATCTCAAGACCAAACTGTAAATGCAATAAAATTAGTGTCGTAGGATATATTTGTAAATTCAGGTTGTTGCGACTTGCAAAGAGCAGATGTTCAAATAAGGAGAAATTCAAGGAGTCAACGAGAAATTTGGAGAGAAAAATATGAGTCAAAAGTGGATCCAGAGAAGTCAAGGCTGATGGGAATCAGTAAGGAAGTGCGGCTGGAAAACCGGAATGGTAACTAAGCACGGACGATGACAAGATAAGTTAACTCGATGAAGAGAAGAGGTTAACTGATCTGGTAAAAATATCGAAGAATACTTAAAACAGAACAAAAGCAGTTATCAGGATTTTAAGTGTACTTATGGCGATATTATATGAAAGCGAGAGAAACAATTTAGTGTTTATTTACATCTAATTCAGGGGAGTTATTTGCGGAAATCTTTGGTAATTTGTAAAAACGAGCAATTGTACTTAAAGATTAAAGATTGATTGATAAATAAAAATAGTATTATTTTGGGTATTTTGGTTTAAATTAAGGATCAACCAAGTTTTCTTTCTTTCACAAACCTCCTTCAATTTATCTCCATTTTTCTTTCTTTCAGCAAATGCAGCAAGTTTGTAGAGATCGTGAAGAAGGAAATCTTCAACTGTACAATAAACCAGCAAACGGAGATAATCAATGAAAAGGATTCAACACAAACATACTTCAAATTCAATAATCAACTTCAAATTCTGATATCGGAACCCTAAATCCGAATCCACAACACTTCAAATTCAATTTTCGCCCAACAGTTTACAAATGAATGAACCACGTATCGATTATCAGAACCTCGTTCAGAACAAAAAATGAACAGAAATTCAGAAATTCAAAACCTCATGCGCTCAAAATAGTAATGGAATTACAAATTCGCTTCCTAGACGCTGATTTCATCTCGTCGCTAAATCACACATTAGTCATCATTGCAGGCGAAATTCAAAGGATTTGAAACAAGCAGAGTAATATTACGAAGAGGAAAAGCAAGAACATAAGGTAACCCGTGAAAATTCCATGGCAAGCGCAGAAATCGCGGAAAACGCCGTCGAGGATCGGATTCTCCTTCTCCAGATTTTTTAAAGGCGCCATTTCTACACCGGCAAAAATGGAGACCGATCGATCTCCAAATTAATTAAATTTTAAATCCCGGTTCGTATCATAACCGAACCGGATATCCCGGTTCACATTATTTAGCTTTTGCCTTTACTCTAAAAATCGCTTTAAAGGCGCCATTTTTACACCGGCGAAATGGAGACCGATGTGTCTCCAAATTAATTAAATTTTAAATCCCGTTTCGTACCATAACCGAACCGGATATACCGGACGTTTTTTGGTCATTCGATTAATTTGTAAACGTTTTTTTTTAAATGACACCAAATACACGTTATTTTAGTATTTAAAAAATTCAACAATGACATTCATTTATTTATTTATTTTTATCGATTTTATCTTTCTCATTTTATTTGTTTTTTTCTATTTATTACATCATCTTTCGCCTTTTGTCTTCGTTTAACTCTAAATTTTCATTTGACACCTATTTTTTATATTTTGTTTTGTTTTATAATATTATTTGACGTCGTAAAATTGAATCGTAAATTTAATATTTATAAATGTTTTTTATATATATTAAAATTATTTATTTATACATGTTTTTCACATGATTAAGTATTTATAAATATTAAATTTAAAATATTTATATTATAATTATATTAATAAAAATAAAATATATACAGATATATCAACGTAAACCACGTGAGACGCTGGCCCACCTAACACTTTGTTAAACCTTGGTTTTTTGCATATATTTATTTATATATGCAAAAATATTATTAAATTATTTAGCTCTCCTTTTATCAAAATGGATAGACAATTTAACCTCGCATTAAAGAATATACCACATTTCGGGTCGATTAATCCAATATCGTACGAACAATCTTAATAATTTAATAATTTAGGTAGGTCACATCCAGGGCCGTGCCTGAGCACAAGCAGCCCAAGCATAGGCCTAGAGCACCACAATAATATTCCATTTTAGGAGCACCAGATACAAAAATGTATCGTAGTGTGGTGGTTGTTGCGTGCCGTCATATACTGTTTGTCCCGAATTCGATCCGCAGAAGGAGCACCATTTTTTTATCTCCGTTTGGGGCCTCCAATACTTCAGGCACGGCCCTGGTCACATCATCTTCGCCCCCCACAACTTTCATATAAAAGTAAATTTCTTTTAATTTTAATATTATTTTCATTTATATATAAAAATAAAAATTAATAATGAAGGAAAAAGAAAAAATTAAAGCATAAGGAAAAAGCACATAGTCTGCCAATAACAATTAAGAAAAAAAACCCAAAAACAATGAAATATTCTATTGTTGTTAATCTAAAAAAAAGGAAATATGTTTTTATTCTTCTTATCCGTACGGATCTTGTTTAATTGGGAGGAGGGAAGAAAATGGCGTCGGAGGTCCTCTTTGAACGGAAAGCATTCTCCACCTCCGGAGTCACATTGAACGCCGCCTGTAAAACCTCCGGCGATAACGCTTTCCACACCGACGTCCTTCCGGCCAAGTGAGTGAATATTGGGCTGTAAAAAAGTTTCAACCTTTAGCTCAAAAATCACAAATTTTCAGTCAAAAGAATCGAAGAGTAAGGGTGAGCGATTCGTGTTAACCGGATCGATCAGACCGATCCAATCCGAAAAACACAATCCGTGAGATAAATGATTTTTGTAGAAAACTCATATGGGTTTAAAATATAAAAACCAAATGAGTTCGGATCGGTCCGAATTGGGTTCCGGACAAAACCAGGACCCCGAAAAAAAAAACTTTAACCCTTCTAACTTAAATTTTTTGTATATTAAATTTAAAACCGAATTACCCGTTTAAATCCGAATTACTCATTTGAAAATCGAATTACCCGTTTAAACCTGAATTAACCGTTTAAACCCAAATTACCCGTTTAAACCCAAATTAACCGTTTAAAACTCGAATTACCCGTTTAAAACCCGAATTACCCGTTTAAACACGAATTTACCCGTTTAAACCCGAATTACCCGTTTAAACCCGAATTACCCGTTTAAACCCGAATTACCCGTTTAAACCCGAATTACTCGTTTAAACCCGAATTAACCGTTTAAACCGAATTATCCGTACTTAAATAACCCACAAAACCCGAATACAATTTGGTTTTTTTTGGGCTCAATGTTTCAAAATCCGAACAACCCGAACCCAACCCGAAACCCGAAACACCCGTCCCGAAAACCAAATGAATTTTTCTTAGTTCAATTTTTTAAAACCCGAGAAATCTATCTCGAAACCCGAAAGGCCCACCACTATGGAAGAGCCATAGAGGATGATGAACTTACTCAGGAGTGGTAACAATGGAGAACCAAGACATGCCATCAGAATCAGCAATCTTTGAAACAACAAAGAACCTTGGGACAATGAACAAAGCCCCAGCTTTGACATGAGTCTCAAGAACTCTTTTTCCATCAGCACCCACGACCTGGACGCGACCACTTCCACTTACAATGTACGTGACCTGAAGAGCCGAGTCACATGAAAAGCCAGGCGAACACATGGAGTGACCATCTATTTGAACAAGATCAGCTCCAAATCCAACTTCACCCACTAATGGTAAGTTCTTTGTGTTCAATACAACAACTCTACCTCCATTCTTAATATCTACATCAAGTGGAGCCTCTAAACAATTCAATACAAATCCATTACGATCTTCTTCTTTTCCCTTTGGCATCTTAAATCCATCATCAAGTTTCACAATTCCTTTACCAGATTGTGACCCGACCAGGGCTTTAACCGTTGTTAAGTCTAAGTCCCAGGCTCTATTGTGACCCGACCAGGGCTTTAACCGTTGTTTCATCTAAGTCCCAGGCTCTTCTGACGAACTCAGTAGAGAATCCGGTGAAGATTCCGGTGGAGCCGGTTAGGTAAAAGTCAGTGAATTGTCCTGCTTTGTGACCTTTATGGGTCTCTCCGAGGAAGAGAATGACGAGATCAGTGACGTCACTGTTGAACCACCATGTGACCACACCGAATGGAAGAGCAATTGCATCACCCTTTTTTATGGCTATCACTTTCTCCTCCTTCTCCGGCAAGACTATTCCGGCTGTTCCTGCACCTGAAGGATCAAAAAGGATCAAACTTTAATCAAAATCAAGAACGACCCTTTACGATCAATACAAAACCCATGATTCAAACAATCAGATCAGGAACGATCAACCCTAAAAAACATACACCCAAAAGAAAAAAAGAACAAACTTGGATGAAATCCAAAGAAAAAAGATCTGACCTTGAAGAACATAAGCGACCTTGGATGAATCAGAATAACGAGGAAGAGCAAATCCGTTCTTCTCGAGATCGAGTTTAGCGGCGCCGATGTTACCGTGACGGAGCATCGGAAGTTCCTCCGGGCACCACGAGAAGTAGGACCCACCGTCACCTCCGTACATTTTCTTAGCCAATTTGGGTGAAAGATCCAACTCCATTGATTCTGAAACTTTCTCGGGAATCAAACAGAAAAGAAAAAGAAAATTGGGAATGAAAAATGTTGATAGTAAATAATCGTATTTATAGAGAGAGAATCGTTACTAATGGGAGAGATTTAAGGAGGATTAATAGATAAAAGAAGGTAGTAGATTAGTAATAATCGGGATTCTTAAGCGAGGATAAGAATGTAATTAATTGTTTTCTTAATTAAGTTTATTGCTCATGTATTCCTCTTTTGCCGTTTCGCCACGTCAGCTATCTTAGAATTTTCTTCTTTTACTTGAGATAACAACTTTTTTTTTGTTTTTAAATTAAATAAAATTTTCGATTTATATTTATCATAATATATAGTATAATAATCCACCACGTTAGTGGTGTGTTCATTAATAATATTTTTCTGGAAATAATTGTGTTATTTATTCTTAATAAAATATTAATTACACTATTAAATATGATCAAAAGATTTTGTTATATATTATATATACTATTTGGTTCTCTATTTCCTTTTTTTCATATTATTAAAGATTATGGTGGATACATTAGTTATAAAATTACTATTAAAACGGAAGAGGATATATCTAAACAATGTGTAGAAAAAATTGGAATAAAAACAATATATATATTATACTATTTGGTTCTCTATTTCCTTTTTTCATATTATTTAAGATTATGGTGGATAAATTAGTTATAAAGGTACTATTAAAATGGAAGAGGATATATCTAAACAATATGTCGAAAAATTAGGAATAAAAACAATATATATATATATTATATATACTATTTGTTTTTCTATTTCCTTTTTTCATATTATTAAAGATTATGGTGGATAAATTAGTTATAAAATTAATATTAAAATGGAAGAGGAAATATCTCAACGATATGTAGAAAAAATAGGAATAAAAACAAGATCTAATAAGATGTAAAGTTTGTTTTACCAAATTATGGAACATATTATATTACACTAAAATGTCTATATAATGTATATATTCAATAAATGATCATCACAAATTATTTGTTATTCAACATCATATTCTTCTTTTAATTGATTACACTGAAAATGAAAATTAGATATATAGTTCCCTCTAGCGACCACCGAAATTGTAGAATCCTACTCTTTTGTTTTTTGTTTTTTATTTTTTGATTTAAAGGATAAGCTAATAAGAAATAAAGCCATGAAAGATTTTTTTATTGCAAACTCTAATATTTATGACTTCATTATCACTACAAAGTTTCCATAGACCAACAATTTGGTATTTGAGTCTCTTTAATCTCTATTTTATACCAAAATCGAATTACTAAATTGTGGTATTGAAATAATGATTAAAAAAGATTGAATCAAATTCCTCAAAAGAAATATAAGTGTTGTTCAAAATGAGTTTAAGTGCATAACAAATTATCGATCATTTTATCTGCAAACAACGAAGGATCTAGCTCCATCAAAGCAACTCTAATGTGGATCACAAGCACGTTATGACAACGAGCGTTCAATGTTCTTTTCCAAGATTATGAAACTGGACTTTTACCAATTTACAACAACTTGGATTCATAAAACACAACAATCCTTTTATTACCAAGATATTCCGAGGTAACAAAAGGTCAATTACGCATCTTATCATCTAGATGATGAAGCTAATGAATGGTTTCAAACGTTACGAAAAATCTATGCAAAAGACTACACATATATAACTCATATGGAATTTCATTGAAGGGGAACTATGGGCAAGATTCGACCAAATTGGATATGAAAACTCCAATGCGGAGCTATCTAAAATTTAACAAACTAGGACATTACGAGAATATCAACGACAATTCTAGCGTCTACAAAATAAAATCAAGGGATGGACATTAAATTCCCTAATCGGTATTTACATCGGTGGATTGTGGCCAACAATTGCGAATGATATTCATATATTTCACCTTAAGACTCTGAACAAGACAATCACGCTCGCTTAAACTAGAATAAAATTAAATGGAAGGGAAGTTTGAGACTATGATTTGTCGCGACGAGAAAAAATACATACTTGATCATTGTTGCTCAACACCGCATTTCCTGCTCATGGAAGGCGAATGTGAGGACAATGACAATACGGTTGAGGATGACACCGCAGAAACTGATATTTCTATGCACTCTGATGGGCTGAGAGAAACTGACAACAACGGGCATCACTATTAACCTCGACCAGCATCACTTAGTCGCCTCCATCCATAGTGGATCAACCCATAACTTTCTGAATGAGAAAGTGGCTTTGATATCTTGTGATAAGAATGAACTTATTGAGTTTACAATGGCATATTACACGGATATTTTATATCCAACAATGATATATGAGAACACATGTATATGGTACACGAGTGGACATATATGAATATTTTCTTATACACACGACATCGCATATTGGGATCCAAAATAGGTCGCACAAGCAATGAGGGATGGGAGCATATGTACGCCATTTGTCTCGAGAGTCTTCCACGAACGTCTAGTCGAAAATGCATAAATTCTTATCTGTGTTGATGACATTTTTTGGGAGCCATATATATATATGTATATATATATATATAAAGAGATCACCATCTTATCTTTCTCTACAAATCAACATTGAGGAGATTTCAAAATTTATAAAACAAAAACTGAATTTGTGTTTGTATGTTCTTGTTTTTTCATATATTTAGTTTTATTTGATTTATATATAAAATATATTTGTCTTAAAATTGAAAAATACAATTGGCGTTGGCGCTGCGTTGTAATTACGTTAGTAGGAGCATGCTACTTTGCGTTAAAAAACCCCGCAGACCTTCTCGCCCGAGCTATAAAATACTATCTTAGTAAGACTCGAACTGAAAGATTGTATGACCTTTTATAACGCAAAAATTTGTTAGATTTCTCGAAAAATTTCCCAAATGATAGTTCCAAGCAATCACATTTTCTTTGGATTAAAAATGACAAACTCAAATTTGTTTCACAAATACAAATTTGAAAAATATAACAACTAACCGATTTACATTATATTATGTATCATTTCTTCACAAAATAAATATTTTACTAATTTCAAAATGTGTTAATAACTTTTATCTCTTTATTTTATTTATGTTTTCAATTTTAAAATCTTGAAAAGATAATAAGCATCCAAGTATAAATATATAGAAAGTCTTAGGCCCATCACTATAATAAAATATAAATTGTAAAGGAAATGAGCCCCGGAAAGGCCCAATTATAAAATTAGTAAATAAAAAATTGTGGCTGCTGGGATTCGAGCCCAGGTCTCCACGGCCACAACGTGGAATTCTTACCACTAAACTACAGCCACTTTGTTGCTATTATTAGTTATATAAATTAAATAACTTTTAAAATTTGGATTTATTACAATTAAATCGTTATATTAATTTTGTTTCCAATTTAGTTGGTATATGTGTTTGATCATATTACTGTCTTTCCATCTTCCTATTATTAATTATATAATCAATTTAACATTTCCATCATTGGATTTGATCGGTTAGTTAGTCTATTCGTTGAGATTTAGTCTTTCTATGTTGAGATTTGCTTTCATAATCAAGCAAATTTGAAGGACAAACTCCATTAGTCATATGAAACAATCTGAATTAATAAATTAATATTCCCATTTAAAAAAAAAAAGTTTAGCCAAACTCATTTAGTTTTCAACATAATGGAACAGTGGTTAAGACAAAAAAACCACACAATGTTTAAAAACAAGTTGTGTAAGAGAATCCTATTGGATTACGACATACAAAATTATCCATTTATATTTATTTTTAAGGTTTATTTATTTATTTATTGGGATAATGAAGGAAAAACATGTTGTAAGCCTAACTTGAAGAATCACATGGGCAATTACATAAGAGACATATACAATGTCACAATCAAAAAGAAGAAGAAGTAAGTGTAAATTGTATCCTTCAAATTAGGCATTAAGCATGCTCTAACCCTTTTTGACTATTGAATTGAATCAATAACACATTAATAGATTATGTCTCTTGCTTCTATTATTTCCTTTTTTTTTGTTTTAGGTTTTTTTTATATACATTTAACATCTTTTAATATTTTTATTCATTTTATCGTGTATTTATTTTTTTTATTTCTCATTTTCGACTGTTTGATATATCTACTATGAATTATAACTAAATCGGAGAAATAATTCAACAGTTTATAGTTATTTAACGTTATATATATATCCAATGACATGTTACTTGTATTATTTCTTTTCTTTTTTCGGTTTTAGGGTTTTTTGGTATTTAAACCCTTTTTTCCATTTCATCGTATATTTATCTCTTTTATTTCACATTTTTTACCGTTTGATATATCTATTGTAAACTATAATTGAATCGGATAAATAATTCAACAGTTTAGAGTTGTTTAATAATATATATATATATATATAAATGAATGATTTATGTTTTAACTAATGTAGAATGAAACAATATAAAGCTTTTTTAAATTAAAATGAATCTTAAAACGTGAACATTACAACCAAAAAACAAACATCACAACATTCAAATCAGTATAACTATGTTTTCATACCATGTAATAAATGAGATTAGTTTTTAATAAATTCAAAAATTAGCATTCAAATATTGGTTAACCAATATTATATAAAAAATATATAACTCATGTTCTATTAATTTGAGATAATACAATATAATAAAATAAATTATTGATTCTTGAAGAAAGTTCGTTCCATTTTACACGATCACAAATAACAAAGATAACTAACAAAATGGCGAACCTTCGGCCTAATATTATCATTTTAATTCGAGAAAATGAGCAAATTTGTTTTTTTTACGATATTATAAATAGTATCTCGATAAATGAGTTTGGTTTTAATTAAAATAAAAAAAATTAAGTGTAAATTTTATTATATATACATATGTGTGAGAGTACAAATCTATTTTTTAGCAAAACGTGATACCTAAAACATTCCATAAAAAATATAATGGTAAGATAATTAACCGATGAAATAGAATAAAAAACCAAATTTGTTATGTAATCCAAATATACACCAAACTAAAAAAGAAACCTTTTTTAAATTAATCTTTACAAATATAATCACCCAACGGCTAATGAAATCTTTGCCGCTTAGCAATTTGGATTTCAGAAGCAATACCAGAAACAGAACATCCTCTGAAATTAAGCATTGAAGAAGTAGAACATCCTCTTGAAACCTCGTACGTGTTCGATATCGTCGGAACCCTAAATGTCTGTTGCAACGGCGGCGGATTTCGCCACCGTGGAAGAGGTCCGGCGACGAGTAAAGTCTGAAGTAACGGTCCTGATTCCATTACAGTCTGTAAAAGCTTACCTTTTACCGGTAAAGTCTTCCCTTTTATCATCTCATCAATTAGAGCATCCACAGGATCGATCCTGACCGTTGAAGGAGAGAGGAAGTTACCATTTTGAGAAAAGGGTTGTTGAGAATTACAGTTCCGGTTAATGGGTCGGTTTCCGAATCCGAATCCATGAACCGGGTCGGTTAAATCAGGGGAAGTAACGGGTTCGAAGAAGGAATCAACGGGAGAAGAAGTGTGTGAAAGACTGTTGGATTCAGTGATACTTGAATTAGTCTTTGGATTTGGAGGGATTATAAGAAGATTATTGAGATTAATGACGTCATTATCGAGTGAGATTTGTTTTTTAAGGATTCTTTGTAAATGATCTTTGGCTTCATCTCTTTCTTGACAAGTGAGTTTGAGAAGATGAACAAGATTCTTCACTTGTTCATTGAGGATTCTTGTTTCTTCATTTCCTCTTGCTTTCAAAGCCTCTAATTCAAACGAAGTGTATTGAAGCTTTTGTCTTAATTCATCAATGCTCTGCACAAATGTGAGTCTATATGTAAGCATGCAAGAGAGAGAAAGAGAGAGAGAGAGAGTAGAGAGAGAGTAGAGAGAGAGTATTTGAGTATAAAACCTCATGAAAAATGTAGAATTTGGTGAAATATTTGAGAAATAATAATTGAAATTGAAAATAAAAAAATACCCACCTCTTGGTAAAACCATAAAGAACCCAATTCCTCCATTGTTGTCTTCCTTCTTTCGTTGTACCTCTGAAAACAAGAGAGAGAAAGAGATAGAGAGAGGGGAGAGAGAGAGAGAGACAGAGAACAAAGGAAAAAGGGTAGTCAGAAAAGGGAAAAAAAAAAAAGGAAGAATAATAAATAAATAAATAAATAAATAAATAAATAAATTAAAGATTTTGAAGGAAATTGTTTAAGATTCCATTTTTGTCCTTTCTCTAACACTGACGTTTTTTCTCCTCTCCCACCTTATCATAAAATAATTTTCCGTTATTTATTCTACATAAATCATTTTTACTTATTACATATTTATATTATTTTAACATATTTTTTTCTACTTGTATTTTCTAATTTATCAATTTTATATCAGCTAGTTTCATCTCCATTTTTTTAATTAATTATATTTTTTGTCACATTAAATATATATAATATAATTAATGATTTTTGTCCATAAATTGTACTAATTTCTATTGTTGGACAATACGAAATCTATTTGTTTCATAATAATTAAGGAAACTAAAAGAAATTATGGCGGGAGTTTGTCAATCACAAATGATACGATGAAATTATGCCACATTTATTGCCTGTTTACTATTAATAATTATATCTTACGTTGATATTAATTACATACATATACCATATGATTATTTATACAACACCAAAATAATGCGAATGTTATATTTGGAATTCAATCATTTAATTTATTTTTATATAACGGGAAAGTTCATTAATTCGTTGACATAATAATCGTTCAAATATATTTGAATACAAGGCGGCAAAAATACAATATCTTTCATCACTTTTCATCACGAACAAAATTATTTTAAAGTATTTTGAAGAAAATACACAAGAAAACAATGGATTTATGTAATAAATATTATATATATAATATTCAATATCGTTTGGTAACAATTAGATTCATGATGATAAAAGACCATATTTGTCAATATCTTTTAATTATAAATCTCCTTTTGTTTGTTTGTTGGGATGCACAGTAGCAACTTCATAATAGGCTTTTTTTAATGAATATATAATATTATTTTATAAAAAATAATGTTTACGAAGTAAATTGATGCATACATTTAAGTAGACGAAGTACGGTATATTATATAATAATATCTAACAAAGAGTGTCCTAGATTGCCCTAGAAAACTGAAAACTTTAAGTTGTTAATTCGTATTTTAATTTTATAATTAACCATCTCTTTAACCATAGTGATTTGTGAAAGGTTTGATTTTCCCACATTAAATAATTATATATTTGGAAAAAATTTATGTATAATGTTAAATTACATGGTAATTAAGCACTAAGTTAAATATTCCAATGATTAGTTTATATTGAACATGTATCCAAATTTTACCTAATTAATATGAAAATCCATATAGCAATGTTTTTAAGATCATTAAGGGAAACTTTTAAAACCCATCATAAATAAATATATTAATTTAATACCATTTTGGATCACGGTTAAACCAAGCTAAAAAAATGAGATTTATTTATATTTCAAAATTAGTCGATTTTATTTAACTAAATCACGATACTTCAATAATTTTAATTTTTTTAACTATTTCTAAAAAAAATTGGATTAAATTAAATTTAAACCTATGTTTTATAATATTAAAGCACAAACTATATTAATACGAATATTTCAGTATTATTTACAAAAACATAAATCGGTGAATTCATGGGTATCATGTTCACAAGTCTGGTTGAATTAGGACAAATATGTTTATATATATATATGATTATTTTTTCTTTATTTTCATTCAAATATATTTGTAACATATGCTTATTCATATACATATTACACAAATACAAAAACAAATAAGGAATTTAAATCACTAATATGCAAAAGACAAATCAAGAACGTGGCAAAGGAATAATAATAATGCAGAGACAACATGGATGTCTACTTATTACCAAAAAACAACACATGCATGTCTACTTCCACTGTACGATGAGTTTTGCACATTTCTAATAATCATTAATATTTTTAATTTATTTTATTTATTTATTAAATTTATAGTAGAAACGTACAAAATTAAGATATATAATTATATATAAGCATAATGATAAAGTCCTTAGATTGCCTAATTTCATTATTTATGAGCATGCCATTATTCCATTGTCAAACATATTTCCATCCATTATTGATTTTTTTTAATGAGTTTTATATATTAAGATTGACATCAAACAGTATATAAATAACAGCCCACGTTTGCATATGAAATGATGCTATTTTATGTCGTATAAAATAAGTTGCATATATATATGATGATAACATTTTTGTTAATGATATGATTATATATATGTATACTCAATTTGTGTTAAAGATAGACATGAGTCTAATTCCAAAAACTAATATAAAAGTTTAGGTTGTTCAATAATATATATATATATATGATGTGAGATAATATACAACATAACATTTGTTTTATATTAGACTCGATTTTGAAATCTGAATATCACAATAGAGACGAACCTGATTTTGGTACGTACTATTATGCGACAACATGTTGATAATAGATGTCGAATGAATTATATTTTTTATTATTCGATAAAAACTTTATATATAGATACTATCGAAAGTAAAAGAAAATATATTTTCGAGAAATATCAATAATATATTAGATGATATCTTTTTAATATCCATTCAGATATCGAAAAATATCATAAATATCTCGAAAAAAATATTTTTAGAATATTTAATGAGATCTCGAAAAATATTATCATACTAATTTCAAGAATTAATTCAAAAATTTAAAATTGTTCAATCTATATATACATAAATTTATAGATCATATTATAACCAATATAAAACAATACAAAACAATAATTTTTCATCGCGAAATACATAGCAACATAGTTTTGAACATATTTTACTATTTGCATGTTAAATGCACAAAAATGGGGAAAAAAGCAAAAGAATTTACGTAAAAGAGACGATCCAAAAAAAACGACATGAATACAAACATTAAAAAAAAATACATGCGTGTATGCATGTATATGTTTATATAATAAAATCGTCGTGCAAAGGGAAAATGACAAATCACTAAATTTGATAAATAAATAAAAAAAAAATCGGATTAAGACAAAACGTCGGATTTTAATAAGGAGTTTTGTCTTCCTTTAGTTCAATGAATCTGTTGCTTCCTCTAATTAGCATTTGATTTTGTATTAATTATTTCTTTAATCATTTTAGCTTAACCACTCTTTCTCTCAATAAAACAAAACGATTTGCCCTTTTCTCCAACAGTTCCCAATTTAATATTTTAGCTTTATATCATTATTCTTTAAATTATTACCTCATGATCAAGATAAACAGTACTATCCACTAAACATATAAATATTTATATTACATATATATATATATATATGTTATGTATATGTGTTCGCACGCTCTTGTGGATATATGCACCTAAGGATTTATTTTTAATTAAATCTTAACCTAATCCATACGTTGTACTTGTACATAATATATATATATATACGAAATTAAAATGAATTATGTGACAAAAATAAATGTAACGGTTTTAGAAAAAATCATGCGAATAAGGCCTATATTAATCAAAGGGAAGAGTTAGAAGAGATTATTAACATTTAAATTGAAATACTTGTATTAATCAAATTTAAAAATATAAATCTATATTTGGTAGCATAGTTGGTAAATATATGTTTTTATAAAACAAAATTATGAAATCGAGTATTCTATTCGCAGTTACCTTTTACATTCAATTTATTTACAATTTAGTTATTTTGCATGATTTATAATCTATTATACATATCCATCTTTTATATAATGCATATATATAAATTTTGCTTAAAAAACACCAAGAAAAACAAGTCTTTAACAATTATAGGGGTATTATTGTAATTATGTGGGAATCACCGAAAAAGCTGAGACCGGTTTCCCTTTTTCACCGTTCTCTCTCGTAACCGGTAACGATTTTACCCGTCGACCTATTAATGTGAACATAAAATTATCAAATTCACCACGTGGCAGCCTTTTGATTTAATATTTTTTAATGTTTTAACTATATTATGAAAATTGTTTTATTTTTTTTAGCAATTATACATTTAGCCATTTTCTTATATACTTTCGGAAAAAAAAATGTCTCGTTTCCTAGTAATGCCTTTTTGCAATTCAATTATATCATACAAGAGCTTATTATCAAAATTAATTGTGAAAATATACGATTTTCCCAATCCAACACTATTGTTTTTTTTATAAAAAAAATTCCTTTGCATTGGCCTTGATGACTTTTGTCACTTTTTTAACCATTTTTAAACATTTTAAAAATGAAAAATATATGAAAAAATTAATCTTCGTTCTTTAATATAATCCACTCCTTATCCATTTCCGATTACAATAGTTTTCTTGTCCCTAAAAAGATATACAAATATAAAAAAAATCATAGATGTTGAGAAAATGAAAGAAAACTAAAAGGAAAAAAATGTATAAATATATTTATTAATCTAAATTCAAATAATTATTACGCCGTAAAAGAAATAGATTAATTATATTAAAATATTTTGATACACAAAAAATATACAATATCCGCCTTACATTTATATCCTACCTACAGATTTAATTATCTAACTAATTAACAATCTAACTAACTATACTATAAAATAATACAAATTAAAAATAAAAAAACTAACAAAATGTTACTAATACTTTACTAAAAAAACTTGAAAGTTATATATATATATATATAATTAAGCAAAGGCAAGGAGATTGTTGTCGTGTAGTGGAGCAGGGCACATGGACGTTGAAGGACTTATGATACAAAGAGTCATGTGAGGACGAATGAGATATTGCCACGTGTACGACATCTACACGTATACGTAATGCAACGGCAAGAGCATCCTGCGGTGTAGGCACGTGCCGATGTGGCTAACGCCTATCCCTCCTCTTTGTATTCAGTTCTATCTTATCAGTTAGGTCGCACGTGACTCTCCCTCCTTTGAATTTTTTTTTTTCCAACCCGTTGAATTTTACGTCTGTATTAAAAAAATATATATATCAACGAATTGTGCGATAAATTATGGTGAAAACAGGTCGGTTCAATTAAAAAACAGTTAAAAAAAAGTTATTGTATCAATAATCTCTTTTATATTTTTAATATATAATTATTCTAAATATTAATTATTTTTTTTAGAATAATAGACCTTAAATTTATTGAGATTTTATTCGAACGTTTTTGTCGAACATGATCTGAATTATCTCAGATGAAAATATAAACTTGAGTTATAATTTATATTTGATTATTTATTTTGATAGATAATGTTATACTCGCTTAACATTTTCAAATCCAAAGATAATAACTTTAGGGTTACAAATTATAATAATTTCAGGTTGTAACTTATATAGTTTGAATTCATGAAGATTTTATAAATTCGATGGTTTATATAATATAAAAAAATTATAAAAAATGTGAATTAAAATTTGGACAAAATATTTAAAGATTTTATTCTAATAATGCGGAGGTATTTTGTCTCGTCAAAGTCATATTTTATAATATTTTTTTAAATACGAGAGATAATGTGATAGTGGCTTAACATTTTCAAATCCAATAACTTTAGGTTATAAATTATAATAATTTTAGGTTGTAACTTATATAGTTTGAATTTATGAAGATTTTATAAATTCAATGGTTTATATAATATAAAAAATTATAAATAAATGTGAATTAAAATCTGGAAAAATTATTTAAAGATTTATTTTATTCTACAATTTTTAATAATGTGGAGGTATTTTGTCTCGTCAAAGTCTTATCTTATTTTTCAATATTTTTTTAGATACGACTCTCATAATTCCTTATTTATCTTTTTCATTTGAGGGTAACATGATATTTTTTATAGATAAAAATTATATGATAATAGGATATTTTATATCATCCACCTATAAATTAAACTATTATGTTTTAGACAAAACTCCATCTTTTTAATATATATATATATATAATTATTTTGTTTTTATATAATATAGTACATCTTTTAAGGAAAAGGAGTCTACATTAACTCTTCCTTTTGGATGTCAAGTTTGTGCCATCAACACCGACAAAATTTATTTGATAACAGTTTTACTAATTAGTTGTAATATTCATCTATCTATCCAGTATATTAAAAGAAAAAATAATAATGAAAACACTGAATGATATTGAATTGATAATATTAAGTATATAATTCTTAAAAGTAAAACCTCCTATACTTTTGTTGTTATATTTTTGTTTTTTATAATAAACTTTTAACAGCTGTTTTTTTTATAGTGTTCAGGTAGTTTATGATAAAGTTCAATGAAATCTGGACATAATCTATTCGATATGAAGTTTTTATATAATGTCAAACTATATAATATAACAAAATATTGATAAACGTGGTTGCACATTAAGGGTCAATTTCATTATTATTGATATATGGTCGAAGCAATGAAATGATTGCAAATAGCGACAAAAATGTTTATTTTGTCACACAAGGTATCATTTCATTTCTTTTCTGGTTTCAAAATAATTATTTTCTTCACCTTTTTGTCCTTTTTTAATAATATATGATGGAATAAAAGGTCGGGAGGAAAAATATATAAAAAAACAATTTAATTTTCTCAGTTCCATAAAAACATTTATTAATTCGACCAACGGATTTAATTTGTCTGCATGCATAATATAAGGTGAAAAAAAGTTCACGTGATGGATGGAGTATAACAAGATTTATTATAATACTATAAGCTGTAAAAACGCGTTATTACTAAACCTAATCATGCCTCTCTATTCCTTTTCCCTATTGTGCCTTTTCAATTGTCGTCCTACTTTATATTATTTTGAATTTTCTTTTATTTTCTTTTATCAACAACAATTTGATATTGCACCGTAATTTATTGATTCGATTTTCTATTAATAATAAGTTGTATTGCATCCATTATAACATAAATTTGGGGTTCATATATATATATATAGTATTGACAATCCTAAACTTTTGAACTAATTTTTGGAGTAAATTAGGTATAAGCCCATATTTGATATGTCAGCCCATATTTGATATGGTAAAGTTAGATTCGTCCCGATTTGAATATACCGATGTTGAGTCCCCGATTGTGATATCTACGCTTCAAGATCGAGTCTGAGCGTAAAAGATGTGTTATGATAAATTGTGTCTCATATCGATTAGAACATGAATTTTAAAACTCATATATATGGTATTTGACAACATTTAATTCTTAAGCTAACTTTTTGAGATAAATTAAGCCAAACACGTATTTAACATATTATTATATACAACAATTTGAAACTTTTCGTACCAGCCGTAGTTCTTTTTTCGTTTTTAAAATCTCTATTAGAGCTATTAATTAGTGTAATAGTTTGTATATATATATATATATATATATATATATAAACTTAAAGAAAACGAAAGGAGTTGGAAAGAAACATTTGAAAGAACATTACAGAGGATTTGAATGAATATTTCAGATGGTATTTTTGGCTCTTTTCATCCGAGTACAAGTTCTAGGCTCTTATACAATTTTTGCAAGTAAAGGACAAAATATTCTAACGGCTACTTTCCCTAAATTATTCCCTGACAATGACGTTAAAATATTCTTCTGACATCTGACAGTTTGTCAGAAAACGGCCTGGCATTTTGCGTGTGTGTTTGTGCAGATTCTGTTGCAGGTGTTTGATGCTGGCGACCCGACGTCCTTGCGTTCCACGACTCGCAGATGTGGCGTCTCGGGACTCTGGTGTTGAGATGACCCGAGACAAAGTGCCTCGGTGTCCCGAGACCGCAATGACTCGAGACCGCAGTGCTGAGACGTCTGCGTTGCCTGTGAGGACGACTCGAGTCGCGTTGTCTGTGGTGACGACTCGAGACGAGCTGTATTGGCGTCTCGGGTTTTCAGTGACCCGAAGACATGATGTTGCGACGACTCGAGTCGCGCTGCTTGTTGTGGCGATTCGAGTCGCGTTCTCTTCGTGTCTCGAGAATGCGACGTCTCGGGTCGCAATGTTCTAACGTCTTGAGAGTGCCGGGACGCGATGTCATGGGTTTGTGACGTCTCGGGTCGCAGTGTCCAGACGTCTTGGTTTTGCAACGCGTCTTCATTCTGCGACCGCGACTTGCTGTCATAGGAGGGCCGCGTCCTGGTGAATTGTGATGACTTCTGATCATGCTCTTGGTGTGTCATGCTTACATCCCCCTCAAACTTGTGCTGGGAGGTTCGTCAAGGCCAAGTTTGTTCCGTAAATCTAGAAAATGTGGACGTGGTAATGTCTTAGTGAAGATGTCAGCGACCTGAAAGGAAGATGGAATATGTTTAGTCACAATGGAGCCTAAGGCAACTTTTTCCCGAATAAAATGGTAATCTAGCTCTATATGTTTAGAGCGTTTGTGAAAGCCTGGATTGGTGGATAAATAGACGGCCGACAAGTTGTCACAATGAAGAACCGTTGGATTGGGTTGAGAGATGCCAAGGTCGCGGAGGAGAAATGAGAGCCACGTAAGTTCAGCAGCTAGGGAGGCCATAGCCCGGTATTCAGCTTCTGTTGAGGAACGTGAGGTCGTAGGCTGTCTTTTGGCTGACCAGGACACAAGGTTGCTGCCCAAGAAGACACAAAAACCAGAGGTGGATCGTTGAGTTTCTTGACAGCCTGCCCAATCACTGTCACTAAAAGCATGCATAGTTAGAGAGCTTTTTGAATGAATGTACAGACCTTGTTGTAAACTTCCTTTCAAATATCGTAATAAATGTTTGAGTAACTTGAAATCTCCAATAGACGAGTTATGCATTTTTTGACAGAGATGATTAACTGAAAAGGAGACGTCTGGCCTAGTCAAAGTGAGATATTGGAGAGCACCAAGGATACTACGAAAAAATGTGGGATCATGGTATGCAGAATGATCAAACTCAGATAAAGTCTGTTTCAAAGGCATAGGGGTAGGAAGAGGCTTACATAAAAGCATATCTGTTTTGTTTAAAATGTCTAAATCA
>CM071867.1:43751626-43835210 GCA_036759665.1 Gynandropsis gynandra
AATAATGTAAAGATCCAAGGTCTTTCATGTGAAATTTAGTATGGAGTTGACCAATAAGAGTTGATATCAGAGATGTAGAGTTCCCTGTAATGAGCATGTCATCAACATAAAGAAGGAGGATGAGAGTGATATTGTGATGATTGTAAATGAAGAGTGAGGGGTCGGCAGAGCTACATATGAATCCAAATTCAATGAGATATGAACTAAATTTGTTGAACCAAGCTCTAGGAGCTTGTTTTAGGCCATAAAGGGCCTTTCTTAATTTGCAGACATAATTTGGGAAGGTTTTGTTCACAAAACCAGGCGACTGTGTCATATAGACAGACTCTTTAAGGTCTCCATGAAGGAAAACATTGCTTACGTCTAGTTGTTGTATGGGCCAGTTCTGAGTGGTGGCAAGACTAAGAACTACTCTTATGGTGGAGGTTTTTACTACAGGACTATATGTATCTAAAAAATATATGCCTTCTTCTTGGTGATAGCCTTTGGCTACCAACCTAGATTTAAGTCTGTCTAAGCTGCCATTTGGCTTGAGTTTTGGTTTAAAGACCCATTTACAGCCCAGGACATTCATACTGGGTTGTGGAGGTACCAACTCCCATGTGTTATTTCTTTCTAAAGCAGATATTTCAGCTTTCATTGAGGCTGCCCATTCTGGGTGGTTTAAAGCTTGTGATATATTTTTACGTGTGAAAGGTATTTCTGTTGTTGCATGTAAAGCATATTTAGGATTGGGTTTTGTGATCCCTGACTTAGTTCTAGTGACCATAGGATGTGTGCTTGAAGTAGTTGTCATAGGATTAAAATTTGAAGGCTGGTTTATTGGAGACTGACTCAGACTTTGTGACACAGGTGAGGTGGGCTTAGACTGAGAATAAATGCTGGTTACACAGGATCTGTCTAGGGCCTGATCTACTTTGGTTTTAAGAGGATAGAACCAGCAATAACGTGTAAACCCATCAATGAAAATAACATAATATTTAAATCCTTGAACAGATGAAATAGGGGAAGGACCCCAAAGGTCACAGTGCACAAGCTCTAATGGTTCAGATGCCATAGATGCTGATTTGTTAAAGGGAAGTCTAATACTTTTAGAAATATGACAGGAATCACAGAAAGGAAATGAAGTGTTTTGAGTTTTTATCAAGCCACTAGTTCTAAGTTTCTGAAAAACTTCATCATTTGGGTGTCCAAGTCTTCTATGCCAGATTTCAGATGATGTTATCCGTTGTCTAACAGAGAAGAGTGCCTTTGTTGTTGATGATTCAAGAACATACAGACCATTAATCTTGGATCCTTTTGCCAGGGTCTTGTGTGTTTGTTGGTCCTTTATCACAACACCATTAGAATCAAAATAGACATAGCAAGAAAGGTCTGAAGTGATTTGTGAAACAGACAATAATGATTTCTGCAGATTAAGTACTACTAAGATGTTTTGAATGGGAAGTGTACCTGAGGATGATGATAGAGTAGACGAGCCAATATGCGTGATTGGGAGTAAGGTTCCATCTCCTACCATCACACTGTCAGAACCTCCATAGACCTCATGATTTGTGAGGTGTTTTGTAGTGCTGGTCATGTGAGAACTTGCACCAGAATCTGGGTACCAGTCACAGCCAAGGGGGTCTGAAACTTTAAATGTGTTTAGTGCATGGGGTATTTCTTGAGATTGGAATGAGTTGTCAAACCTATGCCAGCATTTTAAAGCCACATGCCCGGTTTTACCACAAATTTGGCAAAGTGGTCGTGAGTTACTAGTGTTACTTGAAGGTTTTTGAGGTGTGTAAGATTGATTACTTGAGTGTATTTGCTGTGTAAACCCACGGCCTCTTGATGTAAAGTTAGAGCGACCACGTTGACTGTTAAACCTATTTGAACCTCTGGGATAGGAGAAGTTACCTCGACCAAAGTTTGAGGAGCCAGAGTGATACATGTTGGTGTTACCAGTTTGGACAGTGAAGGCATGTTGGTGAGACACTTTAGGCGGCTTGTGGATCTTGCTGGTAAATGCTATGCTTGTCACTTGGCTTACCACATCCTCATATGTGGGGAATGGCTCACGATGCATAGAGGTGTGTATCACCGTTGTGAAGGCCTCATACTCCTTCCCAAGTCCTTGAAGAAGTCTGAAGATCTTCATGGAGTCTGAAACTGGCTTTCCTATGGAAGATAGATGGTCACAGATTGACTTGAACTCCTTGATGTACTCAGCTACCGTTTTGCCATCCAGGGTAATGGTTTGTAGGGATGCCAGCAAATCAAATTCTCTTGAGACTAAGATTTGGTTGAAGTGTCTTGCAAGAGCTCCCCATACGCCAATAGATGTTTTTATTCCAACGATTAAACCAAAGACATCTTCTGTCAAGGTTCCACATATCCATGACTTGACAAGATTGTCTGTTTTTTTCCAAGAGGTATATTGTGGATTTTGGATCTGGTGTTCTGCACCATCATTTGTGACAGTGAGGGTTTGTGGTGGAATGGGAGTTTCTCCCGTGATGAACCCGAGTAGGTCTTGTGACTCTAACAGGGATTCGATTTGGGTTTTCCATATGAGATAGTTTGTGTTGGATAATTTGAGAGTGATGAAATTGGATATGTTAACATGAACTGGAAATGGAAAGGGCTCTTGCTCTTCCATTGGAATTTCAAGGAAAAATGATGCCTAAATTAATTAGTGTAATAGTTTGTATATATATATATATATATATATATATAAAAACTTAAAGAAAACGAAAGGAGTTGGAAAGAAACATTTGAAAGAACATTACAGAGGATTTGAATGAATATTTCAGATGGTATTTTTGGCTCTTTTCATCCGAGTACAAGTTCTAGGCTCTTATACAATTTTTGAGAGTAAAGGACAAAATATTCTAACGGTTACTTTCCCTAAATTATTCCCTGACAATGACGTTAAAATATTCTTCTGACATCTGACAGTTTGTCAGAAAACGGCCTGGCATTTTGCGTGTGTGTTTGTGCAGATTCTGTTGCAGGTGTTTGATGCTGGCGACCCGGCGTCCTTGCGTTCCACGACTCGCAGATGTGGCGTCTCGGGACTCTGGTGTTGAGATGACCCGAGACAAAGTGCCTCGGTGTCCCGAGACCGCAATGTCTCGAGACCGCAGTGCTGAGACGTCTGCGTTGCCTGTGAGGACGACTCGGGACAAGGAGCTTCGACGTCTCGAGATCGCAATGTTTCAAGGTTGCAGTGGCGAGACGTCTCGAGTCGCGTTGTTTGTGTTGGCGTCCCGAGTTTTCAGTGACCCGAAGACATGATGTTGCGACGACTCGGGTCGCGCTGCTTGTTGTGGCGACTCGAGTCGCGTTCTCTTCGTGTCTCGAGAATGCGACGTCTCGGGTCGCAATGTTCTAACGTCTTGAGAGTGCCGGGACGCGATGTCATGGGTTTGTGACGTCTCGGGTCGCAGCGTCCAGACGTCTTGGTTTTGCAACGCGTCTTCATTCTGCGACCGCGACTTGCTGTCATAGGAGGGCCGCGTCCTGGTGAATTGTGATGACTTGTGATCATGCTCTTGGTGTGTCATGCTTACAATATATACATTTAATTTTTGAAGATGGCATTGATATATGATCATGTAAAATTTTAATGGATTTCATTTCCCATTTTAGTAAGAATAAACGCCTTTGATGTTGTTTCATGATTAATATATTGCATGCTATTTTTAATGGTTTGCATTGAAATATGATTTCGGTTTATAATACTATTTCAAATGTTAGGTTAATTGATTTCTTTATCTTACTGTAAAACTAAATAATTGATGACTGTATTGATTAGGGTTTTTGTTTTCTCTTTATTATCTTTTCGGTGACACCTAGGGATTTGAACTTGTAAATGATAGCTCGTAATAAAAAATAAGAAAAAATCAAAGAAAAACCCATTAAACAACATTTACACAACATAATATATATATATATATGTGTGTAATATATTATGTAATGTAATTTCCTTTATAACGAAATAAAAAGTAGTATAAGACAATCATATCTGATTTTCCGTTTGTAGAATAGAAGTAAAGGTGGTCAAATATTTGAAAGATGTTTTTTATAAGATAGAGTGAAACATAAGTGTATGTATACATACATATATCGCACTAAAAAAAGAAAAAGAATAATAATGGTATTAATTAGGTTGGTCCATGAGACGGAATAACTTCAAAACATTTTTATAGGCTAAAATACTTCAAAAATATTCTTCCCAAAAAAAATTTCGCTTTAAAAATACCTTTATAAATGCTAAAATTTCCAAAATATCCCTTACGATCCTTCTATCCAGTTTGACCGTGCGATCCAGTGACCCAGTACGACCCTGCGACCCAATGACCCAGTCCGACCCAGTCCGACCTCGCGACCCTACGACCCAGTCCGATCCATCGACCCAGTCTGA
Source organism: Gynandropsis gynandra (assembly GCA_036759665.1). NCBI lineage: Eukaryota > Viridiplantae > Streptophyta > Magnoliopsida > Brassicales > Cleomaceae > Gynandropsis > Gynandropsis gynandra. Next base: position 43,756,035 of record CM071867.1, read on the forward strand.
CCCTGCAACCCAGTCTGACCCTGCAACCCAGCGACCCTGTCCGACCCAGTCGACCCTGCGACCCAGCGACCCTGTCTGAGCCAGCCGACCCTGCGACCCAGCGACCCTGTCCGATCCTGCGACCTAGTCCGACCCAGCCGACCCAGCGACCCAGTCCGACCTAGTCCGACCCAGTTCGACCCTGTGACCCTGTTCGACCCTGTGACCCAGTGCGACCGCCGGAAACTGCCGGAAATTGCCGGAAACTGCCAGAAATCGCGGAAACGGTCGAAATCGCTGAAACTCACCTACAAATCGCCGAAAATCGCAAAAAATCACAGGAAAATCGCTAAAAACACTGGAAATCACTGAAAATGACTGAAACATTGTTGGAAATCGCTCGAAAATTGCTGCAAACCGCTCAAAATAGAAGGAAATCACTCGAGAATGGAAATAAATCACTCAAAAATTGAAGGAAATCGTTCGAAAATAAAAGAGAAACACTCGAAAATGAAAGGAAATAGCTCTCTACTTTGTTTCCCTCCTCTCAATTTGCGTTTTCCCTCTTCTCATATTTGCCTTTCCCTCCTTTGTATGCGTTTTTCATTAAGGGCACATATATTTTTTCTTCAATTTTTTTCATCAGATTTAAGAGGATAGTTTTGAAATGTTTTAACCCTAAAAAACATTTTTTATATTCTTCCCATGAGATGTTGGAGTGGAGGCAAGGTTGATAGTATTATCTCACAATTTTTATTTTTTATTTTTTATTTTACGGAATATAGGAGAATGTATTCTTTTTAATCATACACCACCAAATATATTTATCTTCAATGTTCAGTTCTTAAAACTGATTTATCATTTAGTTTTATGCCGTTGTAAGTATCGAATAAATAAAATTGTACTAATATATAATTTTTATATCTTAATTCATTTTTTATAGAATAAATATTCGAAATTCAAGACATTTTTTGTGAGAATAAAATCGATTATAAGTACAAATTTATAGTTATAATGTATAATTTAGTGTTCCCGAAAGTTAAAATAATACATTGTATATAAGATAAATAATATCAAGATTCATATAATTTTCGTTTTGGAATTTTAATAAAAGTTGAGATTAAAATAAATGTTGTGAACCATAACATTGATAATTGATAATTGATGTGTCAAAAATATTATTTTTTCTCAAACTATTAAAAACAAATATAATGTGAATAAAATGATCAATGTGTTATATGGAGAAGGTCATTAGGTGTAATGATGGTGGTGAGTGGTGTTTCAGTTAAATCCATCATTGGTGGTGTTAAAATTAATTAAAAAAACGTAAGGAAATAATATTAAACATATTTCAAAAGATTCGAAAAAGTATTTACTTTTTCAGGAAAAGGAAATCAAGATATTATTTTAATCTTTCGAATTAATTATGACAAAAAAGGTTTATATCTTTATTTTATGAGTAATTTATAGAACTTTTACAATAACATAAATCTTTAAAGATTGATATTCAAGTGATTAGTAATTTTCTAAGGTAATATAATGTAACAAAAAGGATCAACATTTTGTTGCTTTCACTTATTACATCGGATTTACGTCATAAATAATACTAAATATTATAAATTATTCAACATATTTCCTTAGTTATAGTATAGAATGAAACAAAATTTATTCAAGTGAGCATATAAACGTTAGAGATATATGAAGAATGTATAATAAAATCCAAGTTAACATATGATTTTAATTTTGGTATGTTGAAGTAATAATGTTTGATTATTGGGCCATAATGTGATTATTGAGCCATAATTTTGGTATGTTGGACTTAATTACTGGGCCTAATCTTATGTGATAGTTTGATTTATTCTTTATGCAATGACATATTAATCCGATATGGATGGCCTTCAAATTAAAAACTAAATACCCTTTAAGTGATTAAAAAAATATACTTTTTTTCATCTAACCTTGTAGACAACAAGTTAATTAATTCTCATAATATGATTATGCTATATTGTTTTTACAGTGGTTAACAATATAAATTATAGCAAATATTTTTTCTAATATTTTTTTGATGTTATGAATATTCCAAATAGAGATCATCTTTATATATATCGCGTAGTTACGGAAATAGTCAAAATAGATATTTGCATGTATCATGTATATATATTTTACTTTCACATAATAAAAAAATTGGAATGAAATTTGTGAAATATTATTATGGTATAAACATTGGTTGGTACAATTTAAAAATCTCGATGATATATTCAACATCGTTTTTTATATTATATGAGAATGTTATGTGATTTATCTCATTTAGACTAAAACATGAATTATATTTCGTATATATAATTTTGAACAAATTATATCTAAATTCATATTTAAAATATAAATAATACATTTATTTATAGAATTTTATAGGTAGTTTTATGATTGAATTAGATCTAAATTCTTTTGATACAATGTTATAATATGATTTTTATGATTTAGATATTTGGTATTGAACTTTTATTTACTATTTACATGACGTCACCATAGAATTATTGGAAAAAAAATGTTATATTATGTTATTATATAGACTAAAACATAAATTATAAATTACATATATGACCTATTTAATTTTTTAAGAAAATAATTTTAAATTCATTTGACATATTATTAAAAAAAATATACATATGTGTATGGTTAATATACAAAGACGGCATGGGTAATGACTTAATTATCTGATTTAATCACCTGACTAATCAAATCTTCTAAAACCATATTTATTTATATTTTCGTCGACTCTTTCATGTACTGGAGAGTCATCTAACACTTATTACACGCGCGAGACTTCTTGTACTTTGCTTGTACGGTCCACTTTTAAAAAAAAAAATCCCAAGAAAAATGAGTTCAAGATTTCAATAAAAAATATTATTTCACGTTTTGTTTAATAAGAAAACGTCATGACAAATAAAAAATGAAAGCCAACACAAAATCTTTAACTTTCAGTAAATTTTAATAAAGTTACCACCCAAAAACATATATAAAATTATTTTTATTATCATTAATCCATGCATTATCAAGTGTGAGAGAATTTTTTTTATATCCAGCAATCTTTTAACTATTAGAATACGAGAGAGATAAAGTACTAAACGATAATATCGTAATGTTTAATGTCCAACAATCATCAACAAAGTGTACATTCACGCAAATATAACATTTCACAACTATATATATCCATACATAGATATTTAAACAAATTATAAAAGAAACATTAGCTATCTCAACTTTTAGCTTCTCTTTTTTATTTTGATAAATACATCAACTACAAGAGCGTTTTTAGAAATTGGTTTGAAATTTGGATTCATATATTTAAATAATTGTCTAATTATCTTATACTCTACAAAGGAAAATGGAAGATCATGATGATCTATGATAGCCATAGCTAAAAATGTGGGATCATCAAATGGTTCATTGGTTTAGTTATTACCACTCCTTCGCGAGCAAACATCTATGAAAATTTAGAAAATTTGGTATTTTAATGATGATCACACTGTGAAATAACTATAAGCAAGTCACAACACATACCTCAAAATTACAACACTCCTCATTGGCATGATCCTTTAGAATTCTAAATCCTAGTGCTATATGCCATTGCCAATTACTTTTGTTCGAAATCAATTAGGAAAAATAATGTTATTGGGTATGAACCACTTATCAAAACTTACAAATACCATATTTCCTCGAAAAGGGATTTTTCTACAAGCTTAATAAAGCCGAAAACAATCACATACCCAAGGATTTCTATATGGACTTTTCATGAGTCGCATAATAACAAGTCACAACGAGTAACAATATCAACGGTCATCTGTTGCAATTTGTAACGGATGTCCGTTACAATGGGTAACGGATGATCGTCAGAATATTTTTCCCCGGTTTCTAACGGTCTTGCAACGGATATGTCCAACGGATATTATCCGTTACAATCCATCGCAAATTGTTAACGGATTTTTAACGGATTTTGTAACGGCAATTTTCCGTTAAAATCCGTTAAAAATTCCAACGGAATTGCAACGGATTCTCTCCCGTTGAAAGCATTAACATATCCGTTGCTATCCGTTAGAATTTGTTTCCAACGGATGGATCCGTTGCCCCGTCCGTTGGAATTAGCGTGTTTTTTTGTAGTGGAATGATACTTGCAAAAGATTAACCAGAGTGTTGAAGGCTATCAAAAAAAATACACAATACAAAGTCATTATATCCTCGTGAAATTAATACGGTACGGAGTACAAATTTCGAAATATCGACTACAACTATCGATTATGAATCCAATCTACCTCAAAAACATAGATTCTCGAAAAATAGATATCAAAAATTAAATTTTTAAAAATATTATTATATTGAAATCGTGACTTACAATGACGAATGCGATGGAAAGATCTCGAGTGATGAATAACATATTAGAAATAAAAAACAATTGATGATCAATGTGAGGCAAGAGTCCGAAATCGAATATGTAAAAACTTCAAACATATACACCAATGTTTCTTCCATCAAACCCAATAGATCATCGATAAGCGATCACATCAACGTCGAAGATAGTATCAGCGATGGTGAATTCGATGATAACTCGTGAAAATGAAAATAGAAAAGTATTTTAGATATTCATTTAAATTAACCCATATATTCTATAAATGCGTTAAATTGGATTAACCTAATACTTGTTTAAGATTACTAATCACAAAAGCCAAACCAAACTTCTGTTACTCAACACAATGTGAACAACCGAGTCAACACTATTATCCATATGTTTAATTGTTGATTCTCACAAAATCGTGTGAAGCATATTCTTCACAAAATTCAATAATATTTAATATAATAAATTACCAAATTTTCAAACACTAAGATCGTAAAATGCACGCGCTAGGAAGCGCGTGTGTTAAAAAGAGGACATTACTAATTAGAAAAAAGACTCTTAGAGTGTCTGACTGACGACTCGTAATTTTACTTTGGGTTCTGTTTGGGATTTGCTTCATGACGATCGCATTACTCATCATTAGGTACCGTACGAAAAGTCATCCCGTACTTCATCTGAAATTACTAAAGTACCCTTTAGTTCATATTTTATAGCCTCGACGCAATTAATTATTCCCAAATTTGGTTGATAAAGAATATACCGTTAATTTATACAGATGTAAAATGACACCATTATTTACAAGAGAATTAACAAAAAAATTATTGAAGTCTCATTGTCAGTAAAGTTTAAATATTGTTAAAGGTGCATCTGAAATCGGAACTTTATTTTCATGGCAAATGTTTTGAAATAAAGACTTAAAACATTATATTTTTAATTTTACTCCTTTATTCATTTCAAAATATCTTGGAAATATAACTAAACGTAGTTAGTTAGGAATTTTTTGTGTTTTGAGACTTATTATTTTATCTAAAACATATTCATCTATCATTTGAGATATTTAGAATATTTTTATGTTCAAATATGTTTATTGAACACTACTATGAAAAGAAATTTACAATATGAAAATATGAATTAGATACAAGTGAAAATAAAAGAATAAAAATGAAAAATTATAATCAAACACTAGAAAACTAATTCAAGGTCAAGTTATCCAAATTTATTTGTTTTGAATTGATTAGGACACATTATTTTGGGCGGTGGATGCATTTATTTTAAAACCTTTATATGTATGATTAGCGTTTCTCCCCCATGAAAAAGGATCCTCGGTAGTGTCGACATAATTAATATTATTAAAATTATCATCATTATTATTATTATTATTATAGTTTAACGATAATAAAGGGCAAATCGGTAATTTCACGTGATGCAAAAGAAAGTCAATGCATGAAGCTAATTGAGAGTTCTCTTTGATGTACATATAAACGCAATCAAACTCGAGAAACTCAACAAGTCATTTAATTTAATTTAATTTTAAATTTCCATTTTTTTTTTCTTCTTCACGGAATAATCATGGAGGCGGAAATGATAGGAAACATGGCGGCGAGTTGCTTGATTCTTCTTTCCAATACATCGTCGATCCAAAACGACAACGGAAATCGCGTTTTCACATGCAAGACTTGCAACAAGGTGTTTCCTTCTTTTCAAGCCTTGGGAGGCCACCGTGCGAGCCACCGTAGATCATCGGCGATTGAAGGCCACGCTCCTCTTTCACCGAGGAAAGCTAAACCGTCTACTCACGACTGTCCCATCTGCGGTGCTGAATTCGCGGTGGGGCAAGCGTTGGGAGGTCACATGAGGAAGCATAGGAGCGGTGGAACGGTTGGTCGGAGATCAGGTGAGGACACGGCGAGGTTACATGGATCTCCGGTGACGATGAAGAAATCCGGTGGAGGTAACGGCAAAAGGGTTTTATGTTTGGATTTGAATCTGACTCCATTGGAGAACGAAAATTTGAAGCTTGAGCTCGGGAAGATGGTTTTCTGATTTTGACTTTTTCTTTTTGTGAATCGATTAGATTGACTATTTCATTTTTTTTTAATGGTCTGTTAATTAGTTTTGTATGCAGAAATTTACGCACAAAAAAAACTACATTATTATGTAAATACAAAAATAAATAAAATCTTATAGTTCACCGGTTTATGTATTACTATTACCATAATTATTTCTGGTGGAAAAAAAATGGTTTTTTAAGTCGACATATAAGATGCAGTCAAGGTTTGGGTACAGCCGTACATGGTTTATTAATTAATATTATTGAGATTTTTTACATATTTCCTTTTCTTATTCGATTGGTAATAATTTTTCTTTAATTTATAAAAGACACGCAATATCATGCTTAGGTACGAATATTTCTAGATTTGCCCAGCAATAAATATTTTCTTCAGTTTTTTTTTTCTCAACAAATAAACATTTTAATAGAAAAATAATTTAAAATATGCATATTTGCAAAACGAAAATCCATCAAGAGTTTATATTTCATGGACAACTTCAAATTTCTTATTATAGAGTCAACACCACTTTCCTTTTCTTGAAATGAATCTAACATGCCTTTAAATTCTATAAAATTGACTCTTAAAAAAACTAAAAATTCAAATCTCCGTTGCCTCGTATTAAAGCATGTGCCAAAATGTGAAACCATATATGAAAAATGTAACCATTATTCAAAATCAAAAACAAAAACCTCATCCAATCGCATAAGACTTTGAAAAAACCCTAAACCACTTAAGTACCTTTCAAAATTTGGATCTTTATAGACTTGGAATAAACCCTAAATCACTTAAGTACCCTTCAAAGCTACGATCTTTATAGACTTGGAATAAACCCTAAATCACTTAAGTACCCTTCAAAGCTACGATCTTTATAGACTTGGAATAAACCCTAAATCACTTAAGTACCCTTCAAAGCTACGATCTTGAACCATTCCTTTTTTCGTCCGATTACTCTGAATATTTGTCGAAGAAAACACAGTAATCCCTCTTCTTATCCATCTTTTGAATGTTGCAGAAGCAATCAAATTCTTTCTCCAATTCCACAATCATACATTTCTTGGTGACCAAGGTACCACAAATCTCGCAAGTCTTGTATTCTGTGGATTCTCTTTTAGGGTTTTCTGCGTCAATACAATGAGAATCTTTTTCTTGGGTCGAAGATTGTTCTTCTGATGACAGGATTTGGTCTTTCTCATAGAGGAAATCAAGAATCTTCAAACAGATTTCTTGGATCTGATTCAAGATTTGTTCATCACTTTGTTGTTCATCTTCTTTGATTTCGTCGGAGTTTATACAGCAAATATACGGAATCCTTTTGAGATCCAAGTGGACATAAAGTTCTTCCTCCTTTTGATGATCTTTCTCAGTATCACTCATATTATTCGCCTGTATTTTCTTTGGGATGAGAATGAGGAGATAGAATGCGAATGATTCGGCTTCGTGTGTGTGTATATATATATATATATATATATAAGGAGTTTCTATTTTCTGAAATTTGTAAAAAAATAAATGTAAATATTCATAATTTTACAAATTCAGAATTTCCATTTCTAAAGTAGTAGAAACGATAGCAATTCTTCCAACTGTTCCACATTTTCATAAAAATGGAAATCAGATATTTCCATTTTTCATATCTTACAAAAATGTAATATCAAAAAAATACGTTGTAGGTATTAAGATCTATAAAATTCCTGATATAAATTATAACTAATTTATCGTTAAAAAATTAATTTATTTATTCGATAGATTATTCAATCATACAATAAATGGAAAGATTGTTACGGCTTTTTCCGTAATTGTTTCATTTTCAGGTAGAGTTAATATTTTTAAAATGGAGAAATTACAAGTGGTGGTGGTGCTGTATAAATTATGGGCCTGGGTTAGGCCCATTAATAGGTGAAGTAATTAAGTCTTGGTCATGAAACGTTCTGCCGTTTCAAACTTCTTAAATGGAAATTCATGCTGTCTGCATTGTATATACCTGGCGTGCAAGTCTATTTCGTTAGAAAAGAACAACACACACACACACACTTATATTTAGGCATATATTTTTATGGTAAATATATTAATCCATATTAATTGTCTCTTTAAACGTAACAAATTACTACCTCCTTTTTATGTTAATGCAAATAAATATGAAAAACCATTTTATGAAATATTCATTTACATGATAATTAATAAAGTGGTGTCTCCATTAGACCAAGTTAATTAATAAAACTTGAATTCTTTTTAGGGAAATAATTCAAAATCATTAAAATAAAATTGATCTACTTTTAGTAACATTATGGAATCTATATGACACGTGTGAAATAGTCCAATTAAGAACACCTAAGGCTATGAACATTTTGACTTTATAGCGAACAACCCACGTTATTCATCGCAATAATAGAATTGGAAAGAAATAAAAAAGTGAAAAAATTAAATAATAATTATAATAATATTGATAATATTAATGGAGAGAAAGGGCATATGCCTTAGAAGATACTCTCTTGAAATCCACTTTTTGTTTAATTTATAAAAAACCCACGAAAGACGTCTCTTTCATTTGGCTTCTCCATTGAGAGCTGAGAAAAGGCTATCCATGGAGGTCGCCGTACACGTGTCACTTTATCCTTTCATCGGCGATGAGATCGACGGTGGCTAATCGGCCGGCGATGACCGGAGATGAGATTGTTGTTCTAAGGTTTGTTTTGATTAGATTTTGGGCAACCCATGTACCCTTTGGCAATTGTCTTGTGTTCCTTCTTTTGTCGTTGTAAGAAGTTTATTCGTATATCTTAAGATTATTATTATTATTATTATTATTATTATTATTATTATTATTATTATTATTATTATTGATCTTGACTTACGGATTAAAAATGTTATATTACTTTGTTTCATATCTTTTTTACCAACGTAACAATTTTTTTTATAACCATATTTTCCAATTGTATTTTATGGATCTTGAAGGAACCCGAATTTCCATTTGTATCATAAATCAAGATGATGGTGTCAGCGAAATAAAACAAAGAAATGAACCATTTTTTTATTGTTTCGTACAAATGAGAATATAAAATGATAATTTTATATCCTTAACTTAATTTTTGGAATTAATTAAATTTAATCTTTAAAATTTATAAAATAATATTTATTTTGTATTATTCCATTTGAATTACGAAATAATATTCTAAAATCTTTAGTTAATTTTTTGGATTAATTGAGTTTCAGATTATATTTAACAAATTTTTACTAGGTATTTAAAAAAACTTATTATTAGTATATTCATGTTTAAATAGAAAGAGAAAACAAACATATTCATCATAAGCAAAGAAACAAACACCTCTGCAAATATATTTTAAAGAAGACTAATTCTTCATATTATTTAACCTAACTAATTAATCTACAAGATTCAACATTTCATGTCATTCAATCGTTGATGGAATGTGAATCGTGTAATGTTATCGAGTTTTTTTTTTTCCAATGGTTCATTTCTTCTATTAGAAAGATTTGTGGGGAGACATTTTTAAGTATATAGCTCATTAAAGCTAAAACAAATGCCAAATTGTTGTGATAAATTGTCACATATAGGTTAATATATAAATTTTGGATTCATATATACAATATTGCACAACCCTAAATTTTTAATCTACCTCTTGAAATTAATTAATTTTAATCCATATTAGACATGTTATCAGAGTAAGAGACAGAACGCGTCTCAACAATAAAAATTTGTTGCACGTGTTAACATAACTTTTTCGATCTTTTCGATGGAGAGTTTTGAACATTTACGTGTTTTTGAGTTGGATTCGTTGCAACACATAATCCCACATTTTGGCTAGCATTATAATTTTTTTGAGGGTCTTTGGTCGAAACAATTTAATTTCATCCGTAATAGAAACATAGACTTTGTTACAAAGATGTTCAAATCAGTCTCATATTCACCAAAACTACCACTTTATTAAAATGTAAAAAAAAGATTTCATCGAAATCTTCGCACCCGATTAGATCAAATAAAAAATGCACCTAACCCTGTAGACATTGACCAAGATTCGTCCTGGATCTTGGTCACTGCCTACAACATCATGCATTTTTTTTCATCTCTTCCACGAATAAGTCTCAAGATAACATTATCCCTATCTCCTTATACGTTTTTGTTAATGCTTAAAACTATGTATTAATGTCATCATCATCCAAATGATAAGATGCATAATGCACACACTGAATCCAAATCTATGACAAAAACCCACCACAAAATTAAAAATTGCATATCCCAGATTAAACACCATAGTCCAAAACTCCGAATAGCATAAGGTCCAAATGAACCCAATATAAGAAAATCTTACAATCCGATAAGTAAAACCCAATATAGAGATTCATAAGCCAACCCATGTCAAACCCTAACTTTAAACAGTTCAAACCTAACATGGACCAAAAAGACTTATCCTTTCTTCCAAATCCCTGCCAAAACCCAGTGGTTGATCATAAACCCATCTGGCAAAAACTCAAAATTTATGCTTTAAATTGGTACGGAAACTCTATTCATTGATTACGAAACAGTTGAATGTCATAACAAAGAAACGAGTGGTTTCATTCAATCAAACCAAACCAAACCGATATACGAATCAGACACCTACAGGAACATCACATTACATCTCTAATACATAACAAAAGCTTAAGCTTTCTTTGGTGATTTAGCAGCCTTAGAAGGAGATTTCGAAGCTGTTTTAGGTTCTTGTGAAGCTTTCTCACTCTTCTTCGGCAATAAAACTTGATGAATATTCGGAAGAACACCACCATGAGCAATTGTCACACCAGCAAGTAATTTTCCAAGTTCTTCATCATTCCTTATAGCTAAAAGCACATGCCTAGGTATAATTCTGTTCTTCTTATTGTCCCTAGCAGCATTTCCAGCCAACTCAAGAACCTATTCATCACCCCAGATCGGTAAATTCATTAGGGTTTGATTCAGATCCAATGATTTCATCACGAGATATTCAGATACATTACCTCAGCAGCCAAGTATTCGAGAACAGCAGCAAGATAAACCGGAGCTCCACTTCCGACACGTTCCGCGTATCTTCCTTTCTTCAGGTAACGTCCGATTCTTCCGACGGGGAATTGAAGTCCGGCTTTCACCGACCTTGCCACCGGCTTACTCCTCGGACCACCGCCTTTCCTTCCTCCGGCTCCCTTCTTCACTTTACCTACGGCTTCCATCTCCGATTTGAATCTAACCCGAAACGTAAAAAGATGTTTTTTGGAGAGAATTCTTAATCCCAATGGAGAAATTGCTGTTGTGAGTTTCTACGAAAATGCACTTGGTGTGAGCCTTTTATAGAGAAGAAGGAGATGCGTGACGTTTGTTGACACCGTTAGATCTAATCTTATCGACGGCTGAGATTTCAAAATGGGAATCCGCGTGATGGGAATCGTTGTGCGTGTTTTTTTATTTTTTTTTTTGTAAATTCGAAATTTTTCGATAAGGTATGGGCGCCAATTCTAAATATTTAAGTGTGTGTAAGCCCGGCTCAATTGATCCTTAACCGGATTGGTACACGAGAGATAACCATTTGGTATTTAGTTAATTTTAAAATTAATAGTAATAATAACAAAAGGATAACCAAAATTAATGCTCAGATACATAATATACAATCGTATAACAATTTAATTTTGTTGATTTACACGATGATATATTTAATTCTCAATTTATTCATTCGATACTTTCAAATACCATAACTTAAAGTTTAATAAGAAAATTGTTGGTTGTGATTATATATACTAAACTAAATATATTTCTAATAATTTTGTTGATGGGTAAAATCGTTTATTCTAGATATCGTAGTGATGTATCATATTGATTTTATCCTTGTCATCGAACATGTTACAAATAAAAGCTAAATATATATTTTTGTTGGTATCGGCATGTTTCAAATAAAAGCTTGTATTTATAAATATGTGATCAATTCATTTATTATCACTAACGTGACTATCTTGGATGATGAAACTCAATATTGCATTGTCATTGTGAGAGTGCAACCATTCTTATTCATGGGACCAAACATCCTTATGATGTTATTATATTTAAGTATATCTAATTTTTTATCGAGTTAATTGCATATTTGGTTTATTTTCAATTCATTTGCTATAACAACGTTACAAATATATACGAGGAAGCAAATGAATCAATAACAGTTCATCCAAACTGGTTTACAATATGAGATGACTTGCAAATATGTATGAGGATGTAGAACCGATGAATATAGAGACAACCCAATTTTGAATATTGATACCTATTAGTTAAGAACCTACAACATTTGAAAATATTGTTTCAGGCAAATGTTGAATAGATGCGATGAACAATGAGATATACATTATTAACAAAAAAGTCGACTACCGAAAGATCATGAAATCACTGGTGTCAAGTGTCTTAACATAGTTAACATATGAGGCTATTCAATGTTAAAGCTCAATGCTAGGTTATTGGCAAGGGGTTTCATTCATGGTTGTGATTATAGAAAATCATTTTATCTTGTGTCCATACATGATACAATATAGGCATTGATAACAGTTGCAACATAAGAGAGATGCATATTGCACTAGATGTGTGTGAAGTTTGCATTTATCACTACAAGAAAATTCGGATTTCGGGACTGAATTTGCGGACTGACTAATCCGTCCCTAAATTTAGGGACGGATTATGGACTAATTAAAGACGGATTAAGAAAACCGTCCCGAATCCGTCCCTAAATTTGGGGACCGTTGGGCAGTCCCTAAGTCGTCTGGAATTTGGGACGGAATCGGGACTTAAAAATTTTCGGTCTGGAACTTGCGGACTGCTGACTCAGCAGTCCCTAAATTGCGGGCTGATGACTCAGCAGTCCCTAAATTACGGACTGCTGACTCAGCAGTCCCTAAATTACGGGCTGATGCAGTCCCTAAATTGCAGACTTCTGAGTCATCCGTCCGCAATTTAGGGACTGCTGAGTCAGCAGTCCGCAATTTTCGGACCGAATTTCGAATTTTTTAGACGATGCGGCTCTTTGATTTCGTCCATTTTTCCTCCGATTTTCCATGATTTAGGGTTCTTCCTCCATTTCCCCTCTCTCTCTCTCTATCTTTCGTTCGTTTCTTCTTCCTCAGGACATAACACGGGCGATTCTAGCAATGCTAGAGAGGAGAGAGGCGCGGGCTTGGTGGACTCGGTGAGCCACGTCGACGAGTTCGGGCACGAGCATGCAACCCGTTATCCGGCGGAATCTCCAGCACCCGGCAAGGATGTGCTTTCCTCAGTTCTTTTTCCTCCTTGGCACGCCGTATCAACTCCTTCATCGGCGTCGGATAAGGCTTCCTCTCCGATTTTTCCCTTTGGGGCTTCGGTACGTCGGCGTACAGAGGATCATTGCCGGATGGCAGGAAATCAAATCGGCGTACAGAGGATCGTTTCTCCATTTCCTCCTTCATGTTTTATATTTAAAAAAAACATTTCCGGACGGACGGCTGCCGTCCGGAAATTTTCCGACGGTTTGTCGCCGTCTGGAAATTTCCCGACGGCACTGCTCCGTCCGGAAATTTCGCGACGGTTTCGGACTAACATTTTCGTCCGGAATTACGGACGGATTGTGGACTGGAACTGATTGCTGACGCTCGTTTGCGGACTGCTCGTGCCAGTCCCTAATCAGTCCCTAAATAGGTTTCCGGACGGATTAGGGACTGAATCTTCAGTCCCTAATCCGTGAATTTCTTGTAGTGTATGGATGAATAGAATGCACATGAGGTGTATGTTGAGGAGCCTTCTGGTTATGTAATTGATGGGGCTAAGGATAAAATGTCGAAGGTGAAAAAAACACGGTATATCTTGAAACAACGTATAAGAGCTCGGTATAACAATGTTGATTCATTTTTTACAAATGAGATATGTAGAAAAAGTGATTGTGATGTTGTAATATTTGCACTAGATAACCAATAGATACTGATCATTGATTTGTACGTTGATGACTTTATCATCTCAAAGAATGACAAGTAGTTAATCAAGGAGTTCAAGGAAAATTTGAACGTCATTTGAGCCGAGTGACCTAAAAAATTTAAGGTATTTCTTGGGGTTTAAAACATTTATGTTGCAACTTGAGTATTCTTTGGAAAATCATATCTATGTTTGGGAACATAGCTTATGCAAAATACACTATACTCCTCGTATAAATTTGGTATAAAAAACATTATTAGCATATAATTGAGTAATATAACGGCTAAAATATATGTTAGACAAAGAAAAGCTTAACAATAACCATTTCCGCAACGAGATTATCAACATAATTTATACCATATTTTTGTGTAAAATCGTTAGTAACAAACCAAACATCTGATATTATTAACCAAAGGAACAATATTATACCATATTTTCTAATAATTATTAATTACACATGATTTTTTCGAAAACTCTTTCACAAAATCCATAAGAGTTGAGTAGAAAACTCACTCAATATATTTGTAACAATACTGTTTTGTGGTTTAGATTCACTTTTTTTGTCTTTATTTTTTTCTCTCAATATTTATTCACGAATAATATAATTTGTCATCTATGATATAATATCTTTATGTATAAATTTTTGATGTATTTATCGAAAGATATTGTTTATATAATTGTAACTTCCTTACGATTCTATTAAAAAATTAATATCAAATTGACAATATTAAAAATGGTTAATATTTACGTGTTATGCATTTCGAAGTCGATGCTTGAATATTGCTGTATTTAAACAATTCATTGACTGACGAGTTAACAAAAAGAATTTAAGTTGAAAAAATCGAATAATTTATTATCAAATATTAAATTTCGAAAATTCAATAGAATAAAATATAAAAACGAGAGTATTATTTGTTAGGGATACTATTTTTCTTCTAAATGCAAAATTCAATTGATTTATTTCAAGATACCGCGCGTAAATATTACGGTAGTCCCCTCCAAAAATTGAAATTTCAGGAAAAAGCGTGTGTCCACGTCATCCATCCGCTACATTTCCCAACAAAAACAGATTGAGATATTTCGTATAACGCATCCAACGGACATAACTTATCCACGTCATCAATCCTCGTCATGTCTTATTATCCAATAGGAAATGTCATTGCATCCTCTATAAACTCATTAGTACCATTCTCCTCTCCTTCATCATCACACCTTTCTGACATTTTCCTTCCGAGAAAATCAAAGAGAAAATATCCATGGCACCAAAGGCAGAGAAGAAGCCAGCTGAGAAAAAGCCAGCCTCCGACAAACCAACGGAGGAGAAGAAGGTAGCCGAGAAAGCACCGGCGGAGAAGAAGCCAAAGGCAGGGAAGAAACTGCCAAAAGATGCCGGAGCTGCCGGAGATAAGAAGAAGAAGCGTACGAAGAAGAGTACGGAGACTTACAAGATCTATATCTTCAAGGTATTGAAACAAGTTCATCCAGACATCGGAATCTCAAGTAAAGCCATGGGAATCATGAACAGTTTCATTAATGATATCTTCGAGAAGCTTGCTCAGGAATCTTCTAGACTTGCAAGGTACAATAAGAAACCTACGATTACTTCTCGGGAGATTCAAACAGCTGTCAGACTTGTCTTACCTGGTGAACTTGCTAAACATGCTGTTTCTGAAGGGACTAAAGCTGTGACCAAATTTACTAGCTCTTGAAGAATTAGGGTTTCTTGTGTTATGAGGATAGAGGATCAATTATGATGTTAGGGTTTAATTATTGTGTTTATTTGAAGTCTGTTTGAATCTTAGTATTGTGGATGTAAGTACGAAGATCATATGGTATTTCCCGTTTTAAACGAAGATCTTTTTGTTCCTCTTTGGTTATTTTTCTCATAAGTATTCGGATTGCTTGGCTCCGATGATATGTGAAAAACACGATGAATGCGTGCAATTTCCGGTAGTTTCGGACTTTGTTCTGAAGTCATTCGAACACTCTTTGATACTCACTTAAACATCATGTTTGCTGAATTTTGGAGATGGCCTTATCAAAATTCTCATACTCGGTTGGGCAGAATCTCACCCACATTGCTTCTTCGAATACATCCCATGTGAGCACATATCTATCCTCGTCATAAGTTTTGGTTAAAGCTTGGAATCATTCGTTCGCATCATGAAGGAAACTCGAATTTTGTGGATCTCGAAGGGAACATTTGGCGTCCGTTGTTGTTACTGCGGTCTGTTGTACCTTTTCGTTCATTTTGTTGTCTTTTGCGGTTGGAATCGGACCTTTCATGGACCCCGACAGAGATTCGATGAGTCGAGTTTAAGTGAAAAACACGCAGAATTTTCCTTCATTGTTTTGATGTATTTTAGAAAATGTTATCAGATTTGCAGAATTCTAAGGATGTTTTAGAATATTTACATTCAGATTTATGGGGTTATCAGTCTGGTTATCAATATATCACGATCTTTATAGACGATTATACAAGAAGAGTCTGGATATATTTTCTGAAAAGAAAGCATGAGGTGTTTGATAAATTTGGGGAAAGGAAAACGTTGATTGAAAATCAGACATGTAAGAGGATCAAAATTCTAAGGACAGACAATGGATTGGAATTCTGCAATCAAAGATTTGACAGATTCTGTAAGGATGAAGACATTCAAACGCATAGAACATGCGTGTACACTCCACAATAGAATGGAGTGGTTGAACGAATGAATAGAACGATTATGGAGAAGGTAAGATGTCTCCTTAATGAATCTGGTTTACCACAGAGTTTCTAGGCAGAAACAGCTGCAACGTCAGTGTATCTCATCAACAAATCACCATCAACGGCTATAGGATGTGATATACCGCAAAGAAAATGGACTGGCAGGTTAGTAGGCTACAAACATTTAAAGAAATTTGGCTGTGTAGCTTATGAATGTTATCTTCAACGAAGATCTAATGTTCAAGGATGTTTCAGAAATGGAGAAGGAGAAATTTGAGGTAAATGCAAGGAAAACAGAGATGACAGAGATGGTAAAATTGCCATTTTTTGTAAAGGATTCAGTTTAAAGAACCGAGATCCAAGGTGAAGCAACAACACTGGGAGGTCAGATAAGTGCACTTAAAAGTGAGGCAAGCGCTAAAAGTAAGTTGGATCTTACAGGTGAAGAACCAACAACTGATATTTCAGAGTATGATTTTGAGGAAAATCAAGAGGTTGAAGCTGATGATCAGGTTATAAGCTTGCAAGAGATAGACCTAGAAGAAACATTAAAATTCCTTCAAGATATGAAGAAGCAGATATCGTGGAATTTGCATATGTTTCTGCAAATGTGTTGGAAATAGAAGAGCCAAAGAGTTATCAAGAAGCAAAAGGAAGTAAACATTGGAATCAATGGAAAAGAGCCATGGAAGAAGAAATGAGTTCTCTACGGAAGAATCAAACTTGGGAGTTAGTTCAGAATATTGAAGGAAAAAGGGTTATAGGGAGTAAGTGAATATACAAACTCAAGCAAGGAATACCAGGTTCTGATCAGCAAAGATTCAAGGCCAGGTTAGTGGCAAAAGGGTATTCACAAATTGAAGGAGTTGATTATCATGAAATCTTTTCTCCCGTAGTTAAACATGTGTCAATCAGGTTTCTATTATCATTGGTAACTTATCTGGATTTAGAACTTGAACAACTTGATGTTAAGACAGCTTTCCTTCATTGAAGTCT
Organism: Gynandropsis gynandra; assembly: GCA_036759665.1. Classification (NCBI taxonomy): domain Eukaryota; kingdom Viridiplantae; phylum Streptophyta; class Magnoliopsida; order Brassicales; family Cleomaceae; genus Gynandropsis; species Gynandropsis gynandra. The sequence goes on from CM071867.1 coordinate 43,774,094, forward strand.
CGAGGAAAAGATTCTGATGAAACAACTAGAAGGTTTTGAGGTGAAAGGCTCAGGTGACAAGGTTTGCTAACTTAAGAAATCACTGTATGGTCTTAGACAGTCACCTAGGTAGTGGAATCAACGATTTGATATGTTCATGTTAGATCAAGGTTTCACTAGGAGTAAGTTTGATGCATGTGTCTACTTCAAGAAATTACAAGATGATTTGTATATCTACCTACTGATATATGTAGATGATATGTTAATAACAATAAGAAATGTGACAGAGTTACGAAGTCTTAAAGAAATGTTAGGCAAAGAGTTTGAAATGAAAGATTTAGAACCTGCAAGAAGGATCCTAGGAATGGTTATTGATACAGATACGATTGCTGGAAAATTGACAGTTTCACAAGGAGATTACTTGCAGAAAGTATTGGTGACATTCAGTATGGAACAATCAAAACCAGTTTCTACACCGTTAGGAGCTCATTTCAAACTCAGGGCTGTTGCTGAAGGTGAAGTAACTGACAGTACACATATGGAGGCAGTACCATACTCCAATGTTGTTGGATCAATCATGTATGCAATGATCGGTACAAGACCAGATCTTGCATATCCAGTTGGTGTTATTTGCAGGTTTATGAGTAATCCTCATGAGAGTCATTGGGAAGCAGTAAAATTGGTGTTAAGATAAATCAAGCGGTCACAGAGGAAGAAGCTAGTGTTCAAAAGGGGTGCTAACTTCATGGTCAAAGGATACTGTGATGCAGATTATGCTGCAGATCTAGACAAGCGCAGGTCAACCACTGGTTTTGTGTTTATGATTGGAGGTAATGTGGTAAGCTGGAAATCGAATCTCCAGCATGTTGATGCGCTCTCAACAGCAGAGGCCGAATACATGGCTTTGACGGAGGCAGTTAAGGAAGCTATTTGGCTTAATGGGATTGTGAATGAGCTCGGTGTACAACAAAAAGTTGCTGAGGTGTATTGTGACTCACAGAGTGCAATATCTCTCTCGAAGAATCATGTTCATCATGAAAGGACGAAACATATCGATGTTCGTCTTCATTTTATAAGAGATATTATATCTCAAGGTGATGTAAAGATTCTGAAAGTTGGAACTCAAGACAATCCTGCAGATGCTTTCACAAAGACACTTCCAGTAAACAAGTTTAACTCGGCATTAAAATTGCTGAGGATTGCAGAAGACTAAAATCGTAGTCTGGGCAATAGGGAAATAAAAAGATTGATGAAGTTCTGATCATTAACATCAGCATAGAACTTGTATAAGGTGAAGATTTAATGTCATGTAATCTAGTTTTTGGCTGGATTAAATGTACTTGATGCAGAGAAAAGACTCTGGTGTTTTAAATGCACTTGTTGGGTTAAGTGTACTTGGCAGAGAAAAGAATCTGGGGTTTTAAGTGCACTTACTGGATTAAAATCGGGCTATTAAGCAAACTACAGATTTAAGAGGCTAATATTGGGACAGGTGAAATGTTGAGGGAAAGCCTATAAATATGGCAAAGATCGAAACGGATCAAGGAGAGCACAGCTCAGGATCATCTTCTTCGTTCACATATTTTCTCTCTTTCTTTTGTAACCGAAAAACAAACACTCTAAAGAATCAATCTCTTCTCTTTCCCCGAGACGTAGATTGAATCAACGATTCAATCGAACTCGTAAATAACTGTGTTCAATCTCTCTCTACTCTCTTTCTCACACACTACTCAAATTCAGCTTAGGGATTTTCTCAAATCTTTTATTTGAGCTCGGAAAGATTCATTCGAATTGCAACATGGTCAATCAAGAACTCAAGACATAAGTTTATTTGCAGATAAATCTCTCTTTATTTATTGTTTTCCATTACTACTAGCCTTTAAATTCAAATAGGAAGAAAAAATGGACCACATGTCCATGATCCTACAATTTATGAAGATAGAAAGTAATTGAAACAATCCAAACAATTATTCAAAGGAAAGATTGTTGACTTCTTCTTCCTCTTATTACAATGTCCTTTTGACTTTCCCTCACCGTCTTATTGTTGATACTTGGGATTCAGTTTTCTTAACCGAGATGGTCGAATGTGTTCTGCAATTCTACAATTTTGTTTCGATAAAGTATCAAACCTTATATTGATATTGTTCGCCTAAATTTTGTAAATGGACTAAAAACTTCATGTAAATAAATTACCAAAGAGTGTTGCTTTCTACCTAATTACCCACAAAAACTTAAAATAAGTACTTTCAAATCAAACCCATCATTATCCAGAAGTGGAAGATTTGATTAATCCACTTACAATATTAGAAACCCCTTTGAAATCAAGAAGCAAATGCCTCACTGTCTCTTTCACAACCCACGCCCATAAAAAAAACATTTTTGTGACTGAAGATCTCAATTTGAAATTAGGGTTATTTAGAGAGACATGTTTTCTCCTTATGTTAGGTGGTATTCAACATAACACAAGAACTGCAAATTTGCTTTATTGCCAAACACAACTAAATAATTTTCAATTATATTAAATAATACCGATTTGTTTTCTTATAATTCGACATAAAACGTGGGAGTATCAAAGGAAGGAGAAGACCCGGCAAGGACGGGGATTTGGATAAAGAAGAGTTCAACTCAAGGGCAAATCCGTAAATTTCAGTTCTTGTCTTAATGGGTGGTTAGTTCAACGTGCAAGCACCCTACCCTTCTCGTTTTCCCTCTAAATTCAAAGAACCCCTAAAAAAATCCTTACAATTTCTGTTTTTTTTAAAAAAAATTGTATCTTACGAATGCTCAAACAGCCATAAAGTCACAACCTTTATGTGTTTTTCTTTAACGACATCTAATCAAAATCCATTTTCACGCTGTCCGAACCTTTGTCTCATGGAGCCGTTGCTACGAAGAATCTCTGCGCGTTGGCCGGTCTTTGTTCAGGCTGCCACGTGGACTGTTCTTTTGATGTTCACGGTGGCCGTTGCTTCTTTTGCACCGGAGATAGCGTTTGTATCGACGGTGTCTTCGGCGTCGGTGGAGCCTTGTCCAGGAGGAGAAGACGGGTTTCTTAGGATTCCGTTGGATTTTCCGGCGGAAAGTGTGTGTGTGCCGTCTTACATGGTGAAAAGGTCGTCGATGGATTTTTTCGTTCCGACAATCTTTGCGGCGGTGATGGTGGCTACTTCTGCATGTTTTATCAGATCGTGTTTAGGGATTGAAAGTGGTGTAGATAGGCATTGATGTTTTTGTGTCCAATTATAATTTTTTTTTTATTGCAATTTAATGCAACAAATTATTATGAATCCTAAATAACACAATCATCAAAAAGTAAGATTTTTTAAATAATTAGGCATTGCAAAGCCAATGGGTCCTTAGCTCAGTGGTAGAGCATTTGACTGCAGATCAAGAGGTCACCGGTTCGAACCCGGTAGGGCCCTTTTTTTAATAGAGTGGGAAAAATTCATCTTTTATATAATCCCTAGTGAGACTGAATAAAAAGCCTCGATTTTGCAATTTGGGTTTTAGACTGCATAAGTTATTGAAGGTTAATCTGTAATGGGTATTACATTTGAATGTTAATCTGCAATGGGTGTGATATTTCAAGTTTAATCTGAAAAGGGTATTACATTTTAAGGTTAATCTGTAATGGGTATTGCATTTCAAGGTCAATCTGCAATGGGTATGAACATTTTATGGATAATCTGTAAAGGGTATGAACATTTTATGGATAATCTATAAAGGGTATTACAATTTAAGGTTAATTTGCAATGGGTATTACATTTTATGGATAATCTGTAAAGGGTATTACAGTTTAAGGTTAATTTGAAATGGGTATTACATTTTAAGGTTAATAGGTATTACATTTCAAGGTTAATCTGTAAAAGGTTTTAAAATTTAAGGTTAATTTGATATGGGTATTACATTTTATGGTTGTAGGTATTAAACTTCAAGGTTAAGCTTTAATGGGTATTACAATTTGAGGTTAATTTGCAAGGGATATTACATTTTAGGGTTAATCTGCAATGGGTATTACATTTTAAGGTTAATCTGTAAGCAAATTGTCACTTTGAAGCTTCATATTCACAAAAAATAAAAGCCTTATTTTTCAAAATCAAGCATTTTTTACGATGAGTAATTGTAGAACTTCAAACATTTGCTTTCACCGGAAAATGATAATAGATTACGATTTAAATCCATAAAACAAAACAGAACTGAAACACAAAAGAAAAAAAAAAAGACAAACAGATTTACATTACAACACAAAAGAAATCAAAGATCTAACCACCAAAACCATACAAAGTCCTTCCTTGTCTCTTCAAAGCATAAACAACATCCATGGCAGTCACAGTCTTTCTCCTAGCATGTTCAGTATACGTAACAGCATCTCTAATTACATTCTCAAGAAAAATCTTAAGCACACCTCTGGTTTCTTCATAGATCAATCCACTGATTCTCTTCACTCCACCTCTACGAGCCAATCGTCGAATCGCCGGCTTTGTGATTCCTTGAATGTTATCTCTAAGAACCTTCCTATGCCTTTTCGCTCCTCCCTTTCCCAAACCCTTTCCTCCCTTTCCTCTTCCTGACATTTTTCACGCAGAAATTTTGAATTTTTCTCGAGATTTTTTTGGATTGTTTTTTCTCAGGCTGTGATTAGGTTTTGAGGGATACTTTACGTTTTATAAAGATTATAAAGACCGAGGAATCTTTAGACATGATCCTTGTGAAAGTACTTTGAGAGTTATTGTCCGTTGATTTTAATCTAATCGACGGCTATAAATCTTTCATTTAATACGACGCGGATTGCCACGTGTTTTAATTGGTGGGCTTATTTAGGCCCACATTAAATGAATTAGGCCTTCATATGAACATCGATAAAGTCATTTTTATCGATCTTAACATTTTTTAAATGTATTTAAATCCATTTATATTTATATGGATATGAATTTATATCTTTTATTTCATATTAAAAACGGAGAAGATTTTTTTATGATAAAAAATTCATTCATTTTTATTTTAAGAAGAGACAAAATAAATAAATTTTTTTCCATTATTGTAGTTTTATTTAAAGCTGAATAATGATAAAGGAAGTGAAATTCAATCCAATAAATTATTGGAAAACAAAGAGCAAAGAGATGTCAACGTACATATTGTTTTTATTGTATATAATATACCTAAATAGCCGTTTTCGTTAAAACTCGAGCATTTTTTTGAAAACTTGTTTCGGATATAAAATTTTGAGTATTCAAAGATGTTCGAATTATTCTTGATAAGATCGCTCGATAACAGATCGTTTATTCTAAAGTACGCCCCATTTGTTCTGCTCGTAACAATCCAATCAGTTATTCAGATAAAAAAAATCAGGCATTCCCTCTTATGAAACCAAAACTTTTGATGTTATTTGACGTACAATAATTTCGATATGCCTATCGTGGATTTGCACCCCTAAGATCGATAAACCTTTTGAACCTTATTAACCAAAGAAATACGACTTTACACTATAGTTAACTCGACACCAATCAAATCAGTTCTATAAAAGGGTGATTTAAATCCATTTGTATAGATGTGAATGTTTTATGTATGTATTTAAACCATTTTTTATTTATCTAAACATGTTACGAAAATATTTTAAATTATATTTAAAATCATTTATCCCAATACAATTAAATAAAAGTCTAAAGAGTTGTACCATATTACATACATCACATTATATTTGGAAAAATTATAGAGTATATCAACAAGGTGTTTTGGTATATTTATCATAATCATTTTATTTAATTAAACGTTTATTCTGTTCATTTGAAATTAAATTATAAATTCAATATAATACAATCCAACTCATATGTGATCATCTAAAACTATGATAATGATAATTTTAAGTTACATAATGGTTTCATAAACCATTATCCCATAAATCTATATAATGTATTAAGACTTGTATAAAATACTAATTCAAATTCTTTGAAACAATTTTTTTTCAACTTTCACTTATCTCTCCATTTTTTTAATTTTTTTTTGCAAGATATCATTAATAATTGCAACATCCTTTATAAGCTCCATTATAATGTCCAATTTGTTATTTTTTCATATTCAAATTTTACCTATTAAACATGAAACTTAATCAAATAGGGGTATCATTCAGGTTCGGATTGGTCCGGCCTAAACTTGAACGAGCTTATAAATTCAGGGAATATCGACGAAATAAAGGCACAAACCGATCGATGGAACAAAGAGGATACCAATCAAAGAGATCAACGAAACAATGGATAAATCGATTGAAGAGGCAAAAATATTGACGAAGCAAATGCATTAATCAATTGACGAATCAAAAAGATCGACGAAGCAAATGGAAGGCAAAGCAAAGAGAATATCAATCGGATTGACGAAGCAGCGAGAAAACCAAATCGGATCGACGAAACAAAAAGAAGACCAACTCGCAGTCGACGAAAACGACTTTGGCGAAGCAAAGAGAATACAATAAGGATGATGCAAAGAGAACATCAGAACGAAACGACATATAAGAAGCAAAGACAATATGAGCAAAGGAGGCAACAAAAAGACCAGTTGGAGGAAATGAGGAAGCAGTATTGTAAATCCTAATTAAGCATTCATGAATTGACTATAAACTTTTGCAAACTCTAACACGACCTAGACCCGAAAGCCCACTTGGAAAGAACTCTACAAAATTGAGGCTCGAGTCTAGTGTTTTCATATGAGCTTCGAACCAACCCGTCGACTGGGCTCCATATTGACACCCATAATCAAGCATAGATAATATTATGATGAAATACATGAACTTTTTAACATCGAAATAATTTTGAATTATATATTGACATTATGAAAATTATAGATCAAAATTTATCATCGAGTAGAATTAAAATACTAAAGGAGTTGTCAAATTGGGTTTTCAGCACAGGTTTCACAATTTTGTTTCGGACTAATCAAATTCTGGAGCATTGAATTCAAAACAACACAAACAAAATAGAAGACGATAGAGGATGTATACATAGGAACTCATGCAAGATGATATAACATAACAAAATGATGAGCGAACCATAACACACAATACGACGAGCAAGGATGACGAACCAAAGCACGAACGGTGGAGGAACACCGTTCGTGCTTTCTCATTCATGTGTTAAAAAATGAATGAGAAAGCACACTGACGAAAGAAATAGATGATGCAATGAGACAAAGCACGTGCACGGAGGAACACACATAATATGAAGGAAATGTACAACGCGAGGATACAAAAAAGACATAGAAAAGCAAAAGAAACGTTTGATATAACGTGCGGAGATAGAAGAGCAGAAGAAACGATCAATGTGTGGAGATAATATAAGAAGAAACAATCGACCACCTGAATCGATAACTTTTCTAAAAATGTGTTGTTCGGCATTATATGGTTATCTGAATCTGAATCGATAACATCTAAACATGTTTTGAATTTTGAATACATATAGATTTTTAATTAATCTATATTCTAAACGATACAAAATATTTGGATGAATCAAATACTGGATAACCCGAATTGGACATTTTTAACTTAAAAGAATCTTTACTTAATTTCAATTCAAAAGATTAGCGTTTTACACCGAGTGATTTAATTGTGACATTTTGTATTCAATTAGGTTAACTTAATTATTTTCATTCATATAATAATATTCTCTTTATGTATTATTTGTAATGAAATTATTACGATGGATAATTCCAAACACTCTTAGGCATAGACCGTAGACTTCTCTACCAATAGAGAGAAAACATAAAAATGGCCGATCATCATCACCATCACCGTCACCTGCATCGCCCCGATCGTCTGAGCGTGCCTCCACGCGCCACCGTAACAACCGGCAGATCATACCCTTCATTCCCTTACACCCCAACTCCAACACCCTCCAAAACCCGTCTCTCTTGGTCCTCCAGATCCATCCATGGAAGCAGCAAATCCTCCATTTCCTTCTTATTCCTCCTCTTCTCTCTCAGATCTCTCTACTCTCTCTTCCCTTTTCTTCAATCTTCTCCTTCATTCTCCCTCTTCCCCTTCTCATTCCTCGTCTCTCTCCTCTCCTTCCTTCTCTCCCTCTCTTTCTCTCTCCTCCCCGCTCTTTCTCGATCCAGGAAGGACCCCTTCTTCCGGCAAAACCCTACCGTGTTCTCTCTTTCATCCCTCTCGCCGTCTCATCGTAAGCTATTGTTCGGGAAATCTCTCCTGTTGGCCGTCGTGTTCCTCCTCCGGTTTCAGGCTCTCCGTTATTGCGGTGCTGCTGCTATGATATTGGCCGAACTCTCCGGCACTGTGGCTGCGAAATTTGTGGCGGAGACTCGGAATCGAATCTCCGGCAACAATGGATCGATTAAGGTTCGTGGGTTTTGCATTCTCTTAATTGGGTTGTTATTGTTATCAATCAGCTGGGATCGAATTGATTGTTTTCCACTCTCTCCTTCGTTTATCCAAAATTGGGGTTTAGGGTTTTACCCTAAAGAGAATTGCATCAGAATTTGGCCTATGGTACTTCCATTTCTGTCTGGATTTCTGGGTTGTTATGAGAAGATTTCCATGAATTGGGTCGGAATCAGACATCTTGATCGGAAAAGAGTTCGATTGGTATCATTGTTTTTAACCACGGGATTACTGTTCATCCCTGCCTTTATCAGTTTCCTGTTCTTCGAAGGTGATGAAAATGGCGTCTCGATTGGAAATTTGGGTTGGCCTTTAGCAAACACTGTTGTATTTGGAGTACTTGTGAATAAGAATTACAATGAAGAGAAAGTATCTGATTCAAAAAGAGAGTTCTTGGTGACATTTCTTTGCACCATAGTCTTAGAACTCATCTACTTCCCAGATCTTTCTCTTTGGGGATTGCTCTTATGTGGCTTGTTACTGTATATTGCTGTTACAGATTTGGATTCTGTCTATAATGGGATTGATTTGGATTCATCAGATTCGATTTCTACGATGATATTGAAACCCATTCGTCATATTTTAAGCGAGAAGAAATCGAAGAAAATTGCATTGTTTCTATTGATTAACACGGCGTATATGGTTGTAGAATTTGTGGCTGGATTCATGAGTAATAGTCTTGGATTGATATCAGATGCATGTCATATGTTATTTGATTGTGCTGCTTTGGCAATTGGACTTTACGCGTCGTATATTTCACGACTTCCTGCTAATCATCAGTTTAATTATGGCCGTGGAAGATTCGAGGTATTATCGGGTTATGTTAATGCAGTATTTCTTATTCTTGTTGGAGCTCTGATTGTATTGGAATCATTCGAAAGGATATTGGATCCTCAAGAGATTTCTACAAATAGTCTATTGATTGTTTCCGTTGGTGGTCTTATCGTAAATATCATTGGTTTGATCTTCTTCCATGACGAACATCATCATGCTCATGGCGGTTCTGGATGCTCACATTCTCATTCTCACCATGGCCACGCCCACAATCATAGCCTTGGTCAGGATCACGATCATAGCCATGGCCACATTGGCCACGATCATAGCCATGGCCAGGCCCATGATCATAGTCATGACCACGATCATTGCCATGGTCAGGACCACGATCATAGCCTTGGCCATGATCCTTGCCATGGCCAGGCTCACGATCATAGCCATGGCTACATTGACCGCAATCATAGCCATGGCCACGATCCTAGCCATGGCCACGTTGACCACGATCATAGCCATGGCCAAGACCACGATCATAGCCATGGCCAGGACCACGATCATAGCCATGGCCACATTGGTTATGATCATAGTCATGGCCAGGACCACGATCATAGCTATGGCCACATTGGTTATGATCATAGCCATGGCCAGGACCACGATCATAGCCATGGCCACATTGGCCACGATCATAGCCATAGCCATGCCCACGATCATAGGCATGCCCACGATCATAGCCATGGCCGCGTCCACGATCATAGCCATGGCCACATTGACCACAACATGGAAGGGATATTTCTTCATGTTTTGGCAGATACAATGGGAAGTGTAGGTGTGGTAATATCAACATTGTTAATCAAATACAAAGGCTGGCTCGTGGCCGATCCTGCCTCGTCAATCTTCATTTCAATACTTATAATCTCTTCCGTCATACCATTACTAAGAAACTCAGCGGAGATTCTATTACAGAGAATCCCGAGGGGTCACGAGCGTGATCTAAAGGAAGCAGTGAAGAGTATTGTCAAAACGAAAGGCGTTCGAAGTATTCAAAGACTCCATGTTTGGAGCTTTACAAATACAGATGTGATAGCCACTCTTCATCTCCTCGTATCAACAGATTCAGACAAGGTATTGATTAAAACACATGTTTCTAATTTGTTACAAGATGCTGGAGTAAAAGACTTGACTTTACAGATCCAATGTTTTAACTCCTAGCAGTACAAATGTTTTTACCTTTTCCGGGTTTACATTTTCATCTAAGAGAAGGGAAAAAAAAGAACTTTTTTTTTTGTAGGCAACAAATTTTTGCTAATTAGTATGATTTAAGAGCATATTACTCTTTTTCTCTCTCTTACAAATGGAGAGAAAATCGTGTTTAGTATTATATCATATTGATTAGAAATGAATTATTTAATCTTTATATAATATTTGATTCTTGACATAGTTTTTGAAATTAATTAGATTCAAATCTATATTAAATATAATATTATAATCTTGTTCGTTCTTATTTAAATATTGATGTTGGATTTTCAATTGCAATATCTATGTTTTTGGATCAAATGCGAAGATAAAGAGAGTGTTATATTATATATTCTTCCACTTTTGTTAGTTTCATTTATGTATAATATTAGATAATAATAATTTTTTTAATCAAATTTTGAGATTAATTAAATTTATATTTATATTTAACAAAAAGTGAATTACATAAATATCTAATTACTCCTTTACAGTCGTAAGATCATTGGAGGTCCGACTTTGATTAAGAGAGGATGTTAATTTTTTTAATTTATTTACGAAATTCAAATATGGCCACACTCAAAAATGTATCTGATATAACTTTGTTATATGAATTATCGTCGATCATTTGTAACGATAATTAAATGGTTATATTGTACCAACTCATTTTTAAATAATTAAGGACCAACATTAATATTATTTACGATTAGTATATTTGATACATAAAGACATATTTTGATTATTCAATTTAAAAGTTTTTGTATGACATTATCAACAAAGTGGCTGTAGTTTAGTGGTAAGAATTCCACGTTGTGGCCGTGGAGACCTGGGCTCGAATCCCAGCAGCCACAATTATATATTATTTTGTAATTATCTTCCAATTTAGTGTTTTTTTTCATGTTTATTGTTTACAAATTATAATCATGAACCTTATATTTTAATTTCTTAGTATCCCATTGTATAATTACAATCTTATTGTAAAAAAAGAAAAAAAAACACAACTTTCTCGACCTTTGCATCTTTATAAATAATTTACTTCATTTATACAAAGATCGTATTTTGCATGAGATTTTATGCAAACTAACTTATTATAATTAATTTCTTATATCCATTGTATAATTACAACCTTATTGTAAAAGAAAAACCAACTTTCTCGACCTTTCCATCTTTATAAATAATTTACTTACATTTATACAAAGATCGTATTTTGCATGAGATTTTATGCAAATTAACTTATTATAATTAATTTCTTATATCCATTGTATAATTACAACCTTATTGTAAAAAAAAAAAACCCCAACTTTCTCGACCTTTCCATCTTTATAAATAATTTATTTCATTTATATAAAGATCGTATTTTGCATGAGATTTCATGCAAATTAACTTTGCTCGTAGGGTTTTCCCATTGGACGAACTCTTTAATCCTCTCTTCGATTTCTTTCATCTCTTTTACCATTCCCTCCATGCAAAACCCTAATGCGTTCAAACTCAACACCACGTTGCTCTCGTCAATCTCTGCCACTTCTTCTTCTTCTCGCCGGAATATTCCATCGGAAAATCCTCTGCAATGCCGGAGATAAGACTCTAAAACCTTCTCCGGCTCACTTTCCGACTCTCCTACCCTTGAAAAACTAGGGTTTTTCGACTTCCCCATCTCTATATCCCAATCAACATCGTTCTTGGCGATCGCGTTTTCAAGTGCGTTTAGTGATTTCAAAAGAGTGATTTCCTCGAAAGATTTGGCAATAGAGCTAATGGAATCTGTCAGATTCTTGAGATCTTCATCTATTTCAATTAAACCCTCTTTGTATCGTCCCTTGTTTATTTCTTTTTCTCCAAGAAACCCTAACGCATGAGCGCTGAATTGCAATAGATCAGCCATTTTGGATAGAGAATCAAATAACTTATCGTAGCAAGAGCCGTTGAAGGGCAAGAACCAGAAATTCGGCTCGGCTTGAGCTTCTTGAATGTAATTCTTGAGCTCATTCAAATTCGATTTTAGATTCTTTTGGCTCTGAATTACCTCTGTTCTACTCACTTTTTCCCCTAACAACCTTGCAGATTCATGTAATGCATGGAAGCTTCTAGAAAGTTCGATTTTCGCTAGGGTTGAACCTCGAGTTGGCTGCAAAAAAAGCTCAACCATGATCGAACACGACAAACCAATAGAAGTTTCGACGATTCTTGCAATGGCGAAGTCACTCGGCGGCCCAAAGTTCTTTCTTCCTAGAATCAAAACGGCTCCAATCGCCGCCGATATAGCTCCGGCTTGTCCGTACATCCGACTCTTGCTCAAAAAGCTTGAAAATACAAACCATGGAAGCAAAGAAAGGAACCTTATAGGCAAAAACCTTTCAAAGACAAAACATCCCATTACTCCGTACACTGTCCCTATCACTGTTCCTTGTGCCTTAACGTTCGCCACTTTGAACGTCGCTTCTCTCGCCGCCGCAAAGCTGATGGCTACAGGTAAACCGGACCAATAACCGTTTGGTTTACTATACATCGAACCGAAGAGAACCGCTAATCCTAAAGAAAGTGATAGTTTAATCGCCGGTATAATCCTCTTGCTGTCCAAAACGATTCTCCAGTTTACACTGAACCAACAATTCTCTTCTTTTGAATAAACTTCATGTTTTTTATCCTTAATATTCTCTGGTTTCTCCATTGATATGTTCTCGAGGAGCTTCAAACAGAAAAAGAAGAAGTAAAAAGGCAAATCTTGATGATTGCCCGAGATTTCTTGAAGTGTTTGGGGGCACCCGGAGGCTTTGTCGGGAACGGATTCTGGATTTACCGACGGCTGTAGACAGTTATTAATTCGTTTTACGGCAAGGTTAATTCGTTCTTGTATCTTTGTCAAGCCATCTTTTACTTCTCCGGTAAGTAATGTCGCCGGAAAACAAATCGTATTGGTTAAAGCCATTTCCATTCCTCTTAGAACTGTTTCCATGTTTTGTAGTTTATCTTTTGTGTTCTCATGGAACTCTTGTGATCTCCATAACTTGAATGGAAGCCTCTCCCATTTCATGCTTGGCTGTCAAACATAATGAATAAATCTAATATTAGATATTATATATATATATACGTCTATGTAGGATTATACGTATATATAAGCATTTTGAAACATTAGGACTAATATATATAGATATAATATATGATATTACTTGGTAGCGTTATATATATATATACGTCTACATAGGATTATACGTATATATAAGCATTTTGAAACATTAGGACTAATATATATATATATAGATATAATATATGATATATTACTTGGTAGCGTTATATATATATATATATACGTCTACATAGGATTATACGTATATATAAGCATTTTGAAACATTAGGACTAATATATATATATATATATAGATATAATATATGATATTACTTGGTAGCGTTATATATATATATATACGTCTACATAGGATTATACGTATATATAAACATTTTATAACATTATGACTAATATATAGATATAATATGATAATTACTTGGTAGCGTTATATATATAGACGTCTACGTAGGATTATACGTATATATAAACATTTTATAACATTAGGACTAATATATAATATGATAATTACTTGGTAGCGTTTGATGGTTTGGTAAAGTTTGGAGGAAGATCGAGCCAATAATCTGGCCTGTGAGATCGATGCAGTTGCTGACGTGGCATTATCAGCACAAAAGGCAATGATATAAAGCTTCAGCCTTTCCGATATGCCTTGGCCAATCTCCTTGCAGCTTTGCTTCACCTGTCGTTAAATGAAAATTTACTAATTATAAATTATTTATTTGTATATTACATTATTTTAATACAAGAGAATCTTGTACCGTGGCTAACTATGTAATAATTAATTTCAATTTATTGATCATACATTATAATATTATTATTGAGAAAAGGAATCATTTTTAGTATTTGTGGCCACAGAACTTGGTAGCCAAATTAATAAATCGGAAATATATGTGGTGATTGATGACGTAAAAGGTATATATATATGTAAGCACATATATATTACAATAATATTGGAACAAAGTTTGGGATACATCTAATTACCCACGTCCATATGTCGTGTCTGACTGTGTTGTCACTTGCCCATTTTTTTAATCCGTACGTACAACATGTTATTTTCATTTCCAATTACGGATTCTATAGACCTAAATATATGCGTGCATGTGTATGTATATATATATATATATAGCATCTAGATGAAGTGAAATATGAATGAGTGTGATGTGAATATTCTGGCGTAGAAATATACGAGCCATGTAAATGTAACAACTTATATATATATATATGGATGTATATATACGTACGATGAACATTCAAGAAAGTATTGTTTTACGTGTTGATATCTTTTCACATGCTCGGATATGTTTCGTACAATTTTTTAAAATGTAATATATATTAATTTGTGAGTAAAGAAAATAAGATTATTTTACACGAGGGAAAACATAAATTTAAAATAAGATTTAAGTCCAAATAAAAATTTAATAAATAAATATTAATACACATACATACCTCACGAGAAGCCAAGCGAGGATACGGGAGTAGTAAAGCGATGACGCAAGCAAGGACGCCGACTGCAGTACTTGCGGCGACCCGGAGCGGGTGCATGATGGGATCCGTCTCGGGACCTTTGATGTAAGCAATGACGTAAGTCAGGACGATCTGTCCAAGTGCGATACGTTTCGCGACCAGGTGAGTTGAATCGCTCGGCAGCACTACGACGAGTCCCGCAAGTGCAACGGCCACGGACGTTGTTCCAGCCGAGAGGTGGGCGGGTCCGATGAGTCTGAGGCTGATGAGAGCTGGCCCCACACTTTGACACGTGGCGTAGAGGGCGAGCCAACAGCCACGGAGTGTGTCCCCGAGCGTGGCGTCGGTGGCAATGAGTATGACGGTGACGTAGGAGAAAGCTGGGAACGTTACGTAACGGAGGAGCCAGGCAGGGCCATGAAGGGTCGCGGCCCCAACGATGGTGCAAGCTAGTGACGTCCTGAAGGCCGCGGCCAGGCACGTGCGCCACATTGTTCGGGCTCGCTCCGTCATGTGCATTTTTCGTAAGTTATATAAGAGCGAGATAAAGAAGTGAAAACGAAGAGAATAATGGAAAAATAATTCGATTTGAGAGTATATATATATTGAAATAATGGATGTAATTAAGAATATGGAATAATGGGAGGTTATAAATATATGTATGGAGGAGGTGACAATGGAGGGTTATAAATATGTATGGAGGAAGGATATACACAATATGAGTGGGTGCTAAGTGGCACGTGGAGGTAGACCAAGTGGGTTCCACGTGGGAAAACTAATGGATGGATTATTATGATGTAATAAATTAAATTTTAAAAAATAATTACAATTTTTTAATATATATATTAAATATGGATTTGGTTATAATTAATAAAAAAATTAACTCTACAATTTTAGAGTTATCCATGTTATATATATGAGTCTAAAATTTATATTCTAATCAATATGAAACAATTTATCATAACATTTCCGTTTTCGTCTAGATTCAATTCTGGAACGTGGATATCACAATTAGAGATCCAACGTTAATATATTTAAATCGGAACCAACCAAACTCTATCATGTCAAATATAAATTTGAGTCTAACTAATCATAAAAATTAATTCAAAAATTTAATATTATTTAATAATATACGAGTCTAAAGTCAATGTTCTATATATCAATATATGTAGGTGTGTATGTATATACATAGATATATGTGGTTTATCGTTGAAATTTTTATTTCCTAAATAAATCATCTCCGTCATTTGTTATAATGTTATAGCCATTGTAAATTCTCCCATTAATTATAAAAAAATTCAATTTTATATATGTTATGTTTAGCATAATAAATTACTAAGCATTCGATCAGTCGAATATACATTTTCATATGATCCTCGGAACGGTATGGGCCACCAAAAATTCCAAAAGTCAAATCATCCAATCCAAAATGTGAAGAGTATAAATATTATCATTTAAATAGTTTTTATTTCTAACACATTGATTATGCAAGTTATTTTTATATAAACTTTTTTTAAATAACTATATTTAAACATGAAACATATTAATTATTTAAACATGTATATTTTGGTAACGTCTTTTGTATTACGTTTTCACAATATATAATCAACAATATCATTTTTTAAACTCTCTTAATTAGTATATTTTCTATCCTCCAAGGTTCACCTTATTTTTTATTTTATTAATTTTAATAACATAAAATGGTTATATTAGGCAAAAATAGTGCTTTACTGTTATAATAAAAGTTTCAATCCGTGTAAACGTATATCCAAAAAATAAATTTAAAGTCATTAAATAAATAAATAAAAGTAGGTCAGCAAACGGCGCATGGAAAGCAAAGACGGTCAAATGGGTCGAAAGAGACTAAATTTCCAATCCGTACAGCTGAAATTTCTCCGAAATTTCAAAAAATAAAAAGTTTAAAATTAAAATTACAAATAAAAAAATAAAAAAAGGTAAAAATATTTCAACTTGGAGACTGGGTGTCGTTCGGTCACCGTCAGGGGAGACGTACTTAAGCTTCTCTGTCGGAAAATTTATACTTATCATATATATTTACACACTTTTTTTGGTAAAAATGTATATATATTTACACATTTTAGCTTTGGTTATATCTAATTCTTTTATATATCATGCTAACATATTATTTATTAATATAATTGCAAGTCAACATTAATTGAAAAGAGTAATAAAAATGTGTAATTTATATATTTATTTTTTTGGAATGGGCTTTATAAATATAAATAATAAAATGTTTTTACACAATAAATTACAAAGTGATACGATTCCTACAGTGAAACTAAGAAAAAAAAATCCATAAACATTTGATATAAATCAAAACTGAAAATTAATGAGATGTATTTGTATTTAATAAGTTTGTCATTGATATTAATATTTTATTAAACAAAAACATTCCGATAAAATTTTAAAAATACAATTTAATTAACAAAATAATAAATAATCAATAAAACAAACTGTAATGTGCAGACAAAATAAAAAGTTAGTATTTAGAGTTGTAAGCCACAAATCACAACTTGCCAATACACTAAAGATCCATTGTTTGCTTTTCGTAGTATATTTAATATTTATGGTTTAATAAGGACACATTTGCATATATAAATGTATACATTAAATTAAAACCATATTTATAATATTTGCCTAAATAATGAATAATCAATACATCTAAAACTCCTAAAAAGCAATGAACACTTTAGCCGCCTTCAAATCTCCCACCAAAAATCTCTTTGTCTACAAAGTATATATATATATAATCCATTTATCTACTTTTTAATTTAAATTATTTACTTTTTAGACGAAATTAATATATTTTCTTTAAAAAATTTAACCACTTGGTCATCATTAATTTGGACAAAACGACATCGAAAGAAAGTTATGCTATGTATTCTCATGGCTTTGTTGTTTCGTTTTGATTCATATGTGTATACTAAATTTAGTAATATTTATTTATTTATATATATATATATATATATTGATAGAATACAAAGACCAAAACCATGTTTAAGGCTAAAAAGAAGTACTGAAAAAGCGGAGACGAAATGGAGGAAACAAATTAAAAGCTAAATGCAAAAGAAAATAAAGCGGAATAATAATTTATTGTATCTTGGAATTCGAATAAACGAATTTAATTAATCAATGATGTAAAGCTAATTAAATAATAGATTAGGAGGGATTTTATTTTTAAATTATAAATGATATTTTACAAAGTGGATTTTCTTTAGATTTTCCACTTACAATAATATTCTTGGTCCTAATTGTACAGAAATTTACTTGGATTTTATTTTGTTCCTTGAGGAGGAGGAAGGGTCAAGTGCGGAGTTGTGGATCCTTAATTGAAACCTGGTTAGTGCATTTTGTTCGTTAAAGCATACTAATTAATATACATAATTTATTATTTATATATATATATATATTGATAGAAAAATGAAGGAGAGATGGAGGGACATAGTCCCATATAAAAATATAGAAAGTTATATTATAGTATATTAATGGTTTTTATACATTTTATAAAATGATGCATAAATTGAAGAGGTTTTTTTGGAATTATATTTGTACATAAGGTCGTGAATATTTTATATATATTAAAGATCAACGGTAGAGTTTTGAATTTATGACTTTTGAACATATATAAATTTTATAATAATCATTACTTTGTCATTAAGAAACAACAAAAACTAATTTTTTTGAAAAATTTCGACCGATATTTCGTAAATAAATTCAATAAAAAAGTTTATGTGATGGTTAAATCATTTAGTCGGAAATAATTTTTGTTGTAAGATAATATTTGCAAACTCGAGATCGATATTTATATATTTGTTTTTACTTATAATTAATTATTTATTAGTTTACGTTATTATAAATCAAATGTTTGTGTTTTACATATAAAATTGAATTATTATATAATTTTTTCACGCACATGTGTGCGAGTTGATAGTTTGTGTAATGTCCATATAGACTGTAATTTACAACAATATTGTATGGATTTCAATATTAATATATAATGTCATTGAATAAAATTTAATTAGTGTGATGTTTGAATATTGTGATTTTATGTAATCTCTTCTGCATATATCCAAATATTCGTTCGTTTTGAGTAAGATATTCACAATATATATAAAATTTTAAAGTGTATTATTTAATGTATATAACAAGCCATAAAAATTATATTTTGGAAAAAATATGTATAATAGCTAACATTTAGATTACATATTCATTTATTAGGTTTATTACGGTATCTTTAGTGGAATTTATATATGGGGATAATTTTTAGTTATAAAGTTTACTTTCTTTTGCCTTTTTTAATGGAGGCATTTCAGTGTTATATATATATATATATATATCTCTTAACCTAAATTTACTCATTTCATAATCAATAATCACAAGCTGAGATATTATTCGTTAAGGTCACGTCCCCACTAAATCTTTTCATTAGTCAGGATCATGACAATAATATAATATTAAAAGTTAGGCTAAATGAGAATTAAGCTTAATTAATGCGTTAATCTTTCACATCGAAATTGCCCCTTTAGTATATTCATATTCTATATTTTATGGTTATTTATACTATATTCATCAATATATTTAAGACAAAAATATGAAGGACGCCCTAACTAAAATATTCAAAACATTTTCATATAAATCTGAACGATGACGTTTTAAGACAATTGTAGAAATATGGTCACAAAAAATCAATAATGAAACAAAAGAAAAAGAACGAAAGAAAGATTTACGTTCACATTATATTTAAAAAAAATAGAGACAGATATTATTACATCAATGTGTTTAAAAGCCATTTTTCAAACATGGAAACCGCTGTTTGAAATGGAGGGTCCCCAGGTGGAAAATCTTGTGTAAGCACTTATATTATTCCAAATGGAAATATATAATAACCACTAAAAAATATATAATCACAAACAGAAATCATCCATATATACAAATAATAAAAATTTGTATCGGACACCCTTCGTATAAATACAATTAATTGAACGATGAAGAGGTGGACATTCCGGTTCGGTTATATAAAATCGAACCGAACTAAACCGAATTATGGTTATTGGATTTGGTTTGGATACAAATAAAATAATCGAACTGGTATGAAAATTAAAAATCGATTGGATTCAGTTCGGTTCGGTTATTAACCGAATAACCATGAATATTCGATTGGTTATATATTATATTATATTTCGTAAAATATTTAATTATTTGAAATATTTCGAATATTATAATTTATTGATAATTTTATATAATAAAATGATGGATAAAATCGAAATACTCGAATAATAATTGAATAAATTAGAGATCGAATTTCATTTTGATTAAAATATTTTATTGATATAATCGAATCGAATCGTTGTATAATCGAACAGATTTAAATTCAATTATTATATTTTAAAACCCAATAACTCGTATCTATTACATCCGAATTTAAATTCTAACAGAAATCTGAAATCATCATGCATAATTTGGATTGAGGGTGGATTAAAGATTGAGAAATAAGGGATGAAATCGAGAGAAAAAAGAAAAATAAGGGTTAAATATGTAAATGAAAATGGAGAGTGACGTAATGATCGAAATGATAGGTTATCAAATGAATACTTTTTAAAAAGAGGTGATGTCAGCAGAGAGTGGTCGTATCTATTCAGCATTCGAAAGGCCAGCTTACGTTTCACCGCATCCCCATTAATTAAATAAATAATTGAGTAAATAAATAAATAAGTGGAATCTGATAAATAAAATTAATAATATTATTAAAAAAAATAAAGATATTGCATTTATATTGGGAGGCATGGAAAAGATGGTGGACGGACCATTTGCATGCGTACACGTTCCACTTTTTTTAGGATATCGGGAAACATGAAGACCGTCTGACGTACTTCACGGTACCACTTACAATTACCTTTTTCTCCGTTTTCTTTTAAATATATTTGAAAACTTGTAGAAGACAACTTGGTGAATCGATAATTCAAAAAGACCGAAAATATCAAACAATACCAACTTTATTTACCAATCAATCTTTTGAGTATATTTGTCTTTCTTTACAATGCACTAAAGATTTCCGCAGATAACTCCCCCTGAGTTAGATGTAAATAAACGCTAATTATTTCTCTCTATTTTTCACTGTATCGCTCTAAGTACACTTAAAACTCTGTGAACTGCATTCACTCTGTTTTAAGTACTTCTTCGATACTCGTCCAGATTCCTTAACCTTGTTTTTTATTTCCAGGTCAATTAATCTGCCTTGCTCACGGCTCAGCAACCACTCCCGGTTTTTCCGCCGCACCGTCATGCTGAACTCCCTTCAGCTTTTGAATCCGCTCGATTCACTTTGACTCCCCCTTAATTCGAATTCTCTTGATCCTCTTTTTACTCAAAAAAAATTCACCAAACGCAATCATCACAAGTAATTAATTCATTCATTTCGTCATGCTTTGATCACCATATATCCAATGTTAGAACCTCCACTTTCTCCCCCTGTTTGTGTGATCAGATATTCAAAATCAATAAATATTAGTCACACATATAAAATGAACCACTTTAGATATCGATCAATTATTTTCTTGCAAGGTTCTACAACTTGATATTCTTCCGAATTATCTTTCCCTCATTTTTATTTCTTTTGTCCCAAAAAAATATTCATCAATCCGTTCTCTTTAAACCACATTTAATAAAATCAAGGACAAATACATAAGAGAAACAAGAATAAGTTTTTAGAGTTATCTTTTCCGTTTAAGTGTACTTAACCTATCACCAGATACTTTCAACAATCTTCAGTACACTTATGAGCTAATTTATCATTCTTTTTCTTTTCTTTTCTCTTTCTTTTCTTTTCATTATCTTTTCCTTTTCTTTCCTGTGTTCTCTGCTTCTAGGACGTTGTTTAGATATCCTTTTGTTCATATAACATTAGCTCCTTGATTACCTTTTGCAGGTATACTCTTATGCACGCATAGAGGAGTATTTAAGCACAATTTTGGCTTTGTATCATAGGACGTTATAGCTGAAACTGAATATCTCCCAACTTAGACCCGAGCAAAATACTCATAACAAACTCGTTTTAGAAATATAATCCTTTTATAAACCATCGAGTCATTAGAGGAGTATGAGAACAAAAACTTTTCTTTTTATATATATGTAAAACATTGAATCTCAAAGAAAAGACAAATTTGCTAGCATAAGTGTACTTCAGTAAAGCCTAAGTAATCTTGATAATCAAGTACAAATAAACAGATCATTATCTCCAAAATTATTCTTACTTCCGTACATATATAGTCCTAATTTCATCTCAAATCAGCTCAAAAAGTCAAGATCAATAAACACAAACTCTAATTGATTATTCCAAACATGCATAATGATCCAAATCAAGGGGTTTTTATGAATTTAGTTAACGATCGATTAACATATATCAAGACTTAGTTTAGGAATACCTCAAACCTAATTCGAATCTGCAAATTTTACCAAGATTTGATAATCTTTCGTCACTTTCAAACTCCTTTGCTCAATCTCTCCACACATAGCAATTATTTGATGATCGCATACCTGAAAGAATACACTTTTCGTTAGAATTCATGATACAACATTCATTTTGTTTAAATTGTACTTTGTAACCGTTGTCACACAATTGACTAATGCTAATCAAATTAGCAGTCAATCCCTTCACATAATGAACGTTGTTTAACATGGGTTGTCCAGAAATTTGTAGATCTCCTTGTCCATTGATTTTCCATTTGCTTCCATCACCTAATGTAACACTTCCAGCATTCACTCTTTCACTAAAATTTGATAGAAGTTCCTTATTCCCTGTCACGTGTTTAGAGCATCCACTATCAAAGTACCAAGTGTGAGATTTATCATTTTGAGTAGGAATATAAGCAACTTTGCATTGAAGATCACTTTTTCTTATCCAAACCTGTTTTATTTTGGGAAGAACATACTTACCTGAATCATACCTGAGTTTTTTGTAGCATGTGATCTGTTTATGTCCTCTGATTCCACAAAAATAGCATGTCACCGAAGTTCTCTTTTGATTCACACTTTGATACCTTCTTCCAGTATTCTGTCCATGAAATCGTACCTGATTGTTTCTTCTAGTGTTGTAACCTTGATGTGAGGCTTGATACTGCCTTCTTGAAGTGTACCCATGAGAATGATAACTTTCATTTATGTTTTTATTGAAGTCTTTGAAACCATGTTCCTCTTTGGGTGTGTTGCACAATTGTTGTTTTCCTTTCTGCCTCATATCCTCTTGTAGATCTCCTCCAGAAACAAATTTATTCTCCGACATGTTTGAGTTCCCGATATATCCAATTCCATAGTTGTCGCCTTTCTTTTTTCCAATAGAGAGCAAGTGATCCAATTTTTCAGTACCATTTGATAGCATCTTTAGCTGTTTGTTTGTCTCTTCTAACTGTCTTTTGACGAAGTGCACTTCTTCTTCCTTAGCATCTACTACTTGCTTCATATCTCGAATCTGAGCTTTCAGATTCTCATTCTCCTTGATCACTTGAACATTCAATTTGCTCATCCTAAGCCACTCATTGTAGAGCATCTCTACATCAACTTCATCTTCTTCATCAACTTCTGTTTCATCATCTTTGTTGCCTTGTTTTTCTTCCTCATCATATTCTTGTATTATTCCGATGTATGAAACAAAACTTGACAAGTCTTCCTCATTGCCGTCTTCGGAATCTGAACTTGAGTCACTAAACGTGATTAGTGATTTTCCTTTGACCATACTTTCATCCGCACATTCATCTTTTGTGTGCTCAAAGTCTTTGCATTTGTAGCATTGTTTTTCTCGTAGTCCTTCCATATTGTTGTCTTCTAGGATCTCAAACCAGTTCTTAGATTTACTCTAAACTTAGGTTACCAGCTCTGATACCAATTGAAAACTTGTAGAAGACAACTTGGTGAATCGATAAATCAAAAAGACCGAAAATATCAAACAATACCAGCTTTATTTACCAATCAATCTTTCGAGTACATTTGTCTTTCTTTACAATGCACTAAAGATTTCCGCAGATAACTCCCCCTGAGTTAGATGTAAATAAACGCTAATTGTTTCTCTCTATTTTTCACTGTATCGCTCTAAGTACACTTAAAACTCTGTGAACTGCATTCACTCTGTTTTAAGTACTTCTTCGATACTCGTCCAGATTCCTTAACCTTGTTTTTTATTTCCAGGTCAATTAATCTGCCTTGCTCACGGCTCAGCAACCACTCCCGGTTTTTCCGCCGCACCGTCATGCTGAACTCCCTTCAGCTTTTGAATCCGCTCGATTCACTTTGACTCCCCCTTAATTCGAATTCTCTTGATCCTCTTTTTACTCCTTTTTATTCTCCTTATTCTTCTCTTTGATCCCTTTTATTCTCCTTGATTTGCTCTTTGAATCTTTCCTTAATTTGAATTCTCTTGATCTCACATGTTCCTAAAATATTGCATTAACAATATTTTCAAATAGATTTAATATATCTTGATATATATATATTTAAAAAAAATTATCGACTACTATAAATATTATCTCTAAACTAAAGATTTAAATAGGAAACAGAAGATAAATGCTATATTCCAAAGGCAATTATTTTAATATAAAGAAAAAAATATTAGTATTATTCTGATGAAGATAACGATATAATGATATTTTGATTATTATCGATGAAATTAATTATGATAATTCGACAAAACTATTTCAAAATTAGATGGTGAAAAATATTTAGTGTTTCATTAAATAGAATCAAGATGGATCCAAAACAAGATGAAAGTTGGAAATGGTGCATTTAAATTAAGTTCCGAACAATGGTCATTATATTTGATCGAATACCAAAACTTTCGAGCGAAACGTACATATGCACGAATCGAACACTAGAATCAAATCAAGTTGAGTGTAAATCACACAAAAAAAATGTTTGGGTCGAGCCATTCTCTCAAAAATTTTGCTATAAAATATCAAAATGACGTAAAAACACAATCTATTTTCATTCTATCTAATTATTCTAGAGAATTTTGTATTATTTCTGTTGTTTAGTTCTAGATTCATTTTATATTTAATATTTTCACTTTTGTAATTAAAAAAACAATTATGATTAAATTTATTTCATAAAATTTCCTTTTCTCCTTGTTAGAATAACACTTAGAGTTCGTGAAGTAATTTTGAAGTTCACATTTTGGCTTATCAAGATCGATTTAACACGATGATATTCGTATTAACGAATATAATCTGTGTGATTGATATAAGAATATTCTCCGAGATCACACAGATTATTCTGATGATATTCTACGAGATATTCTAGATAATATCTTATTAATATTTTCGAAGATTGTATAATATTCTACGATATTATATTTCCTTTTCTGTACGATATTGTATACTATATAAAAAAAGTATTATTTGATTAATAAAGGAACGAGAATTGATTCGACTTATTCCAAGATATAGTCACATATTTTATCAATTCGTTATTAATCTGAATTATTCGAGGGATTTTGTTTGATCATCGTTATCAATGGATATATGTACCTATTTTGTCATTTCCGAATGATTAGTGGTGAAAATGTTAAAAAAATACACTCAAATAACCGATATTTGGCCATTGTGTAAGGAAAATTTTTGTGGTCAATTGATAACCAATTGGTGTATTATCTATAAATTTGGATGCCCAAACAGTATAGTTTTCCAATGTGTAAAGAGATTATAAAATTTATAGAGAAAGTAATGACATATGAGTTTGACTGCATTAATTTTAGAGTTCGGTTGTTTGTTTCATTTCACATTTTATTTATTTGATGATTCATAAATTCTAAGAGTTGTATTAATTTATATAAAAGGTAATATGTATGATGTGATGGAGTAAAAGTAAAACATCATTTTAAAGGAAAAACTTTGTAATGTCTATATATTTCTTTTGTTTTGTCTAGAAAAATATTGAACACTCTACTATCTTCCATCAAATTGCTATCAAAACCATGTCGAACTATGAGAGCTCAAAGTTGAGGCAATTAGCGCTTCCACAACTCACCAAAACGAACTACAACACTTGGAGCATTCAAATACGTGCCTCGTTTAATGCACAAGATACGTGTAAAGTAGTTGAATGAGATAATTTTTATCGGTGCCACAACAAATGTATATTAAAAGTATTGAAAGAAAGACAACTGAAGGATAAAACCACTCTTAATATGATGTTTCAATTTGGAGATGAGTCGAGATTTGAGAATATCACCGGTGTAACAAATCCGAAGGAAGCATGAGACAATTTGCAAAAATGTTTAAGGGTGTCGATCGAGTTAAACAAATGTGTCTTCAAATCTATGAGGTGAGTTGAAGGACCTACAGATCAAGTACTTGGAATAAATATCCAGCTACGTCAATCATGTGATAATGGTGGTGAATCAACTTAACACAATGAAGAAGATCTTGCGGATGTGAGAATGGTGAAAAATATTTTTCAGTCGTTGACTGATGATTTTAAAATTATCATATGTGCAATCAAGGAGTTGAGGAATTTGAAATAGATGATCTTTGATGATCTCATGGGTTGTCTTTAAGCACATGAAAAAAAAAGAAACAAGATGTATTGGAGGAGTGATGGATGACGAGGAGACATAAAAAATGCAAGAACAATCATATTATATTACAAAGAATTTTTCAACATAGGATCCGTCCGGATCGAACGCGAAAACTACTCGATCCAGCAATGGTTTAAAGTCAGTCAAAGAATAAAGACTTCTAATTTATATTGCATTGATTAATCATAGAAAATCCCAAAACTCCTATGGAATTGTACGTAATCCCTCCTAAAACTTACAATCGTATTTTATCATTGTTTTAGTGAAACCTATTCATGTTAGTCAAACTTTTGATAAAAAATAGAGTTTTGTGAGTTTGAGTTTCACATAGAGTGATTCGTGAACTTTTAGCGCATGGTTATTTTTTGGAACCAATGAATTTATCGTATGGAGTGATTCATGTTTTTGCTCCATTCTCGATCGAAACTTCTACCCGAAGCCTCGACGTGAAACCTATCATTGATCTGAACCAAAAATAAACTCGACCCCAAACACTTACTCGACCCACCAATTGGGTTATTAATGATTGCAAGTCTGGATATATAGGTGAAAGATGACCCTCGATTGGGTCTCACGCCTAGGTATATAGGCACAAGATGACATAACCTTACATATGGATGTATAGACATAAGATGACCATGATTGGGTTATTAATGACCTTATACATGAGTATATAGGCGCAAGATGACCCCAATTGGATTATTGATGACTTCACGCCTGACTTTATAGGCGTAAGCTGACCCTCGATTGGATTGCCGGTGATCTCGCGTCTATATATATAAATGCATAATGATTTACGACCGAGTATATAGTCGATTACTTTAACAGTTTAGCATATAACCGATTTAAATTTTTTTATGTGCATGAAAATTTTTGTATGTCGTAGAATTGAAGAAACTCGTTCAAGAGACAAAGTCAATGTTTGAGGATCATCAAATCTCAAACATGTGATCACGTTTAAACTTGCAGAAGAATGTTGAAGACTAGAAATATTTAGGATATCTTCAGAGTATATATCTAAATATTCTATATTTACTTGAAATATCACTATTAAAAAACATGTAAATATCAACGGATGGATCAATGGGTCCATCCGTTGAAATATTTATCAACGGATTCCAACGGATCCGTCCGTTGAAATATATACCAACGGATTACAACGGATCCATCCATTGAAATATATACAAACGGATTCCAACGGATATATCCGTTGGAAATATTTACCAACGGATTCCACGGTGCACCGTTGAAAATCCTTAGATTTATCAACAGATGCCCGTTGCAATTTTTCAAATTTCCAACGGATGCCCCTTGGAAAAAATCATACTTACAAAATTCTGCACCTAACCATCTTATTTTTTTCAACGGGCATCCCTTGAAATTTCCAACGGATGCCCCTTGGAAAATATCATAATTACAAAGTTCTGTACCTAACCACATTTTCAACGGACATCCGTTGGAAATTTCAACGGATGCCCGTTAAAATTTCTGATATTTAAGATGTTGAAACAACTCATTTTTTAAAATATTAAAAAAACATCCCAAATTCTATCAAAATCTCTCCCAAAAACGATTCACCGGAACTCCGCCATCATCTGAATATAAAAGATAGTTGCCTAGTTTTGATGGAACTCCACCATCATTTATATTCATAATATCGGATAAAAGAAGAAGAATACAAAGTTTTAGAAGATATATTAAATATTAAATTAAATTTTTTGATAGACTTTGAATTAATATATTAAATTTAATATTTATTATATTTTTAAAATTCGTAATAAAATCATCGGATGTTCTTTCCATAACATAAACGGGCATCCGTTACTATATTTAAAATTTATGCTCAAAACTACCAATGGATATCCGTTGGAAATTTCCAATTTCCCGCTAAAAATCTTTAAACGTTCCAAAGGATGCCTGTTGAAAATATCCGTTGGAAATATCTGTTGAAAAATTTCCAACGGATATTGGCCGTTGAAACTCCGTTGAAAATTGCAACAGATGCATGTTTCCAACGATCGATTACCAACGGTCAAAAATCCGTTGGAAATGGTTTATTTCAACGGAAAAACTGTCATTTCCAACGAATTTGTCCGTTGAAAATGACATATTTTTTAATAGTGTATATAGAATATATTTAGATAATTTATTCAAATAAATATTATATATCATTTTAGCTTTATATATATATATTAAAAAAGTGGTTATTTTTGCATTGTTCAATTTAATAAATCAAATTCATTCTACATATTACTTTCAATAAAACTGTAATATCAAAATTTATCAAATGTTATCTGTATCTATTTCGGGTTCGGTTTGATCCAACTCATCATAAGTAAAAAGTGTTGGTTAATTTAATATTGTTTGTTGTTATTAAGGGAAGTAATATAAATGGCGTGATAAACTTTCGTGGATAACAAAACTTTTTAATTAGTGCATGATGATCTCAATGTTGTCTTTTCTGGTTAGGTAAAGATGACTACATCATAAATACCAATATATATATATATATATATATATATATATATATCCCACAACCCCACACTCATATAGATAATAATATGTTTATATATGTTACGGTGCTTAGTTTATTGTTCAAAACCTAATAATTTTCAATGACCTAATTAGACTTTATAAACTT
The DNA here is from genome assembly GCA_036759665.1 of Gynandropsis gynandra. Taxonomy (NCBI): domain Eukaryota; kingdom Viridiplantae; phylum Streptophyta; class Magnoliopsida; order Brassicales; family Cleomaceae; genus Gynandropsis; species Gynandropsis gynandra. The sequence continues at coordinate 43,803,228 of CM071867.1, forward strand.
TTGTAATCTTGATTATTTTTAAAATTATCAATAGAAACACATTTTTCTATTACGAAACTTTTACACAAATGGCAATATATACCACACCCACCATTTTATTGTAATATTATTCAAATAATAAATTTTGTTTATTTATGAGTAATGTTGTTTATTTATGAGTAATGTGTAATTGGGGTTTTCTACATATAATTTTTTGGACATTCCAACAAATTGTAGACGCCTCTTCATGTCTGGTCAATTTTGTTTGTCGGAAAATATGCTGAAGAGTATATATATAATATTTACACACTACATTTTTGCTAGTTAAATATTGGAGGATATGCATATATTTATGCATATATTTGTATATATTTTGTTTCCTGATTTGTAGCTTAGTTGTTTCCTTTTCCCTTCACAACCTCTTGTATATCTTACGATGGTTTCTAATGAAAACCCTAAAAGAGTTTTGCTCACCTTAATTTGGTATCAGAGCCGTAACTCGGCGCCTGTCTTTTCTTTTTTGACCGACGACAGTTCCTTTGGTGAGGACAGCTTGATTTCGTGGACATGAGTACCGCTGAACAAGCTGGAAATTCAGCAACTGTGGATACTCTCGGTCGAGGTAGTGTTGTGGCGAAGGGGCGTGAGATCCCTGTGCACTCCCCCTTCTACTTGCATCCCTCGGAGGGTCCCAGTACTATCATAACTCCTATGCAATTGCGTGGCGATAGCAATTACGAGGAGTGGGCGAAACACATCCGACATGTGTTGAATACGAAACGCAAGCTCGGGTTCATTGACGGCACAATTACTCGGCCGAATCCAACTGATCCGGAATTTTCAGAGTGGAGCCCCATCAATTTGATGCTTGTCGAGTGGATTTTTAACACTATCGAACCGCAACTCCGCAGTACGGTCTCGATCGTGGAAGAAGTTCATGTTCTGTGGGCGGATCTGAAGCACCGATTCTCTGTTGGTAATGGACCGCGGGTTCATCAGATCCGTTCCGAGCTCCTTGCGTGTAAACAGCAGGGACAGTCGATCCAAATTTACTTTGGGAAGTTGAAAAAGCTCTGGGATGAGCTTGACGCCTATAAACCCTTGCGGGTTTGTACCTGTAGACAATGCAGGTGTGGGGAGTTGTCTGCTGGTTTGCTGCGCGATAGGGAGGAAGACAGGGTTCATGTGTTCCTGTTAGATCTTGATGTTTCGCGGTATGGGACGATAGTTCCACAGTTCTCGCGATGGAACCCCTCCCTAATCTGAATCGCATCTACTCCATGGTCATTCAAGAAGAGCGGCAGCAGACTGTAACACGGCTGAAGGAGGACCATGTCGAGGCGGTCGGGTTCTCTGCTCAGTCGGTGGTGACCGCTGCGGCTGTTGGAGTTCGGGATAAACAATCTGTTTGCTCCAATTGTCGTAAGCTGGGCCATGATATTACCTCCTGCTTCAAGCTCGTCGGTTATCCGGATTGGTGGGAGGAGAGGAACGGAAAATCCGCTGAAGCACGCGAGACGCCGAGGAGATCCAACGGGACAGGGCGCGGCAGACGCAAGACAACCTCCGGTGATAGATCTCGTTCTCGCCCGCAATCTGCTCGCGCAAATGTCGCTCAGACCTCTGGAAAGCTTTCAGACACGAAATTGCATATGTACATCGATCGTGGTAGCCTTCCTGGGTTCACCGATGAGCAATGGTCCACCCTTCGAAGTCTTCTCAAATTACAACCCTCTACGAGTGATGATAAACACTCTGGTAAGACACGCGAAACCGAATTTTTGATAGACTTGGGTGCATCGCACCACATGACTGGGTCTATGGAACTTTTAGACTCGGTGAATGACTTGATGAGTTGTTCTGTGGGGTTGCCGAATGGTCATCAAACCACCGCAACCAAAATTGGTTGCCTTCGTTTGGGTCCTAGTTTCCGGTTGACTGACGTTTTATATGTGCTTTCCTTGACGTGCACACTTATCTCGGTTGCCAAATTGATGCAAGATATTGATTGCACATTGACGTTTGCTGATCGCTTGTGTGTTATGCAGGACCGTACAACGAGGACTCTGATTGGAGTGGGTGAAGAGAGCGATGGGGTTTACAAGTTCAAGGGCTTTGCGACAGCGCGAGTGAATCAAGTCTCCGAAATTCCGTCTCGTGATTTTTGGCATCGTCGCCTTGGGCACCCATCAGATAGAGTATTACAGTATTTATCTGTTTTTTATGACATTAAAATAAAGAAGACCGATAAGATGCCTTGTGACATTTGTTTTCGGGCTAAACAAACCCGTTCTACATTTTCGGATAGTGATAATAAAGCCGATGATTGCTTTGTTTTGATTCATTGTGACGTTTGGGGGTCATATAATATCCCGTCTTCTTCTGGAGTACATTACTTTCTCACTATTGTGGATGACTATTCACGAGCTGTTTGGGTTTATTTGCTTACACACAAAAGCGAAGTTCGAACAATTTTACCCTCTTTTTGTTTTATGGTGCGCAAACAGTTTGGAAAAGAGGTTAAAGTTGTTCAATCGGATAATGACGGAGAGTTCATCGCTTTACGGACTTATTTTTCGGAGAATGGGATCTTGCACCAAACATCTTGTGCTTATACACCCCAACAGAACGGAAGGGTTGAAAGGAAACATCGACATCTCTTGAACGTTGCACGGGCATTAATGTTTCAAGCCTCGCTTCTTAAATCTTTCTGGGGAGAGTGTGTATTGGCTGCTCCATTCCTTATCAACCGCACGCCATCCGTTTTGTTGAAAGGAAAGTCGTCGTATGAGTTCTCCATGGTGCTTCTCCTTCTCTTGCTCGATTGCGGATCTTTGGATGCATGTGCTTTGCTCGGGCGGGCAAACCTCTCGCTGATAAATTTGACTCTCGCGGACGCAAATGTGTATTGGTCGGTTTTCCCTCTACACAAAAAGGATGGAAAGTGTATGACTTGACGACTTCGGAGTTCTTTGTTTCTTGGGATGTCGTATTTTACGAAGATCAGTTTCCGTTTGCTACGATGGGAGGAGACGCGGCTGCTGATCCAAGGCCGAGCTCTGGACCACCTTCTGCTTTACGGATTGATGATTGGGACTGTTGTGACAAGGGGCGTTCAAGCTCGACTTCGGTACCTGCTGACGAGGCTCTCGCCCAGCCCTCTGCTCCGGAACAGAGTTCTTCTCTGCCAGAACAGAATCCTCCTTCACAAGAGCAGCACACTCACTGCGATCCCTGTGATCCTGCTCTTGCTTCGCATTCCTCTCGGCCTGTTGTTGTTGCTCTGGCGCCTCCATCTTCTAAACCTCGCAATTCTGATAACAACTCCAGCCCTGCGAAAGAAACTTCTCGGACGAGGTTTACGTCCAAAGTTTCCTTCGGTTCGGTTGAAAGATTATGCTACCTTCTCGGCACGTTGTTTTGAAGACCCCATTCGCCTCTCTCCTAGCTCTAACTCTACGTCCTCAGGTACAGTCCTTTACCTCATAGCAAACTATTTATCGTGCGCTAAGTTTTCAATTCCGCAGCAGTCCTTCTTGGCGGCCATTTCTGCGACATCCGAGCCTCGCTCCTTTCAAGAGGCTATCTGTACTCCCGCATGGTCCGCGGCTATGACTCAGGAATTGCAGGCACTTGAATCTAACGGTACATGGACACTGACAAAGCTACCTAAAGGGCAGAAGGCTATTGGTTGTCGTTGGGTCTTCAAGCTCAAGTACAACGCGGATGGTTCAATCGAACGACATAAAGCTCGTTTGGTGATTTTGGGAAACAATCAGAAGGATGGAGTTGATTATGACGAGACCTTTGCTCCTGTGGTTAAGTTGACGACGATTCGTTTGTTTCTCACGATAGCAGCGGCTCGGAATTGGTCTGTTCATCAAATGGACGTTCATAACGCATTTCTGCACGGCGACTTGCAGGAAGAGGTCTATATGAAACCTCCTCACGGATTTCATGTTTCGGATGCCTCATTGGTTTGCCGCTTGCGGAAGTCCCTTTACAGCTTACGTCAAGCACCTCGGTGCTGGTTTGAGAAGCTCACTTCCGCCCTTTCTCGGTACGGCTTCAAACAATCTTGGTCTGATTACTCCCTGTTCACTCTTACTTGTGGATCTTCTCATTTGCATGTTCTTGTTTATGTTGATGATCTACTGATTGGCAGAAATGATTCCGCTGAGATCGAGGTCTTTAAGGCCTATCTTCGACATTGCTTCCACATGAAGGATCTTGGTCCCATCAAATACTTTCTCGGCATTGAAGTCTCTCGCAGCAGTCAGGGTTTCTACCTGTCGCAGCGTAAGTACGCACTGGACATCATTTCGGAATGCGGTCTACTCGGGTCCAAGCCGAGTATCACCCCCATTGAGCAGAATCAGAAGCTGTTGCAGTCTTCCGGCCCCTTGTACGACGATCCGGTGCAGTACCGTCGACTAATCGGTCGACTTCTATACTTGACTCATACTCGTCCTGAGCTATGCTATGCTGTTCACATTCTTTCTCAGTTCCTGCAGCATCCACGACTTGATCATTGGACAGTCTGTTCATCAAATGGATGTTCATAACGCATTTCTGCACGGTGACTTGCAGGAAGAGGTCTATATGAAACCTCCTCCCGGATTTCATGTTTCGGACGCCTCATTGGTTTGCCGCTTGCGGAAGTCCCTTTACGGCTTACGTCAAGCACCTCGGTGCTGGTTTGAGAAGCTCACTTCCGCCCTTTCTCGGTACGGCTTCAAACAATCTTGGTCTGATTACTCCCTGTTCACTCTTACTTGTGGATCTTCTCATTTGCATGTTCTTGTTTATGTTGATGATCTACTGATTGGCAGAAATGATTCCGCTGAGATCGAGGTCTTTAAGGCCTATCTTCGACATTGCTTCCACATGAAGGATCTTGGTCCCATCAAATACTTTCTCGGCATTGAAGTCTCTCGCAGCAGTCAGGGTTTCTACCTGTCGCAGCGTAAGTACGCACTGGACATCATTTCGGAATGCGGTCTACTCGGGTCCAAGCCGAGTATCACCCCCATTGAGCAGAATCAGAAGCTGTTGCAGTCTTCCGGCCCCTTGTACGACGATCCGGTGCAGTACCGACGACTAATCGGTCGACTTCTGTACTTGACTCATACTCGTCCTGAGCTATGCTATGCTGTTCACATTCTTTCTCAGTTCCTGCAGCATCCACGACTTGATCATTGGACAGCAGCGTTGCGTGTTGTTCGGTACTTGAAAGGAGCTCCGGGACAGGGTATTTGGCTCCGTTCTCATTTTGATTTGCTCGTCCGCGGATATTACGACTCCGATTGAGCAACTTGTTGTATCACTCGACGCTCGGTCGGCGGACATATTGTTTTTCTTGGACTCTCACCGATTTCTTGGAAGACGAAGAAACATGCCACTGTCTCTCGTTCGTCCGCCGAAGCCGAATATCGCTCTATGGCTCTTTTCACATGCGAGCTGAAATGGCTTAAGTCTCTCCTTCGTTGCTTTGGCGTCTCTCACGATCGTCCGATAAAGATGTTCTGTGATAGTCAGGCTGCTCTTCACATTGCATCCAATTCTGTCTTCCATGAACGCACCAAACACATCGAGGTCGACTGTCACTTTATCCGGATGAACTCAAGCGCGGGCTGATTCCACTACTCATGTACGTTCCTCGGAGCAACTTGCGGACATCTTCACCAAGGCATTGGGTCATCATCCTTTCACCTACTTACGATCCAAGTTGAGCATTCGTGATCTACATGCGCCAACTTGAGGGGCGTATTGGAGGATATGCATATATTTATGCATATATTTGTATATATTTTGTTCCTGATTTATAACTTAGTTGTTTCCTTTTCCCTTCACAACCTCTTGTATATTTTACGATGGTTTCTAATGAAAATCCTTTGCTCACCTTGATTTTAAATTTACTCAACATAATTTAAAAAGAAAATTGTATCTAGTAACAAATAGAATACGAGAATGATACTATTTTTTTTTAAACCTAATTAATTTATCATTTGATTAATATAAATGTTAATTAATATGTTCGTCATCATTACGAACTAAAGTAAATGTGAATCCATTAAACAAAAATGTGGAAAATTCGAAGGATGCTTATATGCGGCGAAAAGAAAAAGTCACAAATCTTGGACTCGGATTCAAATTAATGTCTTATGTAAAAATATATACACTTGCATCTATTATAATTATAATATCCAAAGTAAGAAACAAGTCAAAATTCAACAACTAAATTACATACAATGGATATGGATGGATATTTCACACACATATATGCATGTGTGCTTATCAACCCAATTAATATGTACATTAAAATTACTTCTGTTTGTGTTTTTTTTCAATTAATTTTGAATATGGAATATGAAAAGTAAGCCCAATGCAAATTTGTGAAATTTTCAAACTTTTGAGGCCAATTAAATTGGATATATATAACATTAATGTGATCTTATCCAACTACTATCTAATGATAGAAAATGTTTTCAGTTTTCTGATTTTTATTTTGGAGGATAAATTTCAATGATGTCCTTCGTAAATTTGTCGATATTTAGTTGAGATTTTATTTTTAAAATAAAAATTTTAAATTATTTAGTTAACAATTGTAATACTTTATACACCATGATAACCATTTAGTAAATTAGTAAAGGAAAAAAAATAACTTAAATATTAACATAAAAAACTATGTTATAAATTTTCATAAAATAATGAAAAATTGCGTTTTTTAATTAAAATTGTTGAAAATGTTAATGAAATTAACATAAATTTAGCCTACAAATTTCAAGGTATAGGTGATTCGTATAATAAGATCATCAAATATTAATCCATATATATACACAAAATATCGACAGAACCACGCGTAGTTTTAAAGACAGGAAAGAGGACTTCATGGCGTTTTTTTACTTTGTTTTTGTAAGACCGATTATTATGAGAAGAAAAAAGATACATGGCAGCTCTTAAAGAACTCGAATCTGCATGAACCCCACGTGGATAATTCCCCGGGAATAATGAGACAATCGTTGAAAAAATGAACTCTTACATATACATATATATGTGTACGTATGTATCTATATATGTATGCATGTGTGATTTGCAAGGAGGAATAAAAATGGCGTCGAAAATAAAACCAGCGTTTGCATACACCGTTGTGTACGTTAAAGACGTAGCGAAATCGGTAGATTTTTACGCAAAAGCTTTTGGACACAACGTACGTCGTCTAGATGAGTCCCACAGGTAATCATATATTGAATTCGTTGCATATATATATGTATATATGTATATGTGTATGTATATAATATGTAGGGGGATGGTGTAGATGGGGAGAGTTAGAGAGTGGAGAGACGACGATAGCGTTCACGCCGATACACCAACATGAGACCGATGAGTTAACAGGGAGGGTGCAGTCGCCGCACTCGGCCCGTGAAAGGCCTCCGGTCGAAGTCTGCTTTTGCTACCCCGACGTCGACGCCGCTTTCAAGGTATATCTTTTTACTATGGTTATTTTTAAGGAATCCGATATCATCTGATTCGGATTTCGAAACTTCGAAATTCTATCTTGATTCAATAGAATAGAAGATCGAAGATAAATATCAGGATTTTTGATATATCTAGATATTTGGATTTATGATATACGATATGAAATAAAATAGAATAGAGTTTTTGGTTTATCGTGCAAAACCGAAAACCTGATACTACTGATACTGATGACTGATATATGGTATATATCAAGATGAAATTATCTCTGAAATTTTTCTTTAAAATTGTAGGTGATAATGAAAAATTATTTTCAAAAACCAAATGAATGTCATTTATATAAACACGTGAACTATATATACTGATAGATGATTAGTTAATTCCGGTTTTTAATTATATCGTTTAGTTTCGCTCTTTATAAAATATAAACGATATTACCAAGGTTTCTATGCATATATATAATTCTCTCCGTTCAATTCAATATCAACATCCAATTAATTAAATTTTAATTCGATTATATTTATTTTGGACTAAATCGAATGACAACACTTATTCTAAAATTATTCACATATATTGGTTTATTAAACCATGTTTTTTTATTGATATATCATATGGACTTAAATCTATATATATATATATGTATGTATGTATGTGATATATTTGTGGTGCGGTGTGGAAGCAGAGGGCGGTAGAGAACGGTGCGGTGGCGGTGAGTCGACCGGAGGAGAAAGAGTGGGGGCAGAAGGTTGGATACGTCCGAGACATTGACGGAATTGTAGTACGTATAGGAAGCTACGTCCACCCTCTAAAGCATGAATAATTATGGAAAATTTTGGATTATTTACATATAATATACGAACTTTATTCCAAAAAATAATGCAAGAGTTTGTAATATTATGAGTATAGATCTCTGATATATTCGTGCTTACAAATGTGAATTATTGGTAGGGTTTCTTTGATCCATGAGATTTCAATTTCACGTGGACTGGCCGAGTGGTATTTAGTCATTTTGGATTGAGCTTTTGCAATAAGAGAATTTATATATATATATATATATATAATATAATCCAATCTTAATATTTTGAGGAATTATTTTGATTTCGTTAGATATAAGCTCTAATTTGAAAATGATAATAGAATAATTTGTCTCGATTTAAATACTATTATTTTAGTTTTTAGATATGATGTTCATATTTCTATAAACAGATTATTGTGTTGTTTTTACCAATCAAAAGATAAATAATTTATTTTAAATACAATGTATTTAACAATTATAGTGTTTTGAATTAGTTTTTACGTTCAATGATGTTATCATGTGGTGTTTCGAATTTTGTAGTTCTTTCTAAATGAATATGAAATATTTTTAGGCTTCTGTTTGATGGTTCTCTTTTAGGTTCTATTTAATATTTGTCTGATCAAATAAATGTTTGTTTAGAGGATTTAAATATTTTAATATTAAATCATCCATGTAAAAGTTCTAAGACGTGGTTCCAATCCAATAAAGTGCCGTAATTACTATTCACCAAAGGTAAACGGCACTGATAAAGATGTCACATAATTACTATTCACCAAAGGTAAAGGTTTTAGATGAGTCCAATTAATTTAAACAAAATCAAGTTTAACCTGAAAATTCATTAATCGCTCCTTTAGATTTTATCTCTTTACATATCTCCATTTGTTTAGAGATAAAAAGATATATCGTGAATGGAGTTAGATTCGAATGATTTAAGGATTAATTGGTGAAAATGCATTATTTAAAGTTTGATTGGTGGAAACGCAGTGTTTGTGATTACGTTTGGCGGTTTTTTTTATCAACAATTGATCAACGACGATTTAAATTTTTTTGTTTAGTATATATTTTAATTATAATTTTCAAATATTTAAAATAAATTTAAAAATTAAAAATTACAAAAATATTTAGTCACACATTTCCATATCTATTCTGTTGGGATTAGCAGGTAAGACCTTCTACTTCTTAGAAGAGAAAGGAAAAAGAGAAAGAGATGGGGTTAAATATATAATATATATGTATATATATGATTAATATAAATTATAAGAGAAAGAGATAAGAGATAACATAATATACAAGGGTATTTTGGTAATTTTATTCAAAACGAACGTAAACGTAATGTAATATAATTTCAGATTTTTAAAATTTGTGTTTTGATGCGTTTTCGGCGACTGCAACTCCATAAATCGGTTTTAACGTCACCCGGAGTCACCAGAAAACGCAGTCGCCGTGTTTGTGTTTGGTTGCAACTCACCAATCAGGGCTTTAAATAGTCTTTTGGATAGTTTGTTTGGTTTAATCGAGGACTATGTTAGGTTGTAAGTTTGGGGACAACCATAACATAAGAAATAGAAATAGGATTGGGTTTTATCTAATGATGTTAGAACGTCGTTCTCTGTTAGATGGATAAAAATCTATTAGCAATTCGATAGCAGAATATTGGCTTTTCGAAGAAAAGATGTCCAAAATCCTAATTATATACCAACTTAACATTTCACACTCAATTGTAATGTTACAACGTAATACATTACAATGCAAAAGGAGTTGGAACTTTCGTTGGTAAAGTTTTCTAGGAAACTAACAAAATTTTGCATTAAAAATGGTAACGTGATTCCAATGTCAATTTGCGTTGCGGTCCAATGCAAATGTAGTGCATAGTTGCATGACAATTTTCAAGGGAATTTACACGCATACCACGTTAAAAGGGTTAACACTAGACCAACACAAAACAAAAACAAAATCAATTCTCATTTATCAGATCTTGTAATCTCGCAATATGTCGAGAATACAATGATCTCGTAGTGGGCGTGGAGCATAAGGTCAAGCAAGGGCGAAAACGAAAATAAAATGGGAATGAAAGATATCGGATAAGATATGTATATATTCACAATGGATCTAGATCAATTATCTTCACCTTGTAAGTAGTTAGGTCAATCGAAAAATCATCCACTCATCAAACGGGACTTATGGTCGCATGCGTACACATGGCTCCCCCTTGGTCGAAGTCTTAGTTTAGAATTTTAATGAGTTTAAATGGAATATACGTCCATATCGGTTAGACTAGATAGACCAACAAAAAAAATATTGTTATATGTAAAATTAATACAAAATATAAGAATATTCAAATGAAATAATGATCTTTACATCTATATAAAGCTCATTGAACATGCGTTATTTCTATTGTCGAGTCATTGCCTTGACTCAAGGATCCTTTTAGTTGTGTTAGTATTTTTCGTTTTTTGAAAAAATGTGATTAGAATTGATAAGAAATAACGATTATGCTATTAGATTAACCTTTTTCCTTGATCTTATCATCTCCCTTTTTGTCCTCATTGTGAACCTATGTTTTGTTTGTTTATGGCGGGTCTTCCACAATTGTTTCAATAAGGTTGTTGATTGTTTGTATTTTTGTTGTTTTGAAGAAACACATGAAAATATCGTAAAGTAACTTACCAAGTCATAATAGATTTTTGCGAAATGCTTCACACTAGATATATGTTACCAAAGGTGCATGATCTGGTACAACGATTTTTTTTCGATTTCTTTTGGCTCTCACGCTCCTCTAAAAAAATTACAAACTCGACCAATACCCGATTAATGCCTCTGAGATCTCTAGATGGTTCAGTCTAAGCATTCCTATTATGTGGGAACACTCAACTAAAGAACACTACGATCAATCTGAGTGTTCCCAATGTGAGAAGCATTTGATCGGATGATTGATAGAGCACCACTATGATATATCACGTTTTACATATTTTGAAATGTTTCTTATTTAAACCTTTTTAAAAATATTTTGTTTACTAACTTGATTACTTTGGTTCTTTTTATGGTTTACAAATGTCATTGTATTAATTAACAAATCATTAGGGGTAAGGCATGGAAGCATCATAGCATGTTCGATCATAGTCTCTCTAAAGAAAATGCAACAGCTTCACGAGTGGGTGGAATCATATGTCACGTAGTAAACTAAGCACGATTCATTCGTCCAAGTGAAATCTATGTCCTAATGTTCATTTAAAGAACATTGCTCGTTTAGTCTAAGCGACTATATGCTCACCCATATTTATTTATACCTCAAAACAACACGAATTTTTGATATAGTGGATTTGTAATACATTCGAGTATATGAAGAGAATGAACATTTAGTAAAAAAACCTATATGTTACGTTCGATCAAACAAATCTTTTCTCGACCAAATATCATCCCGATTTTAAGTGTTTTTTAAAGTTTTTTATATTTGTTTGAGTGTTGTAAGAACATATTTACTAAGTTTTCAATAAAGATAAATGTCTTTTATTGTTATTTATTCGAATGAACTTCGAGTTTTCACTTATTTATTAATATTAATAAAGAGTGTTTTTACCGATGTACTAATAAAATTGTATGATCATTAAATATTTGATATGATATGCATGAATGGTAAAAATGTCTAATTATCTTTTCTTTCTATCAAATGTAATTATACATAAATTTTAAATATACCATTGATAAAAGCGATAAATTTTTCGGTTCTTTTAATAATGTAAAGTCTTTTGTGTGTAGTTTTATATTAGGGGTATAATAAAAAATACACTTGACATGCTATTAGGGTTTTAATCCTACAATTTTCTAAAAAATAAATTTTAATTCTATCTTTATAATATTGATAAACTCATATTGTCCTTGCAACCCAAACGACCCTTGTTATTCAAGCGACACTTGCGATCTTTACCACACAAGCGATTCTTGCGACTCGAGCGATCCTTGTGACTCAAGTGACCCTTGCGATTCAATGAGTTTCTTGAGTTGAAGAGGATCATGAATCTCAAGCGGCTCAATGAAACTCCTGACCCTCTTCGATCCAATTTTGAAATTGTCTCTCGTAAGGGTGGATGTTTCGGGTTTCAATCCGATTTCCACGAGTTCGGTCCGGGTTCGGGATTCTCGGGTTATAAAAATTGAATTCGAATTGGAAACGTTTTGGTTTTCAGTGTAGCCTCCTCGGGTTTCGATTCGCGTTCGGATTACTCGGATTTTGGAATATTAAACCCTAAAAACCCAAATTGTAATTGGATTATTTAGATATTTCGGATTTTTCGGGTTCTTCGGATTTTTTTGGTTGTTTAGATACGAAGTGTTCTAAAAATCTCGCCTAGACGCCGCCTAGGCGCTAGGCGCTCCCTGACCGCCCGATTAATTTCTAGGCGGTTTTTTTAAAAAAAAAAATTGACGTCAATACGACGTCGTTTTGGTACTTAAAGAAAAAACTAACAATGACATATATCCATGCGTTTATCTTTTATCGACTTTGCCATCGTCATTTCATTTATCTCTTCTATCTATTACATCGTTTATTGTCTTCATCTGAATCTTTTATCCTTGCATTCGTATCTCATTCTGGTCTTTGCCTTCATCCTTGTTTTTCTTATCTTCTATCGTCTCTCGTATATTGTCATCGTCTTCATCTTTTGTCATCCCCTTCATTTCTCATCTTCATATTTGTTTCATCTCCACCCTTGGCTTCATCTCTCGCATTCGCCCTCGCCTTTGTCCTTGTCTTGGTCAAACATCATCCTCACTCGACAACTATTTTCTATATTTTGTTTGTTTTATATTGTTTGTCGTTGTAAGTTTGATATTGTGAATTTGATACTTATAAATATTTTTTTATAAATACTAAACTTTAGTTATTTATATGTTTTTTATAAAATTAAGTACTTATAAATATTTGGAATTAAACATTTATATTATAATTATATCCGCCTAACCCGTCTAGACACCGCCTAGGCGCTCTGGGCGCTAGGCGCTAGGTGTCCGCCCGCCTAACGCCTGGCGCTTTCTTGAACCTTCGGGTTTTAGAATGAGTTCTTCGGATTATCCCGGAACCGATCCGAACCTGAATGTGTTTTGGATATTGAATCCATATGGTTTTTCTAAGTAACCCATATCTCGTATGGGTTGGGTATTCGGGTTGGCCCGGTCCAGATAACCCGAAACACCCACCCCTCGCTCGAAATCGTATTTTGTTCATTGTTCTGAACTTCGAAATCGTTTCTCGTTTTTTGCTCTCAACTTCGAAATCTCTTCTTTTTCTTTGCTCTCAACTTCGAAATCTCCTTTCGTTCCTTACTCTCAACTTCGAAATTATCTTTAGCTTATTGCTCTCAACTTTAAAATCTCTTTTTGTTTTCAATTTCCAAATTGTATCGCGCTCTTTACTTCAAATTTCGAAATCGTCTATTTTTTTCTCTCAACTTTGGAATATATTCCATTTCAAAAAATATCAAACTATATTTATTTTCACATACAAAAAATATTTATATTTTCTCTAATTTTTTCTTTTGATATTTGAAGATATACATAAAGTAAAAAAAAAGTCTAAAAGGAGTATCTTGATATTTACCTTTATGCTATTTATCAAAATAGAAATTTAAAAAGTAAATGCAATTGGGACTTTTGGAATTATTAGAAATAATTATATTCTTGCATGCAGCAGACAGGACCGAAATTGCTGTATCATCTCACGTGACTCCAAAATGATTAAAACTCCTAAACAGTAGGATTCCTATTCTACCCCTCGTAATCTATCATAAAATGATACAATAAAGTTAGTATTCTAAATTATCCGTTAAATTTAATTTAACTTTCTTTTAAAATTAAATATACATAGATATGTGATAAAAGGACGTGGGAAAATGTGACGAACACAGAGCATCCCATGCGTAAAGTTTTGGTTGCTTTCTGGGGTAAAACGGTAAAATTTTATTTTTATTTCTTCTTTTTTATGGGTTATATGATGCATCTTTTATCATTTCAATGAGTTGTAATCAAATTAAATTATTGATTACAACTTTCAAAATCTTCATATTACATAAAAAATACTAATTTAATCGCGCTTATTTGAAATTTCATATCAAAAGTACATTAAAAATAAGTTTAAAATAGGCGAAAAATGCATAAATAATACCATCTTAATTAACAAAGCCACTTGATTCAGAAGACCCAAAGATTACATTTTTCGATTTTTCATATTATTTAAAACCCTAAAAAAAGCAGATAAATTCAGACTTAACCAAAGGAACAAGACACCAAAATAGATTAACCGCAGGGCAGATTCGTCTTCTGCTAGTGACAGAAAATGACTTTGAGCTCGTTCGGTGACTCACAGTCATGCATCAGTGACGGACTGTCATGAGCGAACGTGAAAGTCGCCGGACAAGCCTCCTTAAAGAACCTCGAGTACTCCGACGCCCGACATGTCTGGGGACTATTGTAATGGTTCCGACAGCACAACTCGTCCGTACGGAAAGCCTCACATCCGCTCTTACATGCCACCACGTGTCCTCCGCGTCCTGATCGCATCTGCAGCGGCGGTGGACAAGTCCTCAACAGGTCGTGTCTGCATCCCACTACAGGACAAACCCCACGACCCATGTGGGGAGTCACCGTCATGGGAACGTTAAAGCCGTCTACGAGGGAGACGCCGTAGGAGGAAAGATCGCGGTGGGCTCCTCCGTGGTGGATGTCGAACTGTGCGAGAGTCGCCGGAGCCGCGCCGCCAAGCCCGTTGCACTCGAGGCGGTGACCGCAGCCACCTGTGAGGCAGGTAAAATGTCCGTTGACGGAGGAGCATCCGGTACGGGCCCAGATACGTCCGGACCAGTGGGTGGTGGGGGCGGCGAAGGATCGGTGATGGAGAGTGGGGAGGGCGAAGCCGCCGCGCTCGAGGACTGGGTGACCGGCATTGGGTTGAATCGCCGGCCAAATAGTGAAGGGGCAGTTATTAACGACGGTGAGTTTGAGTTCTCCGGCTTCGACGGCGACGGCGAGGAGGACGAAGAGGAGGAGCGGCACGGCGAGGGAGAGAGTGAGGGTTTTAGCCATTTGGTTTTTAGTTTGTTTCAACGTGGAAGACAACGGAAGCGCAACGTGGGTATATATAGTGTAAAGATATGATTTTGTAGGGTGGTCGTATGGATTGACGAAAATGCCATTGAGGAAGTGACTAAAGTACCCTTGAGGGAATAATGATAGTTAGTTGGTCTATGCATTCGGATATAATATATATGAGTTATTCGGATTTTAAAAACAATAATAAAATTATAAATAAATAATATTATTCGAAATATTTTAAATAATATATATACTTAAAAATTATAATATGATATATTATTATTTAAATTTGATATTTAATTTTATTTATTAATTATATTAGATAAATATTTATTTAATAAATACATTTATCTATATATTTTTTATATTTTTATATAATCAATCGATTATCAACGATTATTCGGTTAATAATCGAACCGAATTCATTTAATTTTTTAATTTTTATATCCGGTCGATTATTTTATCTATATCCGAATCGAACCGAATCACCATAATTCAATTCGATTTGAAACGATTTTATAATCGATCCAAAATATCCATCACAAAACCTCTCGAAGGAGATGAAGGGTTTTAACGTCTTTTGTGGTATTTGATAGGAACAAAGTTGTGACCTTGGGCTTGCAAAAGAGACGTAGCGTGCTGTGTTGGTATTTTGTCAGCATTGTGGTCTCGAAGTTAATAGTATTATATTTTATTATATGCATTTTTATAAATATTATTATTGGGAGTTGCATAAATAAATAATTATATAATGGTAAACATGGGGAAAGACGATGGTGAATCGTGCTGCTATTGGCCATAAGAAGCCCAATAACCAAAAGTTTAATTCTTTTAATGGGAAAAATGGATTAATTAACAAAATGATTGATAATTAACGCTTTTATCGATAATGTTGGAACCTATTTTCTAAAATTAAAAGAGGTGTTACGGAAAATAAAATATTTTAATAGGAAAATTTTTTGTTAGAGAATAGTTTCTTTTATCTTATTGTTTTTGTAATAGTGAAAATGAGATTATATTTCAAATTACATACATTTATATTAGGGTGTCAAAATGCAGTTTTACTAGCTGATGGGTCGGAAGTCCATAAAAAAACGGTTTGGGTTTTTCGAATTCAGACAAAAAAAGCCATAACCGTATATGGACGTTCAATTAGGTTTGCTTGTTCCCTTTCTTTTCTCTTTTTTTTCATCATTCTCGACTTCGACGTCGTTTTCTTTTGCTTCCATTTTCCTTCTTTCATCATCGTTAAACGTTGTTTTCTTTGTTTTCTCGTCGTCGATCATTTTTTTCCTGGCTCCGTCGACTGTTGGTTGCATTTGATTCGTCAATCACTGGTTGGTCTTCTATTTTCTTCGTCGATCCAACTTTCTTTTCTCTTTGCTACGTTAATACTCCTATTATTTCCACACCATCGTTCTAAAAATGTCGGTCGATGGCCGGATTTGAACCCGTCAAAAGTTCGTTTGAGGTGTCATTCTGAGATTGTATGAATATTATACTCAGGATATTATATATGATCTCATTGGATATTCTCAAGTATTCAATACAATATTATATATGATCTCATTGCTTGAGAGAGAAAGGAGAACAATTTTTTGTCTGCAATTGTTGAGATAATTTTTTGTCTACAGTTTTTCACAAATACAAAGAGGAAATATGGCAACCAGAAGCGACAGATTTCTAAGTCTCGACGATGATGATACTCTAATTCTCAACAACAAACCGGTCCGCAATGGAGACCTGGTGTTTACAAACGATCCTCCAAGAGTGAACGGCAAGACATACAAAATTCTGGCAACAAAGCACGTTGCCCCCAACAAAAGACAGAATCAACGCTCAAATACACCATCCATGGTCCATATACATACCATCTCTGAACCTATACAAGGTTCATCTTCCAGTTCGATACCGCAGAGATGCTTAAACAAAGGTGCAGAATCCAGAAAAACCTAATCCGTCGTCTCCAAGAAGAAGTACACATTCTCCTTCGAAGCCTTTTTCCAAGAATTGTATAAAGAGTCATATGTAACTAGGTTTAAGACTCTCAAGGAACGATACATATGTCGGGGGTAGGCTGATTAAATTTGATGCAGAAGTTATCAATAATTTTTTTGGAACATCAAATGTGGTGATCACTCGGACTAAGGAACTCCATATTGATCTGAATATGGATGAAGTCACAAAAGAGCTTACCCATGGAGCTTTAATACAGTGGCATGGATAGATTCCAAATTCAAAACTACATTGGAAATATGTTTTGTTGAATAAAATATGTCGAACCAATTGGGTTCCCAATAAGAATACTGATGGAATCAGGCAAGACACAACCATCTTTCTCTACTGTTTGAAGAACGGTGTTCAAATAAACTTTGGAAAGGTGTTTCTGGATTCTATTGTGGGTCTTGGCTTGTCGAATTCGACGAAGTTCATTCTACTATTTCCATGTTTGATTCAAAATATTCTGAGTCAACAAGCCCCAGATATCATCAACTCTGAGGAAGTAAGAGAAAATATTCCTCCGGGATTATCTTAGAAAAGAGGTACATGGCGAAGATACCGTCATCGGATGACAATGCCACTACTGGTGGTAATGTGGTTCAAAAAATCATTCAGTTGAAATAAACGATCACCACGATGCAGTCTACCTTAGAGACTGTTCAGAAGTCGTTGACTCGCTTCAGAAACGCCATTAGAGTAAACTCATGCGGTTATTTACGTCATATTGTGTTACTCGTTTTCTGTTTTGATGTGTTTTATTTGAATATCTTATCAAAGAAACAGGGGAAGAACTACAGGACGATGAGGAACAGGTGGAATCGATGACAAGCAAAGCAAGGGGCAAGAGACCAAGGAACTAATATGTTCCTTAATATTCATAGATAGTTTTTTAAGTGCACTTACGAACCAAATATATTTTGAATGTACTTAATTATATCTCTGTTTGAACTTATTTGTGTTGCTTGGTACTGCATTATGGTTAATTTTTTGTATTGATATGTTTAAATCTTTATTGCATTGTGGTTGAATTTTGTATGCTAACTAATGGATGTTTATGTGATAAGAATTTAAAAGGGGAGATTGTAAATGCAATAAAATTAGTGTCGTAAGATATATTTATGTAAAATTAGATTGTTGAGACTTGCAAGGAGCAAAAAGGTGTGTTAGTTCAAGTGTGGAAAAATTCAAGAAATCAACGAGAAATTTGGAGAGAAGAAGATAGAGTCAAAAGTGAATCAAGAGAAGTCAAGATTGATGAAAATCAGTAAGGAAATGCGGTTGGAAAACCGAAAGGTTAGATGACACGGACGAAAACAGATAAATTAACTTGAGGGAAGAGAAGATGTTAACTAATCGGGGTAAATATCGAAGAAGTACTTAAAATAGAATGAAAATAGTTCTCAAAGTTTTAAGTATACTTAGTGAAATATTGTATGAAAACGAGTAAAACAGTTTAATATTTATTTATATCTAACTCAAATTGGGTTATCTGTGAAAATCTTTAGTATTCTATAAAAAACGAACAAGTGTATTTAAAGATCGATTGGTAAATAAAATTAGTATTATTTTTTGTATTTTGATAAATAAAACTAGTATTATTTTGTGTATATTGTATACTCAAAGATTGAATTGTCTGTCCGTAAGTTTTTCCAGCAAAACATAAATCCAAAACCAGAATCAACTTCCATTTTTCAAATAATTAGCTTAAATTTACCTTGAGAACGATTTCCATACCATCGGAGATAAAACCGAACCAACCACCATTCTTCTGCACGGCGGCATCGGTCGACGCGGATACGTCGGCACCACCACTGCCGGCGACAGCGGCGTCGACTATGGTGTAGAGGAGAGATTCAGCTCTGGTGATAATTGTAACAAATTCGGCCGAAGAGTCAAGACCATGAATCGGAGGGATATCATGTAAGCTGAACCGTACGGTGGTGGAGGTGCTGATTATTAACCAAAAGACCCGAGACGTCGAGACAAGACGACCCGAGACGTCTATACAAGATGTCCCGAGACGTTATTATGTCGAGACGCTGAAAGACCTGACGACCCGAGACGTCGTTGAGACAAGACGACCCAAGACATTATTATGTCGAGACGCTGAAAGACCTGACGACCCGAGACGTCGTTGAGACAAGACGACCCAAGACATTATTATGTCGAGACGCTGAAGGACCTGATGACCCGAGATGTCGAGACGCCGAGACATCGAGACGTCGCGACATTGAGACACTGAGACGCCAAGACAAGACACCGAGGCTCGAGACGCGACCCGAAGACATAACCGGAGACAAGACACCGAGGCTCGAGACGCTGAAATGCCAAGAGACGAGACGCGTAGACTCGAGACGCGACCCGAAGACACACCCAGAGACTCGAGATGCGATCGAGGCTCGAGACGCTGAAATGCGAAGAGAGGAGATGCGTAGACTCGAGACGCGACTCGAAGACACAACCGGAGACTCGAGACGCGACCCGAGTCAAGCGTTCAACAAACCAAGAATCAAGAACAAGATGCGACCCGAGTCAAGCCTTCAACAAACCAAGATTCAAGAACGAGACGCGACCCGAGTCAAATCTTCAACAAACCAAGAATCAAGAATGCTTTCTGTTATTTAAAGATTAAAGACTAAAGAATTGGATCAAGATTTGTAATCCTTTTCTCTATAAATACTTGTGCAATTCATTAGAAGCAAATCAATAAGAAAACACACGTTTCTTCATTCTAGTTTTTTCAAATTTTACAAAAGTCTTTGTGGTATCAGAGCCATAGATCAGGGATATTTCTTGATCATGGATTCTTCAAATTCTTTTCCATTTCCTGTCCACATTAATATCTCAAATTTTGTTACTATCAAGCTGAATGATGCAAATTTTCTATTCTGGAAGACACAAATTGAGTCCTTACTCCGAAGCCAGAAACTACTTGGGTTCATTGATGGAACCATTCAACAACCATCTGAGTTCATCATTGAAGAAAAAGATGGAATATCAATCCAAACAGCAAATCCAATTTATGATTCTTGGTTACAAACGGACCAATTAATCAAATCTTGGATAGTTGGCACTCTCTCAGAAGAAGTCTTCAGTCACATCATTGGAATGGACTCAACAATCAGAGTTTGGGAATCTCTGGTAAATCACTTCAATCAAAGATCAGTGACAAGGGAATTTGATCTACTTGCTTCACTACAAATGCTCACCAAAGAAGGAAGAACAATGCAAGAATATCTTGCACAATTTAAAGCAATTTGTGACAAGCTGAATTCAATAGGTAAGCCTGTACCAGAACCTATGAAAATTTTCAGGTTACTGCATGGCCTTGGAAGAGAATATGAAGCTTTTACAACCGTGATACAAACATCCATGCACAAACCACCTTTTCCAACCTATGAAGATGTGGTTTCACAACTCAACAGTCTAATCTTGAATCATAATTCAACAACTTACACTAATGTTTCACAACATCAAGCTTATTCTGCTGATTCACAGTCTGCCTATAATGTTCAATTCACTGGTTATGGAAGAGGGAATTACAGGAACAATAACCGTCATAATTACAGAGGTAACAATAGGGGATTTACAACTAGAGGTAGAGGTTTTTCTCAGCAAGTACAGTCCTCCTCTAGTAATATGCTCAGATCACAAAATGGAAATGGTTCTGTTGATAATCAAAATATCTCTACTACAAGAATTGTTTGTCAGATATGTAGAAAAATAGGTCATGATGCCCTACGTTGTTGGAATCGTTTCAACAATGCCTACCAGAGCAACAATATACCTCAAGCCTTGACTGCCTTAAACTTGCAGCAAACTTCTTCAGCTGAATGGTATCCTGATTCTGGGGCTTCAGCACACATTACAAATACTCCACAAAATTTACAACATTCAATGCCATACAATGGTTCTGAAAATATTATGGTTGGAGATGGGTCATTCTTGCCAATATCACATATTGGATCAACTTCTTTGTCAACATCAGAAGGTAATCTCCCAATAAATGATGTTCTTGTTGTACCCTCAATCACTAAATCATTGCTTTCAGTTTCTAAACTTACACAAGATTATCCCTGCTATTTTATTTTTGATGCTAATGGGGTTTATGTGAAGGATTCTCTAACACAGAAAGTTCTAACCAAGGGAAGCAAACATGAGGGGATTTACATGCTTCAGAATCTAGACTTCAACGCCTTTTATTCCAACAGACAACATTCAACCAATCTAAACGTCTGGCATCAACGTTTAGGGCATGCAAATCAACAAGTTTTGAATCATCTTAAAAACAATAAAGAAATTACTGTTAATAATTCAACTATGTCAGTTTGTGAATACTGTCAAATTGCTAAGAGTAGTCGTCTCCCATTTTATTCATCTGATTTCCATACTTCAGAACCCTTGGAACGTATTCATTGTGATCTATGGGGTCCTGCACCCATTGCTTCTATACAAAGTTTTAGATATTATGCAATACTTATTGATAATTTTTCAAGATTTTGTTGCTGATAAGCCTGTGGTTCCGGTGAGGCAGGAAGTGAACGGAGCCTCCGGCGCCGGCGCCAGAGCTTTCGTGGCGAGGTTGAACCAACGGCGATCCGGAGAACGACGACGGAGATGGGACTAGGACTCGCGCCATGGAAAACCAACGTCCCCGAGAGAGGATGAGGGAGAGAAAAAAATCTTTCAATTTTCATTTTAATTAATTTTGAATTATCCTCAAATTTTATGGTTGAAGAAGCTAAGAAAACTGTAGCCAATTAAAAACAGCCACGTGGAAATTTAATACTACACTACGTCGATATTAGCAAGAACAGTAAAACCGACGTCGTATTATTAATGAAATGATCGCACTAAGCTGATAAGATGATATCATACAAATGAAACGACGTCGCACTGATTAATGGGCCGATAAGTTTGGCCCAATATATTACATATTGGGCCTAATGGTATATGGGCTTCGGTTTGATTTTTGAGTTATTTTTTCTTCCCTTTTTAGTTTTCCTTAAATCAATTAATTACATATAATTTTGTTTCTAAACAAAACAAGTAAAAATATATTATTTATATGAGTATCCCAAAATTCAAAATTCACAAATCACAATGGATCCTAAAAAATATTTAAGAAAAATTTCAAATAAATATTCACAATTGTGGGGGTTATAATAGATCGTAAAATTTATTAATTTTATTCTGAAAATTTTTTGTTATAAGTAAATCATTGGATATATTTGATGTGTGTCTCCAAAAACAGAGAGGAAAAGCTGTCTGGACAGTGCAATTAATTGTCAAGGAATCAGATTCCTACACCACCAACGCTCTCCCTTTTCTTCTTTTCATTTTCATTTTTATTTTTATTTTAATTTTCTCATACTCCATTTTATTATATAAATCCATAATAATCAAATCAATATATATATATATGTCTAGTTATATATCACATATATACACACACCATAGAGTTGTTGCATAGCACATATGATAATACCGATTATAAGTTTCTACTTATGGAAACTTAATGTATATATATGTCCGCTCATATCGAAGAAATTAAGATAAATTTTTACCGATTATAAGTTTCTACATATGGAAATTTAATGTATATGTCTCCTCATATCGAATAAATTAAGATAATTTTTTCTTATTTTGTGCTATATTTATAACATGGAAATTCCTTCAACAATTTGTTGCCTACTTAAAACTTATTAATAATATATACATTCATTTTAATGCTGATTATAAAACGTATAATAGGGTTACATTATGTACGAATTATATGATTTGTAATAATAATTATCCAATTAGAAAATCCGATTACAAAGATGTTTTAACGTAATATTATTTACGATCAATTTAGTATCAAACATATAGATAGATGGAAAATGTTCTACTTGTATTTTGCTTTGAATTAATCATTAAAAACTATATAGATTTTCATTATACTGCTGATTATGGTAATTGGGTTACACTAGGTACTAATAATTATTCAATTATCAATGTGATCATACAGACGTTTTGACATAAATCTTATTTAAGATTATTAATTACGATAAATTTAAGTTACAAAAAGAGATATATATAGGTATATATTGTAGAGCTATCTTTTTTATATATTTATGTAAACATTCTTTGTAATAGGATGGGCAAATAGCGAATATCCGTAAATATTCGACTATTCGTATTCGTATTCGTCGAATATTCGATTTTACTATTCGTATTCGTATTCGTAAATATGGATATTCGTAAATACGAACATCCGCAAATATTCGGATATTCGTCGGATATCCGTATCCGTAATAAAATCAATTTAAAAAAAAATTAATAAAAAAAATCTAAATAATTTACATTTTAGTCCTTAAAACTTTTATAATTTACATTTTAGTCTTTAAATTTTAAATATAATAACTATTTCTTTATATATTTTATATTTGATCTAAAAATCAATTATAATAATTTTTTTTATTTATAATTTGATCCTTAAAATTAATTTATTATATATATTTCTATATATTAGGTAAATTATTATTTTCGTACTTACGGATACGAATATTTACAAATAATTGATTATACTATTTATATTTGTATTTGTCGAATATTTAAATCTTGATATTTTGTATTTATATTTATTCTTACAAATATTTATTTTTTCGGATCGAATATGATTCAAATACGAATCGGATACTAATACTTCGTATATTTTGTCCGACTCTACTTTGTAATGATTTAGATTTTGTAAAAAAGTTAATAATATTCAGCTGTTCCTGTCAGAGAGCTAGGGGATCCAGACCGTTGAAACTGATGGAGAAACAATAGCCGTAGGATAAGATTCTTTAGGTGGGACCCATAATGATGACGTGGCGGAAAAAAGTCCGACCAACTCGGCTTTGGCATTGTACGTACGATTTCCAAGGGCCGCCTTTGTGTCCCGTCCCTTTTTCTTTGAATCCGCGTATATTCCACCCAACCCAACATATACACATTATGTACACATGTGTTTGTATAAATAAATAAATGTGGGGCAATATCAAAAATATCTTTGAAATGATATTTAAGTTTCAATTTTATTTTATAATATTAATATTTTTAAATTATATTTGTGATTAGTGTAATTTATGAATATGTGATCTTTATTAATCATGTGATCTATAAGATTCTCGAAATAATTGGAAATTATCGAAAAATGGTTAATCGTTCATAATAGTTGGAAATTGTTCAAAAATGATTGGAATCACTCGAAAATCGTTGGACATTACTATTAACTTCGAAATCATCTATCGTTCATTCCTCTCGATTTTGAAATATATTTCGTTTTACTAACAAAAATATAAAATCATATATTTTCACTAAAACCGTATGTGTTTTTATTACAAAATATAAAGATACAAAAATATCAAAACCGTTTGTTTTTCACTAAAAAAATGTCAAACCGTATGTATTTTTAGATGTGAAGTTTTGAAGTCTTGTAGGCATATTTGATATTCTCCCGATTTGAAGTAATTTTATAAAAAAAATAAAATTATTTAAAATGTTTTTTCCATAAATCCTTACTTATTCTAGTTTTTTAAACTATAAATTTATCTTAATAACAAATGGAGCGTTGCATGATTTTTATACAGAATAAGAATACAAAAAGCCAAAAGATAACTCATAAACAAATAATGATAAAAAAACCTACTTATATAATTGGTACTGTTCTCGGTAGGAGTAGGAGTGTTTAAATTGTGAATTAGATACATAAAATTATAAAAGTTTAATTTAATATTGACTTTTCCCAGATTTATCTCATTTATTTAAACAATACATATAATTTAGATAAAATTTTAAAAATATTTAAAACGTCTAAAATACGTCTAGACAATCGTCTAAATTATTTGATGACCGTCAAAATTTAAAAAAAAAATAGACATTTAATGATCATCTAAAAGTTAATATAGATGTAAGATATTGTATTATAGTGTAGTTAGTTATAAATTAAATATTTTGATGTTAGATTTTTATTATAAAATATAGACTCTAAAATAAAGTCTAAAAATTTGGAAATATTTTATTAAATTAGTTTTATTTTTATGTTAAATTAAATTTAAATTAATTTGATATAATTCATTTTAATCTAATCTAAATATTTTAATATTAGATTATATTTGTGAGTCTCGTTACCTAAGATCCAAAATTTAATGTTAGGTGAATCATAAATAAATATATATAATTTTAGACATTTTAAACATTTAAAATAGTTTTAGATAAAATTAGATATAAACTTCTAATATATATATATATATATAAGTGTTGTAAATAATAAAATTTGATACACTTAAATATGTCCTGACATAGGGTTAAAGTAACTACGCCTAGATTCTGCTAAAATCGGACTTGCATTGATTAGACAAGTTGGAAAACGGATTAAGATATTTCCAAAATTAAGGAAGAAAAGTATTTTATATTTGAGAATTTTGTAAGGATAAATAAAGCAAATGATTATAACCGCTGCCAAATAATTTTGAAAATGATATGTGAAACAATTCGTAATCGTATTGAATTCGTAACCCTAAGGCCACCACTTTTGTCTAAACAATATCTCAACGGATTTTTTTATTGGAGAACAAATTTATAAATTTATGTTTCTTTTATTAATTTTCATTTTGATGGTATTTCGACTAATATTTTTATTTGCTTCGAGATTATGATTTTATTTTAAATTGAAACAATTTAGTTAATCTAATTTTGATGGATAAAGATTATTTTATGTACAAACACATATTATCTTGTACATTTAAATCAATGATCAACAAATAGATAAACCTATTGTAGCTAATATTTTAAAAATAACTAGATAATAGTCGAATAATCGCGAATATTTTTCGTGTTTAGATGATTAATTGGTGAGTAATTGATCTTTATACAATTTTTATTTTTTAAAATTATTATCATTATCTTTTTATTTTATAATCTTTTCAAAATTTAAAATACGAAAAATATCAATTAAATTATTTCAAATCGATTTTAGTTTTATATTTTTTCAAAATATCAAAATAACATTATTTTAAACAAAATAAAAATCCAAATTTACTATCCGATACCTAATCCAACGATCAATGACCATCAACTGTCCAAGCGAAAATTTTACAAAACTAGACAGAAATTTTAGAACATTGTAACAAACTAATTACCCGATAAAACTAATAATTTTACATATATAACAATCATAATTAAATTCCTTCTATTTGGTTGTAATAAAAGACATGAAAAAATATCAATAATATCTACCAAAATTTTGTTATTTACAATTTTGTTATCGTTATTTAACTCTATGTTACTAAGAATAGAAGTACAAATGTTAAAAATATGTTGTTCTTTATTATAAATACGAAATATAAAAAACTAAAAAAAATCAACTTTTGTATAGTCAAGAGATATACTCACATATATATTTATAAAAAGTTATGAAATTACTGATAAATGCCTTTATAATGATGTTATTAATATGTAGATGATAAATCTTTTAAAACAGAAAAATATGTAACCGATATATTATTGGGGCGTATTATTATGAATAAGGGAGAACACTTTTGTTTTGTGGGGGAAAGTTGCAAAATTATTTGAATCTATGAAGTGGGGATTTATCAGATTTAAAGTTCCAAAAAAGAGAAAAAAAAAAGCAAAGGACGATAAGAACATACGTGATCATTGGGATTATATGAAAAGGTTTCATGACTTCATCCATGAACGTTAATTTTTTAAAAATATATATATATATATATATATTTTCATCCTCGAGAGTTTAATAATAACTCTCATAATGATTTTTAAGATTATCTTAAACTGAAAAATATTTTTATTTATAAATTTATCTATTAATTCACTATATAATACATTAATTAACATATTATATAAATTTTAGAAATTATTTTCAAATTGATAAAATATTTTTAAACTGTTAACTTAATTAAGTTGATTTATTTGGAATTAATTTTAAAGTTCATATATTATTTTGTAATAAGTATAATAAATAATGTTTTATTGTTGACTAATAGATAAATTTATTAATGAACATACGAAAAACTCATTTATATTTTTTTCAATTGAATATTATTATGAGATTTTTTAATTTGAATTTGAAAAAAAAAATATTGTATTCACTAATTGAGCTAATACATGGAAATTATTTTTGCGTCTTTTTCTTAATTGAGGGAATTTAGTTTCGCAATTATTAGATGAACATAAGTCACTATGTAAGCCAAAAAAATGTGAAAATGAATATACAAATTGCAAAATGGAAAGCTTTTTTATTGTATATTACGTTGTGTTATTTAAAAAAAATTGTCGCAATAACTATGACCAGTTGAAATTGCCAATGGCCGTTTACAATGGATTTAGAAAATGTGATATATATATATATACAAGATAATAACTAGTAACCTTGATAATAGATTAGGGCAGGACAAAATATGCGAAGTATTCGTATCCGACTCGTATTCGAACCGTATTCGATCCAAAAAAACAAATATCCGTGGTAACAAATACAAATACTAGAATTTAGATATTCGACAAATACAAATACAAATATTATAGTCAATTATTCATAGGTATTCGTATCCGAGTACTAAATCCGTGGTAACAAATACAAATACTAGAATTTAGATATTCGACAAATACGAATACAAATATTATAGTCAATTATTCATAGGTATTCGTATCCGTAAGTACTAAATAGATAATTTATTTAATATATAGATATATATATATAATAAAATTAATTTTAAGGATCAAATTATAAATAAAAAACATTATTATTATTGATTTTGAAATCAAATATAAAATATATGAAAAAATAGTTATTATATTTAAACTGTAAGGACTAAAATGTAAATTTTGAAAATTTTAACCCTAGTGTTCCCACTTTAGTCATTCTTTCCCAGCTTGTCGTTTGCCTTCATTCAGTCTAAACTCTCTCCACACTCAGACAAGCATCTATTCCGCCTCTCTCCCGCCTCCTCCCTCCACTGCACTCCCTCTGTCAGCGCCTCTTCCGCCTCCTCCTTCCGCCTCCTCCCTCCGTCAGGCGCGCGCCTCTTCCGCCTCCTCCCTCCGTTGCACTCTCTCCGTCAGGCGCCTCTTCCGCCTCCGCTTCACTCTACGGTAATGATTTGTTATTGAATTTGAATTTTCAGTTGTAATATTTGTTTTGCCTGACCTTCGAGTGCATATGATATCTGTCAGATTCTTACAATTTCATGATTCACTTTTGTGTCTGCTTGATATTGTCAATTACTACTGAAGGGATTGTCATTACCAAGGAAACCCTAATGTTGTTTCATTATAGCTGAGTTAAATAGACCACTACCTGTAGAAGTAGGTTGATAAGAATAGGCTGAAAAGTTACCTTAAAGGATTCAAGGGTAGTTTTTGTCTTACCACAGATTTATGGACATCTACTCAAAATCTTAGTTATATGTCATTGACGGCACATTTCATTGATAATGATTGGGTGTTACGTAAGAAAATCATCAATTTTTCTCAAGTATCTAGTCATACCGGTGATATGATTGCGAAGACAGTTGAAACATGTTTGCTTGGTTGGGGAATTGAGAAAGGATTTACTGTGACTGTTGACAATGCAAGTGCTAATGATGTGGGGATTAGATACTTGAGAGAGAGATTAAAAGTTTGGGGAGGTTGTGTATTGGATGGTGAATATCTCCATATGCGTTGTGGAGCGCATATATTGAACTTGATAGTGAAAGATGGTCTAGCAGACATGGATGTGTCTATCTCTCGAATTCGATCGGTTGTGCATTATGTAAGATCTTCTTCTATAAGATTGTTGCGTTTCAAGGGTTGTTTAGAGAAACAAAAGCTTCCAACAAATACTAGTCTAGAGTTAGACGTATAGAAACACGATGGAATTCTACTTACACTATGTTGGAGTCAGCTTTAAAAGTTAAGAAAGCTTTTGATTTTCTTGAGGTACAGGATGAGAAATTTGTGGATGAGTTCAAGAAGAATGGGAAAGCTTTGCCGTCAGAAGATGATTGGTCACGTGTAAGTGCTTTGCTCCCTTTTTTGAAAGTGTTTTATGATACTACTGTTAAGATTTCTGGCTCACATTATGTGACTGGAAACTTGTTCAGTTATGAGTGTCATATTGAGCCTAACCATTTGATTGAAACAAATCAACCAAGAGCTAGTGAAGTGTTGAGCTCTAATTGTATGGATGGAATTGATGATTGGTTGTTTCAAGATTATTTGAAACGTAAAAATCAAGGATTAGGGGTTGTGAAATTAGAATTGGAAAAGTATTTGTCGGAAGAATATGAACAAGATTTTGGGAACTTAGATATTTTGTATTGGTGGAAGACTACGAGTTCTAAGTATAAAACCCTATCTTTGATGGCTCGAGATCTTTTGGTCATTCCGGCATCTACAGTTGCTTCAGAGTCGGCTTTTAGTACGGGAGATCGTGTGATTAGTCCGTATCGTAGTTGTTTGACGGCTAATATGGTTGAAGCTTTAATTTGTACTCAAGATTGGATTCGTAATCCAGGTGGTACAAATAATGTTTTGGACACTTTGCAAGATATCGAAAATACAGAAATCCGTAAGTATATAACTTTTATTCTTATTTTGTTTTAATGTATTTGATATTTAATTTGATAATGTAATAGTTTTTACGTTGTTTTAGATGAATTGGCGACGTTGCTGGAGTCCTCGACAAAGTTAACTCTACATGATTGAGAGAATTGATGTATCGGTGTTTTCTTTATTTATATTATGTTTCTTTTTTGTATTTGTGCAATTTGAGGATGTTTATGAATGATATTTTGATAAACCTTAACTTTTTTATAAGAATTTATTTTTTATTAATTTTTTTAAAAATTTAAAATTTTACGAATACTACGGATATCCGACGAATATCCGAATATTTACGGATATTCGTATTTACGAATACGAATACGAATAGTAAAATCGAATATCCGACGAATACGAATACGAATAGTCGAATATTTACGGATATTCGCTATTTGCCCACCCCTACCACACATGACATACGACTGAAATCGATGAAATAATTTCTAAAAGTTTTTATTTTAAATTTTATAATTGTGAATATTTTTTTCAATTTTCAATTTTTTAAAAGATTGGATTAAGAATTTGAATATAATTTTAATATTACATTTTTTCATAGAAAAATTGTATATAATCCATCAGAAAACTAACTTATTACGATGGATTGCGACGACGAATATTGTTTTTAAGATGCATTCTGTTATAGCAAATTAGGTTTAAATCGCAATTCATCGCATTTTAATTACAGATAATTTAATAACGACGGTCTTTGCGACCACTTACGATTTTAAAAATAAGAGGAAAATTAGAAGATAAATATGGTAATAATAATATTTAATTGGTTTAAGACTTTCAATTTTAAATTTGCATGTATGCGCACATTTCGTTGAGGAACAGTCCAAATTTGGTTATATAATGAAATTGATAAAAAGAAGAGGAAACGACATAGATTTACGAAAAAAGTTACGTTGGTTTATTTAACTAAAATAATATTTATGCATGCAACTTTATATTATTATTATTATTATTTTAATCTTCGTTGCGTTGTAGATGAGATCGCACCAAAAGTTCAATATATATTTATTAAATTTTAAATTTAAGAAATTTTCAATAATTTTACGATTATAATCTCTGTCTCAAACATTAAATTTTAAAACAATATACCAATAATTAAACGACACGTACTAATTAATATAGTTTTTCACTTCGTGAACTTTGAGATATATAACTAACTAAAAATGATACGTTTAACTAAACATATAATACATTTATTAATTAATTTTTGAATTTTTTTGCACACACACATAATTTATATATATTTATATATATATGATATTGGACTTGCATTTTAATCAGTTTACGTCCACTATGTTATAACCCCATACATGATTATCAAAACAATATAATCTCAATATATTTATATATCTAATATGTTCTATAATCACTACTAGAAATTTGGAAATTTTAAACGGAATTTACGGACTGAACAATTCATCTTTAAAGTTTCGGACGAATTAAGAACGGAAAAATAAATTCGTCCGTAATATGTCCATAAATCTCCGGACCGAATAGCGGTCCCTGAGTCGTCTATGATTGCGAACGGATTGAAGACGGAATCAGAATAAGTTGCGGATTAGCGACCGCGTCTAAGGATGTCCACAATTTGAGGCGTTTTCTCCACTACAAGAAAAACAGGTTTTAGGAACCGAAAAATCGGTTCCCAATCCGTTTCTAAACCAGTTTAGGAACGGATTAGAGATGACCAGTGGTAGTATCCAATCGCGCGACTCCAATTTTTTTCAGTCTCCAATCCGTGCCTAATTAGGAACGGAAATTTTAGTCCCCAATCCGTCCCTAATTAGGGACTGGAAACGTAGTCCCCAATCGGTCTCCAAATTTGGAAACGGCTCGTGCCGTCTCCAAATTGGAAACGGCTCGTGCCGTTTCCAATTGTTTTAAAAAAAAATAAAAAAAATTAAAATTTTTAAATTTAATCGATTACATTAAAAGATAAATATTAAAAGATTACATTAAAAGATAAATATTAGTATACATTACATTCCGATTACATATTTTTAAAA
>CM071867.1:43836022-43857369 GCA_036759665.1 Gynandropsis gynandra
AGTGTGCACATCTGATTCCAAATATCTTCCGACATCCATAGGGGTTTTGCGGCGTCTCCTTTTAGACATCGTTTTTTGTGCAATTTCCCTACGATAGACTTGAGACGCAATGCCGCATTTTTTTCAAATTCGGATTTTACTAGTCCGGTAATGGCGGGGGTTCAATAATATTTTTTCTGAAATAATAATAAGGTTATTAAATTTAAATTGTAATTTAAATTACTTGATAAAATTTAAAATTGTTTAAAACTTACCACAAATGATTTCCACCATCGTTCCTTAATTTCTGGATCGGTATGTGTCCAATTGTAACAGAACCGATCAAAATCAGCTTTTATCGTAAGTGTTATTTGCCGATTAAGTTGCCTAATGCCAAACCTACAAATCACAATTACGGATAAATTAACATTTAGTTAATTATTTATAGTTGAGATTTGAAATTGAGTATACGTACCATTGTGCGCCGCTTTTTGTATCAGGGTCTATAAGCGGAAGCTTCCGCCGCTCTTCATCCATTGCTAAAATTTCTTCCACTGTTGGTTCCTCGTATATATGTGGATCGTCATGCTGTACTTGATCTGGTGGTGGTTGCATTTGCGGATAATACGGCATATATTGCCCCGATTGTGTCGATCCAGTGTTTCGGAACAAATGTGGATTCATGTAATCATCATATCCCGAATTGGAATGTCGGGAATGAGACGAAATGTTGCCACTTTCCTCGGATTGAGGGCGGTTTCTCGTTTTACCGCCTCTTCCAACGCGTCGTGACATACTGAAATGTAAAATCAAAATATTGTCAACGTACATTTCTAAATTCTAACCTCTAACCGCTAACATCATTCTAACGTCTAACCGCTAACATCATTCTAACATCTAACCGCTAACATCATTTCAACGATGAATCCTAACGTCATAGAACCGCAAACATAATTCTAACATCAACGTCTAACGTCTAATTTCTATAACCACATATACACATTCTAACGTCTAATTTCTATAACCACATATACACATATACACACATACACATATAACCACATATACACATACACATACACATACACATAT
The DNA here is from genome assembly GCA_036759665.1 of Gynandropsis gynandra. Classification (NCBI taxonomy): domain Eukaryota; kingdom Viridiplantae; phylum Streptophyta; class Magnoliopsida; order Brassicales; family Cleomaceae; genus Gynandropsis; species Gynandropsis gynandra. The sequence goes on from CM071867.1 coordinate 43,837,094, forward strand.
AACCACATATACACATACACATACACATACACATATAACCACATATACACATACACATACACATACACATATAACCACATATACACATACAAATACACATACACACACATACACATATAACCACATATACACATACACATACACATACACATATAACCACATATACACATACAAATACACATACACACACATACACATATAACCACATATACACATCAATATGGGGTGAAAAATATGAGAATAGCTTATGAAAAACGGATCAATGGTTGAGGGGTTAAATAGATTATTTAGGAACGGATTAGGGACTAAGAGAGTAATTTTCCGAAAAATCGTCCCTAAACCGTCCCTAAATCTGTTGTTGAGTCCTAAATTTTAGGGACGGTTTCAAATCCGTCTCCAAAATTGGAAACGGTCCAATTTTGGAGACGGATGGTTTGCCGTGTCTAATCGGTTCCCATTTAAAAACGGATTAGACACGACTGCGCGGTACCCAAATTTGGGAACGGATTAGTGACGGATTTCGTCGTGCGTCCCTAATCCGTGTCTAATCCGTTTCTAAATTTAGAAACGGAAATGTCGGTTCCTAAATTCCGTCCCTAATTTCCAATTTTCTAGTAGTGCTCGTACGTAAACTGGTTGCGTTGTCCGTCGAATTATGGACAGCCTTGCAATCCGTAATTACAGACGGTTTACGGATTTATTTTTCTATCCGTATTTACGGACGGATTACAAATATTTTTATTTTTACGATGCGTATTTATGGACTATTAACTCATAGACGGATTATAGATGAATTCTTCGGTTCCTAAATCATAAATTTATAGTAGTGAATGACATGCATGTATGTATATATATATATATGTATATTACAATTATTAATATAATAATAATAATAGTTATATCCGAGTGCGTCACCAAAGATATCTTATAGGCGAAGAAACTTCCTCCACTCAAACCCTAAAAAAGGGAATATTATACACATAGAGAATGATATAAAGAGAAAGCATAAAAAAATTCCAAAATTCCTTTTAATTTTAATAAATAATATATAAATAAATAAATAAATAAAGCTTCTCCTTTCTATCATCGTCTTCTCTCTATAGCTCTCTTCTCTCTTTCCTTTTTGTTGTATTTCCCTCTTAATTCACATCCTATTTCGCATTTATATTTGATTCTCCACCATTTTTTTTATTTTAAGTTTTTTTTTTCTCTTAAAGATCCATCAAACTTTATTAAAGAAGGAAGAACAAAGAAAAGAAAGGGAAGAAGAACAATGGTTTTCTCATCAGTCTCGAGCTTTTTAGATCCTCCCAATTGGTCACAGGTATTCTTCTTCTTCTTTAGCAAATTTATAATTTTATCTCCCTTAATTTCTCTGTTGATTTATTGATTCGTATATTAATAATTTTGATTCACGAGTAAAAGATATTCGTATTCCATTTTCTTTCATCTTTAATCCTTTTTTTCCCTTTCTATATACCAAATATATAGTCTTTTCTTTCTTTATAATCGCAACCCTCCCCCATATACCAAATATATACTGAGTTTTTTTTTTGGAAAAATCTCAATTTATATATATATATATATATAATCACACCACATTTTGTGAGTTATGTTTTTTCCTCTTTCATGAAATTCATGATCTTTTTGTCTTGTTATTGATAGAAGATATATATTTTGTACTTTTGTAGTTCATCATAAATGATATCAGAAGAATTTATATATATAAATGATATTATCATGAAATCGGATAAAATTTTGATTAAAATGTTTTATTTTTGTTTTATTGATTTTTATAGTTGCAGACGAATTCGAATCAACAAGAAAGTGGAAGTGTAATTTATGCTCATGATGTCTTATCTCACCAACTTCCTCCTCTTCCCACAAACCCTAACCCTACCCACCACAATGTTTCCGCCGGAACCATCGGAGGTGACGGTGCTCCGGCGAGGGTTTCCGGAGGCGGCTCAATTGCTGAACGAGCAAGGCTTGCGAAAATCCCTCTCCCCGAAGGACCCTTAAAGTGCCCTAGATGCGATTCCGCAAACACTAAATTCTGTTATTACAATAACTACAGCCTCTCTCAGCCTCGTCACTTCTGTAAGGCCTGTCGCCGTTATTGGACACGTGGCGGTGCCTTAAGGAACGTTCCGGTCGGTGGAGGTTGTCGGAGGAACAAGAAGGGTAAAACCGGTAATACAAATAAGTCATCTTCTTCGTCGAACAAACAGACGGTCGTGACTTCCAGTTCAACCACCGTCCAGTTGCCGACAAATAGTCAGTTTCCGTTTTTGCCCTCTTTGCAGAACCTTAGTCAACTTGGTAACATCGGTCTGAACTTTTCCGCCATTAACGGAAACAACAGGAATGGTAACAGTAACAGTAACAGTTTAATGAATGAATTAGGGTTTCTTCATGTCGGAACCGGAGCGAATTCTTCCGGTTTAATGATCAACAACAATAACGAGAATAATATTCTGACATCTAATCAGTTCTCGCTCTTCGATTCAACGCCAGGATTATACAGTTTTCAGACCGAGGGCAATATAGTAAACAATGTAATCGGACTATCTTCTTCGCCGGCTTCCATGGCGGTTAGTAGGATTTCTCAGATGGCACCGGTTAAGACGGAAGAAACTCATTTGGTTAATTTGTCCAGACCGGTTTCCGGTTTAACACCGCCGGCGAATCATCAATCTAATCAGTATTGGATGGGTTCGGGTTTTTCTGGATCTTCTTCTAATGATCATCTCTCGTGAATCTTATGATGATGATGAAGATTAAGATGAACGGTCAGGATCTATTGCATGCAGAGACAGTAATAATGATCACGAAGGAGTATACTGAAAGGTAAATTTGTAATTTCATCTTTTAATTAGTTATTTTATTTTCATTATAGTCATTATGTGTGCTCTTGTCTTCTTTTTTTTTTTTTACTTCAATTTGTTATGTTCATTTTGACCGAGGCTTTATAAGAGTTTAAATCTCGTTGTTATACTTTATGAACTCCGTATTTAATATATTTTTAATTATATATACATAAATAATGTATTATAAGTTAATTTATGATGGATAAATCCATTAAAAAGATTTTAGAGTTTAATAAAGTAAAAGTGGGTTTTACTGACAAAAGGATCTGACCATATGATTCAATTAATGTCTCTCCTAATTTAGAAAAGTTTTGATATTCCCATTAAAGCTTAGTATATTTATTTTCTCATATTTTTAGGAGCTTCTTCTTTGTACTTTTTGCAGTCATATATATTAGAAATACATGCATGCACATTTACCTTCCTTTTTTTTCACAAAAATTTATATATATTTGCATATTTAGTACAACAAATATGTATATACATACCAACATAGAATTCCCAACTCATATTTCGAATCACATTCAAAATGTTTTATTAAATTATTCATTCTGAATCAGAAATAAATTTAGATTATAAGATAGGAATTTTGACCATTTAAAAAAAATATAATAGATATAATTGGATGGGTTCGGGTTTTTCTGGATCTTCTTCTAATGATCATCTCTCGTGAATCTTATGATGATGATGAAGATTAAGATGAACGGTCAGGATCTATTGCATGCAGAGACAGTAATAATGATCACGAAGGAGTATACTGAAAGGTAAATTTGTAATTTCATCTTTTAATTAGTTATTTTATTTTCATTATAGTCATTATGTGTGCTCTTGTCTTCTTTTTTTTTTTTTACTTCAATTTGTTATGTTCATTTTGACCGAGGCTTTATAAGAGTTTAAATCTCGTTGTTATACTTTATGAACTCCGTATTTAATATATTTTTAATTATATATACATAAATAATGTATTATAAGTTAATTTATGATGGATAAATCCATTAAAAAGATTTTAGAGTTTAATAAAGTAAAAGTGGGTTTTACTGACAAAAGGATCTGACCATATGATTCAATTAATGTCTCTCCTAATTTAGAAAAGTTTTGATATTCCCATTAAAGCTTAGTATATTTATTTTCTCATATTTTTAGGAGCTTCTTCTTTGTACTTTTTGCAGTCATATATATTAGAAATACATGCATGCACATTTACCTTCCTTTTTTTTCACAAAAATTTATATATATTTGCATATTTAGTACAACAAATATGTATATACATACCAACATAGAATTCCCAACTCATATTTCGAATCACATTCAAAATGTTTTATTAAATTATTCATTCTGAATCAGAAATAAATTTAGATTATAAGATAGGAATTTTGACCATTTAAAAAAAATATAAATAGATATAAATCTAAGTGTAGAATTATATATTAATTATTTTTATTTATAAATTATCATATAATAAATAAATTATGGTAATTTCTTTCAATTTAAACAATGAGTTCTCATACATTGATTGATGGTTTAATTTGAAAGTAAATACTATAGTTCATGTATAAAAATAAAAAAATACTAATCCATATATTATTCTTGTATTTTCGAACAAATTTATATATTTTAATGAAACTACACTTTAAAGAATTATAGAAGTCGATATTATTAGTCTAGTTGCATGTAATTTTTGAGGAAATATAGAATATTTGTTATTAAGTTAGTATAATGACTACATCATTGTTTTCGATTAGTTAAACTAATTATGGCGACCGTTATCATCAAATAATAAGATGAATGATAATGTATGTGACACCATGAAGTCAAAACAAAAGACATTATCGTTGTAATGTTGTTATAAGATTGTCGAATATATGTTTTCACAATTTAATTCTAGAGCGTAAATATCATTATATCTAAATCGGGATAACCGAAAATTATGATATTATATCAAATATGAATTTTAATCTGAATAAATATAAAAAAATTAATTCTAAAGTTTAATATTGTACAATACATATATATATAAATTCATTATTTATATTATAATTAATGTGGAACAATATAAGTAACAAAATTCAGTGATTAAATCCGTAAATAAATAGATTTACAAGCCTCTTGAATTCTAATTAATGTGAATATTATCTTTGATACGAATATTATCATGGTAAGATTTCCATCGAAATTAGAATTAATCGATCTTAGGTTAATGGTAAAGCCCTTATAATTAAGACATAAAGTGAATATAATGATCTTCCAATTATATGAATAATGTGTGCCTCTAAAGAATGTCACAGAAAACAATGCATGCAGACATTATTATTCTTTACATTCTCTAAACAAAACATAAAGTGATGTTCGAATTTTTACTGTGGGGTCGAAATCATTACATCTACTTTATTTTTCTTTCGATAAAGCAAAATTGTATTTTTTTTCTTTTATTTTGTTAATCTTTTTTTATGTCTTGTGATTTACAGAAATACGAAAATATTGTTTTAATAACGTGGCATAAATATTTCAGTATGATCGCATAATGGAAACGTTTTTTATTTCCTTTATTACCTTTTTTTCCTTTACATGAGTAAAAATAATGTTGCACTGATTGAAGTAAAATCTTAGTCTAGCTTTTTATTTATTGGTGTTACTTATTCGTTGAACTGATAAAAATATTTTTAGTTAAAAAAAGATAATATAATATAACATTACTTTTATGTTTAGATTCGATTTTATAGTGTAAATACGAATGTTTAATATTAAAATATTTAAATCACGATGATTCAAATTTTGATACATATTATATAAATTTCGTTTTAATTAAATCTAAAATTTAACTCATGATTTTTAGTCTTATCATTTGTGATAATCTATAATTTAGATCATAATTAATATAAATCAATACAACATAACAAACAATATTAAAATATACATCATATCCAAATTCAAAGTGTCAAGAACTAAAAAAATTATTTTTATATGGATTTTTATTCCATAAAGATACATTCATATGTCTAAAAAAATCTATGATCGAAGATGGTCGTTTTCCTTCTTCCAAAGATGCTCGGAATTAGCGACATTGATGATTTGGTCGTTGCGGTTGCGATTGCGTTTGCGTTTGCGATTTGCGTTATGAGTTGAGTCTTCCCCCTTTTCTTCGTTTTTTCACTTGTAGCCCAATATGATATGGGCTTATGGGCTTTTTGTGATTTCATTTTTTGAAAGGTGTTAAAATCTAATTTTTTATATATATGGATTGTGTAACTCTTTAACCTCGAGTTAGTTTTTCAAATTATTTATAAACCCATATTTGTTATTATATTAGAGTTTGATTTGTTTCGATTTAAATATATCTAATATGTCACCAATTGCGATGTCCACGTTCTAAGATCGAATCTAGACTTTTATGTTGTGTCAAACATGGTTTGAGTCTAACGAATCCCAAAATATAATTTAAGAGTTTAGAGTTATCCAATACCATATATATATATATATAAGTCCAAAGTTCATGTCATAGCCAACATGGGACAATTTATTATAACACCCACCTCACGCTCAGGCTCGGTTTTGAAGTTTGGACAAGGCAAACGATGGCCCAATATCGGTATATTCAAATCGAGACGAATCATGCTCTGATACCATGTCAAAATATGTACTTTGACCTAATTAATCTCAAAATTTAGTTCAAGAGTTCAGGGTTGTCCGATATTTCATATATATATAAGTCCAAAGTTCACAATTTATCATAACATATAGTGTTATAGTACATTGACTAAGACATAAACTATTAATTCATGTATATGAATTGTTCAAATTTAAAATCTTGAACTAGTTTTAAGATTAATTAGATTCAAATCTATATTTATCATTCTTCGATCATTGTATTCGGGAGGAACTTACTTTTGTCTATTAGGAAACCCTTGTAAGCTACATACTTATTATTATAATTCTAATTATGTAACTTAATCACACCTTAATTCGCTTTTTTTCCCATTGGAGCCTTAATTTCTTAGTCTAATAGTTGATAGTAGTTTGACACGCCACACATTCATATAGTTTTTTGGTATAAATATGTCATAATTCAATTATTGACTTCCTTTATATACGTCACAAGTGCAAGACTCCCAATTTATCTAAAAAAAACTCTCTAATTCATTATTCATATTATTGGGAAGTTGGACGAATAAAAAAAAATATAATAGTAAGACCAGTAATTTCCTAAAAAATTATATATATAAAAACTTATATGAAGATTTTTTAAAAGTAAGAAGTCTTTAATTTGTATAAATATATTACTAGTCAAGCAAAAGCTCTCTTTCTTGATGATGAAGGATAATAATTTTGGCAGAAGGAAACATAAAATAAAAAGAGAAGAGGCTTGCAAAAAAAAATGTGCATTTAAATATGTATCATTGTTTTTGTTGATTTATATACAAAATGTATAAAATAATTATTGGAACAATTAAAAATGGAATTTTGTTCAATATTTTGAACGTATTATCATGTTTATTCTAATAATTATTGATAGCTTTTATTTAAAATTTGTGCTTCGACGTAATTGAGGTTTAAATGATCACTAGGCCTAAACAAAAAAGGAAAAAAAAAAATTTCGCTCAGGGTTGAAGTTTTTTCTTTTAAAATTATTTCGTTACCAAATAATATTTATATATATAGTTAATATCGCATAAACAGGTATAAGATAGTATATAGTTGAATCTAAAATAAGTTTGTGATATATGCGTGCAGTATTCAATAGCTTGATTGACTTCTCTACGTTTTTATTATATGCATGACGTAAAACAAATGATAATTTCTATTTAAATATATCAAAAAATATGATCGATAATAAAAAAAAATAGTTTTTTTAGTTATAAATGATCATGATGTGTCGTTTAAATGTTTGGATAAATATTATATTGATATTATATATATAGATATTTATAATGAAAAAATCAATTTCAGGTATATTTAAATTTTAAAATTAGATTATATATAATTATATGGAAATTTGACGATACACATTTTTTCAAAAAATATGGTGTTTTTTATATTTTATTTTTTAAACTATTACATATAAATTTTTAAAAAAAATCCAAATGAGAAACTATTTGAGAAATTCCTTTATATTTTAGGCAATTTGCGATATGTAATATTATCAAAAGCATCACTGTCTACTTCGTATGGGAAGCCTTACTTGAGGAAATTAATTAATGATCACATGACTTATTTTTGTTTGTATTATAAAGTCATCATTTATAGGTATAAAATTGCCTATTTTGTCTAATATAAAATTAATATTTTAGTCAATGCATCTCTGTTATTAATCCCTCCTTGCATTTTCTTTAATTAATTCTGCTAATTATATTTAAGGATTAGATTAGCTAAAGTAGAAGAAGTAGGTCAATTGGTTTTTTCCGAGTTGAGTATACCCGAAATTATATTAGACTTGTTGCGTATTAGGTCAGTGATATAATTATTTATTTGTTTGTACAAAAATTAATTTATGAATTAGTTTAATTTGTATGAAAATATTTTCATTTTTTGAAAAAATATTTATATTTGTTGAGAACAAAATCAAATAAAAGTAAATTATAAATTTGTAAATTTATCAAGAAACTAAAAATAAGAAAATATAGCAAATCATGAGCCCGCCAATTTGTAATGAAAATATAAAAAGTATAATTATCCATGTTAACTAAAAGCACAAATATATTTGACTTAATAATCCAGATTAAAATTTTATAATATTATTATATTACTATGATCGGTTTATCTCGTACTGATAATTTGTAGTAGGGAATATTTTTAAAATTAATTGCTTGATTCAACAAAAATTCTTGTATCAAAATTGTTAATTAATCAAAATTATCTAAAGCTAAAGAGTATAAATTATGATGCACCGACGTTGTGTTCCCTTTAATTATCGTGACCTCATGGCCTTTTTTTTATTTAAAAAAAATATTAATTATTAGTAAAAAAATAAACATAAGAAAAAATGGAAGAGATAAATTTGTATTTAATATATTTTATAATTATGTAAGATATTAAAATATGATTTATATATAGATAACAAAAACAAATTTTGACTTTTTTTCACGAGGGTTGTCTTTGTAAATTTTATTATATATATTATTTGGATTATATCTATATATATATATTTAAATTTAACAATATTTGACAATTCAATTTCCATTAAATTGCCAATAACGATTTTGGATGAGACAAATTGATAAAAAAATCGAATATATACAATGGCATGTACAAGGTTGATTTCTCATCGAATCAAAATAAATACACGTGCCAACACCATGATTAAAGACTTATATAGATTATAAAAATCTGTATTTACTGCAAAAATTAATGCATGTACAATTTATAAATAAAAACATGAAGGCATGTACGGAATTTAATATATATATATTTTTTGATAAAAATACTGAGGAAAAGTATAGCCTGACAGGGCTCGCGTGCATTTCAATTATTTAAAGTTGTCTCATTTTAACAATTCAGAAAGTGGGTCGATATGTTTTTTTTTATCTTTCGATAATTATTATTGGTGTAAAAATACGTATCATAAAAATATTTGTATTTTTATACTGTTTACAGTATATTATATAACAAATATCCACGTAACATAGTGCAATTTTGTGACAAAAAAGTAACGAAGCCCAAATACCAGCTGAATATTAGGTTATTTAAAATTTGGTATATTACAAAAATAAAAGAAAAATAATCAAAGTCTCTCTATCCCATATTTGAATCCTCTTCTAAAAAAGTTAATTGGATAGATATGTAGTAAATATTAAGATTTGTAGTTTTTTAATATAAAATTTTAATTTTTTGGCTTAAGATGTATGATACTATTTATATATTAAAATCAGTATTTTAAAAATTATTAGACGTTAATAAGACGCTAATGTTTTATAATAAGGAATTCATTATTACTAAATGTTTTTAAATTTTATAAATTGTATATATCAAATTTTTATTTTCTTTTTTAAAATTTTAAAGTGTAAAAATAACACAAATAATTATTTTAAACCGATTTTAATTTTCTATTTTTTATAAATATCAAATTAATATTATTTTTATAAATTAAAAATCTAAATTTATAGACGAAACTTTCATATAACTAAATTGGAAAGAAATAATTTTTTTATTATTAATAATGGATAATTAAAGCAGATGAGAGCATGAGAACAATGTACGTGCAAAAGTGAGGCTTATATGGAAATCTTATTTATTTTCAACCTCTCATGTTATTTTTGTACTTTTAATTATTTAAATTAAAAATTATTGGGTTTTAAAGTAATAAATAATGTAAATCTGACGCAGATTCTGTCCCCATACGAGATTATGCACACATTATTCGACACGCACATATAATTTTTAGTTATTTATTTATTTGCTAAAAAACGTATTTGAGCAACATGTTACTAAAAAAATTATTTATGTCTAGAATTTGAATAAAAAAAATATTTAGCATTTTGAATCTTTAAAAGATAAATAAAATAAATAACTTATGCTAAACTATCTTGCCGAAATTTGTAAGTATTTCGTAAATATTCATTTGTATCAGTTTCAGATATAAACAATTTTATAAAATAAATACGTCGATTGGAAACTAAAAAACTGTACAATTGTATATTTTTTGTCAACTAAAATATCTCGATAAAATTTACTTTATAATAAATTTGCAGAGAAAAAGACAAAAAAGAGTTTGCAATAAAAATAATAATAATAATAAATAATAAATAAAATGTAGAGAGCCCATTCTCAGTCGCATTCAATATTTCAGATCTTGTCTCTCCCAATTCGCCATAAAAATAAGACTGTCAAACCAGAATAATGTTACCTCCCAATTATTCCCCCTGAAACGCCGCCGTTTTGTTTTATAACGTTAAACTTATTACCTAAAATAAATAAATATCAACATTTTTCTCCTAATATTTCACAACAGATTTTCTTTTTAAGACATAAATTCAAGTTTATTATATATTTCATTTATATCGATATATTTATTGATACGTGGATACTCTTTTATTAAAAATTTTGATACAAATAAATGCAAAAGTTTAGCTAAATTTTACAAATATAACAAAATCGCTATAATTTTAGCTACAGTTTTTGAAAATGCATATAATTCAAATATTTTATAAACAAATGAAAATAATAAAGGTCCGATATTTCGATTTATAAATCGGAATATTATTACATTGGGAAGGGAAAAGCGGCCACTTGGACTCCACGAGAAAATATTTCGATTTAGCGTGTTTGTTGGCTTTTAATATTAAATTTGACTTAATAATAAAACAAATTATTTAATATTAACTTAATTGTAAAAAATGCACCGATATCTTTTTAACTATTTTCAATTATGATCTATAATTTAATTATTTCCCGCGTGATTTCATATATAATAAATTATTCATATTAAATATTTCACAATGCTTGAATTAATTTATTTAATTAAAAAATATATTTTTGAAAGAAAAAAAATATCCATTCTCTATAAATTAAGGAATAAACATAAAACATATATTTTGTAAACTTGAGAAACAATTCGTTCGTATAACTCAACATTTATCCGTACAGGTATTGATGAAAAAATAGCATTCATATTAGTTTATATAAATATAGAAACATTTATATCTTTAAATTTTAGGAATTTTTATTTCTAATTTAAGTTATATTTATTATGTTTTTTAAATATTGTATTAGAGTTTCAAAGCTATTTTAAAACATATTTAAAACCCAATGTATTTTTTTTTTATTGAAACAGATTATTAAATAAAAAAACATTAATCTGATAAGTGATAATTAAAAAAAATCCCGATAAAAAGAAATAGAAAAAAGAGAGAGGGAAAAAAGAAAGAGAAAATATCTGACAGCTGCCCGAAGTCACAGAGTAGTTGTAGCATACTGATACGGGCAGCTGATGAATTCTGCCCGCCGGGTAGCCCCAAACTCCAATGGAGTCTCTCTCTATCTCTGACGTTTTTTTTAATTAATTCACTTAAAAAAATAAAATAAAGAAAAAACAATAAAAATTTTAAAAACCAATTTTCTCCGTCTTTGTGTACATAAATGTGAATGAACTTCCCTCTCCTTTCATTAACCAAGCGAGAGGCCAACCACCTCTCTGGTCCACCGTGGCGCCGGATTCCTGCGGCGGAGAACCTCTCCGGCTGCAGGGGGTGAAATGCTAGTGACCTTAGCCGCCGGAGATTTGGTATGCGCATAAACATATAGAGCTTTTACTGAATCTGTCTGTGTAGAGGTAGAGAGAGAGAGAGAGAAAGAGTCAGAGAGGCGGAGATGGGGCAGAGCGCGAGCTGTGGAGCGAAGCAGGACCATGACATATTCTCCGCCGTGCAGTGTGGCGACATCACGGCGGTGCGTGCAATTCTGGCGGCGGAGCCCAGCCTCCTTAAACAGAAGACTGTCCATGATCGTCACTCTGTTCTTCATATCGCGGCTGCTAGTGGCCAGATCGAGGTCCGTTTACTGGTTTTCTCTGTGAATCTCGCTGGAATCTGGTGCATCAATTTTCAATTCGTGGAATATGAAAGTTCTTGCTTAAAGTTTCCAAAACAGATCAATGGAGCTGGATTATCTGATTTATTCTTGTTAGATTCGCGATTACTGATGTCTTTCTGTTTGTTTTTACTTATCAGATTTTGTCTATGCTTCTGGAACTAATTACAAATCCAGACGTGATAAACCGTAACAAACAGGTTAGTAGAAATCGATTCGCGTTTTTCTGATTATATGCTGCTTCTGTTATTCCACATTCGGAATATTTTTGAAAATTTTCTGCTGGTTTTTCTGATTTCCATTCGTCTAGACTCCATTGATGTTGGCCGTGATGAATGGGAAGATCTCCTGCGTGAAGAAGCTCATTGAAGTCGGGGCTAATGTATGCCAATCCACCATCAACTATTATTTAATCACAATCAGTATGAGTTCTGGATTGAAATCTGTGGTCAATTTATGAAACTTTTGCAGATTTTGTTGTTTGATTCTGCCAATCGACGAACATGTTTGCATTATGCCGCATACTATGGACATGCTGATTGTGTTCAAGCCATTCTTTCAGCTGCTCAATCAAGCCCCGTTGCTGTTCATTGGTTAGTAGCCACTTAGATCGATGTTTCTAATCAAATATTGAAACGAAAATTGACATATGGAATCTAATTTTAGGGGATATGCAAGATTTGTGAACATTAGAGATTCCAAAGGAGCGACTCCATTGCATCTTGCAGCTCGTCAAAGTCGACCTGAATGTGTACATGTCCTATTAGACAGTGGTGCTCTCGTTTGTGCATCTACCAGTGTCTATGGGTATATGACTTTCTTCTTAACAATCTTTTCTACAATATCAGTATTTACAGGCGTTTAAACTGATTGAAAAACTTACAGTTCTCCACGAAGTACACCTCTTCATTTAGCAGCCAGAAGTGGATCCATTGATTGCATCCGTAAATTACTTGCTTGGGGTGCTGATCGTCTTCAAAGAGACGCTTCTGGGTATATATATACATATATTCTTTATATTCAACCCTCTAGAATCAGAATAAGCTAAAGTTCACCATTTTGTGTGCAGGAGAATTCCATATCTAGTTGCTCTGAAACACAAACATGGAGCCTGTGCTGCTTTGTTAAACCCATCATCAGCAGAACCTATTGTTTGGCCATCACCATTGAAATTCATCAGTGAGCTTAATAACGAAGCAAAAGCTCTTCTAGAAGATGCTCTAATGCAAGCTAACAAAGAGAGGGAGAAAACTATTCTTAAAGGAACTGCTTATTCCCTCCCATCACCGTCTCCCTCAGAAACTGCTTCAGAAGCCATATCTGAGGTATTTACACCGTCTTATTTACCATAATTACCGAATTGTTACGGTACAATTAGGGTGGTCAATCTGGGTTATCCGGATCGACCCGAATCGGACCGATCCGAACAACCCGAATCGTTTAGAATATAAGTTACCCTAAAAATCTATACGAGTTCAAATTTCTGAACCTGTTCGGGTTCGGGCGGTCCGATTCGATTTCGGGTTGAATCCAAACAACCCAAACAATCCAATTTAAAAAATATAAAAATAAAAAAATAATTTAATATTTTTAAAAGTTATATAAACACTAAAATATATTAATATATTTTCTTTTATATATATATATATTTATTTTATATTTGATATTTTTATTTTGTTTTATATTAAGAAAAAAATTATCTAAAGAATTCTAAAATCGAATAACCCTAAATTATGTATAACACCCGAAAAACCCGAACTCGAATAATCCAAACTACCCGAAAAACCCAAATATCCAAATGTAATTCGGATTATTTGGGGTTCAATGCTTTTGACCCCGAACCCAAATACCCGAAAACATTCGGGTTCAATACGGATTCAATTTTTCAAAACCCAAAGAACCCGAACCGAAACCCGAAGAATCCAAACCCAGATTGGCCACCCCTAGATACAATAAACAAATATTTACGTCATTTAACGTGTGTATCATCAATGCAGAAAAGTGATTCCGAGCTATGTTGCATTTGCTTTGAACAAGTATGCACAATTGAAGTTCGAAATTGTGGTCATCAAATGTGTGCACAATGCACATTGGCTCTTTGTTGCCATAAAAAGCCAAACCCAACAACTTCAACCATTAACCCTCCTGTCTGTCCCTTCTGTAGAAGCTCGATCGTCCGTCTAATCGTCGCCCAAAACAATAATACTAAGAACCAAGACGATATTGACCGCGAATCAACGGATATTACCTCTTCTAAATCGAGAAAACATCGAAGATCGACGAATTTGAGTGAGGGAAGTAGCAGTTTCAAAAGCTTATCAGCCGTTGGATCATTAGGAAAAATGAACGGCCGTGGTTCAGGTAGAATTGCTGCCGATGAATGGATTGATAAACCATTTCCATGAACTTTGAGAATCAATAGGGTGAAATATTTTGATGGGAACAAATTTAAAAGGTGGAATTGGATATAGTTGCAAAATTCAAAAGATGCATGGGGGAAATTGTGAAAATGTATAAATATAAATCCGTTTATGGAATGATTGTAGATTTTGGGGGGTATGGATGAAATAAGAAAATTAGGGGAATGTCTACCACTTATTATTACTATTTAGGTTGGTAAGTTTGGCATTTGGTTGTTTTGTATTATTTGTTTACTTCATATTGAAGGAGCCAAATTCTTGTCTTTAACCTTTTTTAATGATTATACCAAATAATTAAAGAATTGTAAGGTACAAATTGATTAAAATGGTAATTACGGTGCAAATCCTAAAAAGGTAAAAAAAAAATAGGAATTATCTTAAAATGTTGGCTGCTGATAGAGAGACCAAAAATGACAACTTTAAAAATATATTTGAAATTTTATTAGAGTTTTAATCTTATTCTTATTTGAAAAAAATTAATTTCAATTTTATTTTTACAATATTAGTATTCTCAAATTGTCCGTGCGATCCGTGTGATTCATATGATCTGTGTGATTTTATTTACTCAAATAACTCATGAAACCTTCGAAATTGTTGAAAATCGTTAAAATTTGTTGAAAACGTTCAAAAATAATTGAAAATCGCTCGAAAATCATTAGATGTTTGACTCCATCTTATCTCATACAATTATTTTATATTTTTCCTTTTTTTTCTTAATTTTTTAGGACCAACCATATGTCATTTCTTTATTTTTTATTTAAAAATTCATTAGTTAAATATAGTTTTATATGCAAATTGACATCTTTGTCTTGGATGGACTGTGCTTACCAATTTACAATATTATTTCTGATTGTCTAATCACGCATGGTATAATATAATCTTGTTTTAGCACAATAATTAAAATCCATTTTTAGCCACTTTGATTTCTTTATATATTTTTAGATGATATTTATGTTTTTGTATGGTCAGTTACAATTTTTTAATCCGAATTTACTTTATTATGACTATTTAAAATTCAAATTATTACTTATTTTAATGTTAAAATCACCTTAAAAAAAAGAGATATAAAATATAGATTATCCGAAATTTTCTCAAACGCGTTTGAGCCGAAAGATGATAAGTTGAAAATATGTCGGCAACGTAAGATTAAAAGTTTTAAAAATTCTAAAAATTAATGTATAATCTAATTGTCCTTTTGTTTTTAACCATGATTAAAGAAATAATATTCAAGTAATTATTGGACCCACTTGTGTGGGGTAATTACTTCATCAACACCGGAAGGAATATATGCTCCTCGTATGTTTCATATATTATATACCCTTTGCCCTATTCAATATTCAATTATAACACGAACGAACATTTTAAAGGTAAAAAAAAAAATTACTGCGACTGACGTGTTTCGAATATTAATCAGACATTGTTCTTTACTTTTTTTTCACCTTTATTTATAATTACTATTTAAATTTATTAATTAAATGGGCTGTGTTTGTAATATTTGGGAATGAATTCGATGCAAAGCTATCTATCATTCGTGTTCAAATAAATAACATATATGTTTCTTTGCGCCTTGCAATTTCTATTATTAGTAAAAAATTTGATTAATTTCAGATTTTTATGATACCCAAAAACTTTTGTTTTGTTGATTATAATTAAATAGTAAAAATTTAATTCTTCATATAACAACTTCATTTCAATTATTAAAATTAAATTCCATATTTATATATAGACTCCAATCATATAAACAAACATTTATTTAAATAATAATACATTGCGGTAAACATCCGATAATGTCCGTTTTGGACGTCCCTTCTTCATGCTTACTCCAATGTCTTTTTCTGGAATTTTTAAAAAATTAATAATTTAAATACGTGGAGCACAAAAAGTGGGACCCAGTGGGGTCATATGATTGGACATGATAGGACACGTGGAGGGATCAGATGGGCCAAAATACGATAAAAGAAAGGCCTGATGACACCTAACTGCTCATTGGGGGCCCATTTCTTCTGTCCTTTTTCTTTGTACGTTTTTTTTCCCGCAATTATTTCTTTTCATATTTCAAAATTCATTTTAATATATTTTTATATCTATAAATATAAAATAATTAAATAATATAGTGATTTAAAACTATATTAAAATACAGAATACTTAACATTTAATTATTAAAGTAAAGATTAAAAGTTAAAATATAACTATATAGAAATATTACGTTTTGTTGGGGTTTCTCTTAATTTTTTAAAATATATATGTATATTAAAACTTTTATGTAAAAGTAAATTTAAGAATGTGAAACGTAGCAATCTCATATCTTCAAAATAAATGAAAATAAGACATATCATCCTTGTTGTCTAATATATCATAACATCAATTGTCCTTGAAATCGTTTTCATAATTGAAAGATATATGGAATTTAATGAAAATCAACTCAAATAATTAGTATCTAACACCATATATCCACATGAAATATGGGATAAAATATTCTGAATTACATCTTCGATAAATTTACGATTTACATCTCTAATAAAATTTTTATTTATTATAAAAATCATTTTTATATTTGTATGATATAATTCAAATAACAAAAAATATAATTTTTAAATGACATCTTTTGTTTATCATGATTAATGTAATATAAAGATATTAATATATTGTTCATTCGTAGTTTCAATATGATATATATTTATACTAGTATCATTCAAGTTGAACAAATTTTAAATTTTGATGAATATAATAAGATATTTTCAATTGTATTTTTTTACCTTTTGGTATAAAAAAATTTGTTGTTTCCAAACCTCAATTTGTGCACATCTTAAAATTTATATACACATGTAGTTGATCCTATTTTAAATTTGACAATTTTAAATAATAGTATATTATAGCACTGGCTGTGAGGCTTATATCATAGTCTTATATCTTGAATTAATACATTTAAATTATAAATATATTAATTTAAATTACATAACAATGTAATGACGAAGGAAAATAAAATATTAGAATTAATTCAAATAAATTAAACAATTTTAAATTAAATAAAGGCATAATAAAATTAAAAAATAAAACAAAACATTATATATTGAAAATGAAAAATAAAACATTTTATTAATTTTTTTCTAGGATGAATAAAAATATTCTATGATGAATAAAAATATTCGTGTCATCAACAATTTGATATAATTTTTAATTCATTTACATTAGAAGTTTTGTATTAGATTTCAATATATATTTCAAAAATAAATTTGATTTATAAATGTATATATATTAAATTATAATTTGTACTTTAGTTTAAATTTGAATTATAATAAAGGAGTTGATGGGTTTTGATAAAATAAATAAATAGGTTTGGAAGTTTCGAAAAATATCTTAATGCAAAAGCTCGTGTGTGCCTGACAGAAACACGTCATTGACTGCTTCACTTGGGTCCCCTTCTGTGTCATGTGGAGGCTTCCCGCTTTGTATTTGGATCAATTTGATTATATTGTTTTTAAAAAATTCTCATTATTTATTATAATCAAAATTATATAAAGTCAACAATTACTTAATACTAATTAGAAAATTTACTAAATATACAGAAATGTATTAGTGTTTTTTGGTGAAAATATTTCATTATAAGTGTTCATATTTGACAATAAAATAAAACCACTATTAAATCCAAAGTTCATTTGTAATGAAGAAATTTTCGAAGACTTGGCAAAGAATTTTAAATTATAAATTTACGTATTCATATTATTTTAGTCTCAAATCCAACATTTCCAAAAAAAAAAGCTACAAATAAATTATAAAATTGTTATTTTGTATTCCCATGTCATGTCAACATGATATAACTTTTAACAAACGTTGGAAATATTGATAGTATCTAAAAATAAGTATCCAAAAAATATGTTTTTTTTTTCTAGATTTTGAAAAATTATAACCGAATTTAATTCATTTGCTAAACCTACCAACATTTATAATAGTATGCATTCTTGCATTTCATAAAGTAGGGATATTTCTTTAATATACCATTATATTATCTAGTTTCGACATAAAGATAATACACATATTTTGAACCATAATCTTCGTTACATGGTATCAAAGTCTGATTCATATCGATTTAAATTTATCTGCCAAATTAGAATGAAAACGTGTGTGTATTATTAAGTCTAAACCTTGTTTAAATAGAATTACAAACCCTAATACGACTATGCGTAATTACAAAAACATCCTTATACATAATTAACCCTAATACGCCCCCTCAAGTTGGAGCATGAAGATCTCGAATGGTCATAATAATGACAACCTTTGTCTACTTCTTGTTGCCGGAGACAATGGGTGTCCCGATCGAGGAGATGGGAAGGGTGTGGAAGTCACACAAATTTTGGGCTAAGTACATTCCAGATGATGTTGTTGCAGGCAACCCAAAGGATGGTTTGGATTCTAGGGTTTAATCTTTTCGGTTTATTTGTTTTGAGTAAGAATTTCAGTAGACTTTATTTCAGTGGACTTTGTTTCTTTAATAAAAAAATACAAAATAGAGTGATTTTGGTGGAGGCACCTCACTCGAAAATATTTATTTTCTATTTTTATTTTTTTAAAGGTGATTAGGTTAAATGCATGAATTTTATGGCTTATGTTGTTTTATTTAAGGAACTTCCACGACTCACAAACATAGCTACCGGTTGAAGCTCTAAAATGGTAATGAAGAAGAAGAGGGGGCAAAAATCGGTAGTGAAACATAGTAAAAGAAAAGAAAAAGGGATATACCGTGAAGAGCCACCCCTTCTTTCTCTAACCTCTTTATTTTCATTCGTTTCGAATTCAATCTCAAATTGATTCGGTCAAACATAATTTTTCTAAAATGAATTCATTTTAATAATTAATTAATATGTTTTTATTTTTTTTATAAAAAGTAGATTATTTATTAATTCCAATATTTATATTCTACACAAATATTATAAATATATTGTTTGGTCTTGCATGATAAATTTTAAATTTGTGATTTTTGAGTTACCGTTTTTAGGGTAAAAAAATATCTCACCTCACCTCATATCTCTTTCTGATTTCATTAAAAAAGTTTCAAAAGTTTTCAAAATTCGTTAAAAAATATATCAAAATCTTGAAATATTATCATTATCTTCGGATAAATATCACGTGATACCGTCGGATAAGGTATGTATACGTGATAAAATTCATTGTTAGGTTTTTACCATCTTCGTATAAAAAGTTTTCATATTTTACTAGTTCTCTAAAATTTTTCCATGTTTACACACATTGTATCATATTATGGGACTATTGTGACACTCCGCGTTGTGTGACAACGTGGTACAACTTTGCAGGTGACGATAAATTGTTGAGAGGCGTGCACGAGGTCTCGATGAGTTTTATTTTGCATTTCGTTTTTTTTTATTTATCGTGTTGCTATTTGGTCCGGACCACTCTTATTTCAGAATAAATCATTTTCATTTATTTTATAAATGCGTTTGAGCGATGACAC
>CM071867.1:43865011-43893427 GCA_036759665.1 Gynandropsis gynandra
TTGATATGGTTATTAATTATAGTATAATTTATTTAACATTCATGTGCATTGTCATTTTATTCAACGATACCAATAAAATTTATATGGATTGAATATCATTAGAAATTCTTGAAAAATAATATTCAAATAATTTCTACACAATATGTTTTTAAGCTAGATGATACACAGTTTTTAATGGAATACTCGGATAAAAGAACATCGATCTCTTTATGTATCTGATTTTTATTTGCGTATATTTTTTTATTATATGAGTTTTTTAATTGATTTTTTGAAGTTTACATGATAATCATACAAAAACTTTTACATATTTTCCAAAATTAATGCCGTTTTAGATAATATATTCTTTTATGATGCTATAAAATTTTTCTTTGTACATCAATTCATGATAATTAATTGTCTCCTTCTTATTGATCAAAAATAAATTTAAATCTTAAAAAAAAGAGTTTAAATTTGTATTCATTAAATTATATTAAGTCATAATGATTCATTATTTTTAGATAAAACTACAATTTTTTTAGGATCTTAAGATTAAATGAGATTGACATGTTGGGATATTATAAATAAGATTGGTTGGATTTTTTGGTTTATTGGGTTTTTATAATGAATAAGAATATACCATAAGGATTTAAGATAAAATTTAAATTTAAATTTATAATTATAATTATTTATTTATATATGGTATATATAATATATATATAGTTTAATTAAATTTATAATTATAATTATTTATTTATATATGTATATATAACTATATATATAGTTTATCTTTTATCTGATATAATATAAAGTATAAACATAATACTCAATCATATCCAACATTCATATTGGATCTTTGAGCTATTTAAATTAACATCATTTAATTCTATCTAAAATCAATTCAAATTTAAATGATTCGAAATTATTATATATATATAATTCGTATATTTGAAATGGGGACACAAGATAATAATTCGTTAAAGATTTATTTATAAATAGTAAGTAATGATTACATTTTGTCTTTATGATCACAAAAAAAGGTCGCTCGGGATTTCCAATTTCGTTTTCATTAAACCTTTCCCAAGAAAAGTCAAAAGACATAATCACCCTTACACCTTGAACGTGATGTCCGGAAGCGTCTGTATTTCACGCTCTAATCCACCGCGCGTGGTGTAATTACTTATCTCGTTATAAAAATTTTATCCGCCAAAGCCCCATACGTTGCCACGTCATCGCCAGCATCATATTCCTTCACTCATCTCGAAACATCTCATCTCTCCACTCACACCCTCACTCTCTCTCATCAAACACCGCCTGAGGTATTCTCCGGCGATACTTCCCGGCGGTAAATGGCCGGGATATTCTCAATTTCCCGATTTACCCTCCTCGGAGTTATATACTTCCTCCTTCTGTCCTGCTCCGTCGCGATCAACGTGACCTCCCTCCTCTCCTCTTTCCCGGAGTCGCGGAGGAGCTCGTCGACCGAAGCTCCCTTACCGTCCTTGCCGTTCCGAACTCCCACATCATCGGTGCATTGGACCTCACGCGCCGCCTCTCTACGTCCTCCCTCGCTGACCTCCTCCGTTACCACGTCCTTCTCCAATTCATCTCCGCCGCCGATCTCCGTCGTATATCCGCCTCCGGGACACTTGTCACCACTCTCTTCCAAACGACGGGCCGGGCTGGACCTAGACCTGATTCCGGATCCGTGAACATCACGCGCGACCTAGACACAGACACCATCACCGTTCACTCCCCGCCTTCCTCAAACGCCACCTTATTGTCCGTACTCACGACCCTTCCGTACAACCTGACAATATGGGCCGTCGATTCACTTCTCATCCCGTACGGGTTCGATCTGATGGCGTCGGAGACTCGTCCTCCGTTAGGGCTTAATATAACGAAAACCCTCGTCGAGGGTCATGATTTCAATGTAGCGGCGGCGATGTTATCGGCTTCAGGGGTCGTGTCAGATTTCGAGAACGACGAACGTGGAGCCGGAATCACACTTTTCGTTCCGACAGACGTCGCGTTCTCCGATCTCACCGGTGACGTCAGGCTTCAGTCCCTTCCCGCCGACAAGAAGGCTGTCGTCCTAAAATTTCATGTCCTCCATTCATATTATCCGCTCGGGTCGCTTGAATCCATCGTCAACCCGGTTCAACCCACGCTGGCCACGGAGGAGATGGGAGCCGGGTCGTACACACTCAACATTTCCCGGGTTAACGGGTCGGTTGCGATTGATACGGGTATTATTCAAGCGTCTGTAACGCAGACAGTGTTTGATCAAAACCCAGTCGCGATTTTCGGCGTTTCCAAAGTTCTTTTACCTAGAGAGATATTTGGGAAAGATACAGGTTTATTTTCAGGTCGATCTCCGACGAACGCGGTGGTGGGTTCGGCTCCTCCGCCAGATATTCCGTCACCTCCGGAGATATCTCCGTCGCGGTTAACATCTCCGCCGGGTTTTCGGGAGGATCTCCGGTCCGGAGGTCAAATTACTGGTAACAACGGCGTTGTCTTTGTTACTATGCATTGTATAGGATTGTATTTAGTGCTTTTGAGTTTTTAATTTTTATTTTCTTCAATTTAAATTCTTTTGGAAATTCGTAATTCTTGAATTCTTTTTTTCAACCAGATTATATATATATATATAAATATATGTTACAAAATTTCCCCACCAAGGTATAAAATATAATGTTTTAACTTTTAACTTTTAGAGAATAATTACTGTAATTGTCTATCTAATGAATTAATACAAGGAAAAGATTATAAAACAGGGTAAAAAATACTCCATGAGTTAATTAGTGAAAAGTAAATACATTAATTTCATCTTAAAATAGAAAAAATAAATAAAAAAAGATTGTGGTATTTAAGAATGTGAGTAATATTAGGTGTGTGGCAAGAGGGTAGGGCAAGTGGATTGATGAAGAAAGTGGATGACAGCAAAGCCAAAAACATCAAAAGGGGACCCACATGATATTTTAGGCTTTGTAAAATTGTATTTTATTTTATTGAAAATAAAATTATCAGTATTTAATTTATTTTTTCATTGAAATAATCTGAAATATATTTTTAGACAGATCATAAAGCATATATACAGCTTCTGAAAGCAACAAATTTCATGCTGTTTTTGTCACAAGAAATGGATTCTCTAATATTGACAACTAAAAAGCCTACTTTTAAATATTTATATAAATATATAAATAAATAAATGTTGAATATAATTCAATCTAACTCAATGTAGTTTTCACAAATCTGATATATTTACCTACATAATAATAGATAATATTTTATGGTAACATGTTATCTAAAAAACATATACTGAAATATTTCAATTGGTAAAGAACCATTTGTTGTCGAGAACATATTCATACAAGACGATTTGGACGATTTGGAGGAAGAAATATTCATGAAACCTCCTCTTCCATGATGTATCTTACCCGACAACAAGGTGCGAACTAAATATATAAGTCAATTTACGGGATGATACAATCTCTACGTGCATAATATCAAATTCTTCATAATGCATTATTGATTATTATAAATCTGAAACCGATCATTTGTTATTTTCAATTAAGGAAGAATTAGGAACCACTATCGTATTACTTTATGTAGATGATATTATGTTTACGGGAAATGGTGATAAAGAAATTGAAATCGCCAAAATGTACTTTGAGAATAAGGTTGATATCATATACTCAAAAGAGCTAAAGTATTTTTTGGGTATGAAATTGTTCGTACTAACGACGAGTTATTTATCTTTTCAAAGAACATATGTCATTGATATGTTGGGTGACACGTATAAATTAGGAGTTGAACCGTCCAAGAAATCTATTGACAAAAAGTTCAAAGATCATCAACATTAGAAACCTTTCAAAGATAATAGTGAATTGTAGGTAAATTAATATATCTTAAGATTACACGATTTGATATTTGCTTTGTCGTGAACCAAATATATGCATGCTCCAACTATTTTTGACGTGAAGAGAACATGGTGGAACGGATTCTCGAATACATCAAAGGATCACTGGGCAAAGGAATTCGTATGAACTGAAATTATCTCTGAATGTGATCAACACGTAGACGTGCACTAAGGACAGTGCAACAACTCGTCAACATTAAGAATTATCAGGATACGAAAACGATCATCTTTAGTAGATCATCGGTGTGGCAAAAGCGACATTGTTGGTTGGTTATCAATGTGATGACCTCGTGCGATGCATCTTGATCTCACCACACAGATGGATGAGTAAAATGTCAATATCATAGAGTTCAAAGCAACGCTCGTCGATCTTAAATTGATCTTACAGATTTTGCATATGTCATTGTTATATATCATGCCCTTTTTCGCACCCGCATCGAGATCATCGTAATTTTTTATCATTGCATATCGACTAAAAAATAATTTTTAAAAAATATATAACCCCAACACAAACCCGTTGGTCTGGATTTACCTTATGTCACGATGTTGGTGTTGCATTCGAATTAGACACAACTGTCTTGGAAGATGTGTTGATATAATTATTGCGAGTTAGCCTTAGACTTGGTAACGTAAAAGTAACACAAGTTGGTGTTAAGCAATGCTACGAATTTCTAACACAAATCTATATAGCGTCAACCAATGATAATACTCAACCTATGACATGCTTAGACACATCATCATTAACACTATTGACATGCTCTCTTTGATCGTGCATAGGAAAATATGACACTATTGACTATGATTAACTTAGTTTTTACTAATTGTGTGTTACCATCATGTTGGAAACATTATTTTTCAATATCAAAACACCAAGGTTCAAGAAAGCGAGGCGCGGATACCCGGCGCCTAGCGCCTAGAGCGCCTAGGCGGACTAGACGGATATATATATTTTATTTTTATTTAATATAATTATCATGTAAATATTTAATTTCAAATATTTATAAATACATAATTTTATAAAAAAACACATATAAATAAATAAAGTTTAGTATTAATAAAAAATATTTATAAGTATTAAATTCGCAATATTAGATTTACGATGATAAACACTAGAAAACAAACAAAATATAAAAAATACATATCGAGTGAGGACGATGTTTGACCAAGACAAGGACAAAGGTGAGGGTGAATGCGAGAGATGAAGTCAATGATGGAAATGAAACAAAGATGAAGATGATAAATGAATGTGATGACAAAAGATGAAGACGATGACAACATACGAGAGACGGTAAAAGCTAAGAAAACAAGGATGAAGACAAATACGAGAATTAGATACGAAACGATGACAAAAGACTCAGAGAAGACAATAAACGATGCAATAGATAAAAGAAGACAAATGAAATGATGATGACAAAGTCGATAAAAGATAAACGCATGGATATGTGTCATTATTAATTTTTTTTAATTACCAAAACAACGTCGTTTTGACATCATTTTTTAAAAAAAAAAGACCACCTAAAAATTAATCGGGCGATCAGGGAGCGCCCAACGCCTAGACGGACTCTTAGAGGAATTTTTAGAACACTGCAAAACACATGTTTTCAATGTCATATTCTGTTGGTTTTAAGTGTTTTTTGTAATGTATATATGGATGAGTGAATATATATATGTATATAATTTAGTATATTTTTTTATATATACGTGTACATGCATTTATTTATGAGAACAAAATGTATATGTATATTTGCATATATATATATATAATGCAATTACTGTTTTATGTTTTCACCAATCACCACCTAAGTCTTCTAAGAAAGGGAACGCATTTGTCTTGTAGATTAATTAGGGTTTTAGATTAATTAAACTCTTAAAATGTGAAAAACCAAATAATGTATAATAAACTTTATAAAATGTAAGTGTAGAGTAGAGGGTTTGAATTCATTTTAATGACCAATTCGGATGTAGAAAATAAAAAGAAAAATATAATTACATAGAAATGATAGTTTTGACTGAATAACAAAACTAAAATACCGAATGATGATATAATCTAGATATGCATGTTAGCAATATTTAAAGATATAACTCTCACCATTGTTTAATTTTAAAGAATTAACGATTACAAAAAATTATAGGTTCTTTTATCGAAATTACTACGTGATTTCTCGAAGAAAATAAAAGATAAAAGTAAAAGGATATTCTTCTTATAACCAATTTTTTATATTTGCATATAATATAATAAGTGGTTTTTTTATTTTGTGGTCAATATATTATTCAGTTCTCAGTATGAAACAAATGCCTCTTCGTATATACACTGGTGACCTTCAAATGTGAAAGCTTGTAGAAGATGATTAATACGCAAATGATCAAAATTGGACTAGAAAATATCAAACAGTATATGTTTATTTATTTGTCAATCTTTAAGTACACTTGTTGTTTTCTACAATGTACTAAAGATTTCCACCCATTTAACTCCCCCGAGTTAAACGTGTAAATACAACTCACAACTATTTCCTTTTCAACCCAGTATCTATTTAAGTGCACCTAAAAACTCTGAACTTTCTTGTTCTCTATTTCGTGCTCTCCCAGATACCTCTCAGACTCGTTGATCTTCCTTCTTTATTTCAGATCAATTTATCTGTCTTTCTCACGGCTCAGCAACCACCTCCTGGTCTTCAGCTGCGCCGTTGTGCTGAAAATCTTCAGTATTGAAAATCCGGTCGTCAAATCGTTCCTTATTCTTCTCCTTGATCTTCTAGTTGACTCGTTCCAGTCTTCTTCAATTTAAATTCAAACTCCCTCAATATTCTCAATCACCTGAAACGACATACATAAAACTCGATCCAATTTTTACTGCATTAACAAAATGAACACTCACTTATAGACTTGGTTTTTTTTTTTGCAAAAGATCTAAACAAAATATATCCAATGGAAAAAAAGGCCTTATAGAGATTTATAAAAAATGGTTATCTATTTATTTTATTTTGTTTGTAGTTTATTCAAACTATTTGTTTTTGGATTTTGTATTTTTCAGAAGAATTACGACATAATTAAGCCCAACAAATGAAATGGGCCAATATGTCCAACAATCCAATTAAGGCTTACATTTTTTAAAATATCCAAAACTCTTCACAACCATTTTCATACATTGTTGTTTATATAAAAACTTTAAAATCAATATGTGTTGAATATAAATAAATCATTTAAACATGAAAACGATAAAAAAAAATATCATCGAGAGACTGTAAAAATATTACATATATTATTCAATCTTTTGTGACGAGTATGAGATATAAAAATAAACAAAATTTATGGAACATATATGAAGATGAAGATATAGATTTGGTATAAGATAGTGTTATATATATATATATGTATATATACATATATATATGTAAGTAGTGGAGATTGGTGGTGGAGGTAGTGACAATGACAATGGTGGCTGCAACAAAATTCCTTTGGATTTATGTTTGCTCAATGGGTATCATCCTCTCTCTTTAATCAACCAATTTAAATTTCTTTTTTTTTCTTATTTTGAAATTAAATGTCTAATTAAAATTGTAGTGTACTGATTTTTTGGATTACATGTTATTTTCATAAAATTTTAAAGAGTTGTAATACATTATACATCACCACAAATTATTTCAATACATTCATTGTCACTCACAAATATTTAATTTCATTTATAAATTTTATTAAAAACCATCGAATTAAATCTTTTAAGCTTTCTATTTCATATGAATAAGTTAAAGAGTTACAATGAATTCTACGTGTTATCGTCACTCACAAATATTTAATTTCATTAAAAATGCTCCTAATTATAAAATTTTATATAAAAATTATCATATAATTTAATACTATAAATAATCGAATTAAAATCTTTTAATAAATTTTACAATGGACAAATCACACATACATAATAAATACATACATAATACAAGTCAACAAAAATATGCATTAGTGCCAGCAAAGCCGAAGATAAACCAAATAATAAAACGACACAAAAACCCCACTAAAACTTATAATAGGAGGAATTAATCCCCACCATTAAAGGCCACTAATCCAAAATTAAACCCATATATATATATACATATACAATTTTTTCTACAATTTTTTTTAAAAAAAGTCAAGATGTTGGAGCACAAATGTTATTTTACCCGTTTGTCTTTCCTGATTTATATTTTGAGGTCAATGCTCCAAGTCTTCGTTTTATATTTTCTTTTTATTTATTTTTATCGTTCATATATTCACATTTTTACTGGCGAAAATTCGTTGGAATAACTTTTCCGCATATTTACCGGTCTCATTTTTTTCAGCCTTTGTCAAAACATGTTACGAAATATTAATTATATTAAAGGAATTTGACAACAATTACACACAATATATATATATAAACATGTATAATACAAATTAAAAACAATAGAATTAAATATCATAATTTCCAAAGTGATATTTGTAACATCTCAAATTAGAATTAGTGTATCCTTATTAGTGTATCTCTACATAGAGCAAATTTAAAAGATTCAATGTAATTATTTACTATATTAAATTGTATATTCCTTTTCAATTTGTCTGAGAAAAAAATACACTTTAGCATGTTTAAATTAAAATAATCTAGGATGAATGACATATTAAAAATTATTTTATAAACGTGAATGATGATAAAATGTAAAATTTTATAATCTCAATCGTCAATTTTTTTATAAAAAAAATTGTTGTACTACAAGATCGCATGTCACATTTTTAGCATCATTTTTTCATATATTTACTAATATTTCAATATCACGAATTGAGATACGATGACAAAGAATAAATCTAAAATCTAAAAAATATACATTTGTTTCAATAGTTATATTATATATATGTATATCTACTAGTTTAAAAACAATATTTGTGATTTATATATTATTCTAAAATAATATAATAATTTATACATAAATTTATATATAATTTTAATATTCCATTTTTTCTGTAAATCTAACGTGATAAGTAGGACATGAAGATTGTATGAAACAGGAGGGTTCTCCTTTGCCACTTGCAATATTTTGGATGATTATGGGGTTTGAATTTCTTAATTACCAATAAATAAATGATGATTAAAGTTGAAATCAACATTTAACGGTATTAAATTATTTAGACTATTCACAACCTTAAACCTAATATCCTTTCCTTGTCATTAATTTAATGCAAACTGCACAAGTTGGTTCCTTCTCCACTTTTCTTTTTTCCTTTCATTTTTTATTTTATGTATTTTTAAAAATTTATATTTTTAAATTTTGATATTCGGTTTATTTTTTTTTATTTTAAATTTTGACATAATTATTCACTGAATAACACCTACTTTCTCCTCTTATTCATAGGTCTCATTATAAATGCCTTTGACCATCAATTCATCCGTAAACTTTTCCCTGCTTCACCACGTGTCATTTGTTTAATTAAATTTTACCATTAATTATATTACATTATGATCTAACTTTTTTTTAATATATTATAATAAAATTTATAGATCTTACGATTTATTAATTACTTCATTAGATCAAGTTTTAGTAATATAAATATCTTTTTAATACTAAAATTTGAATTTAAAATTTAAAAAATGTTTCGTGTCATCGCTCTACTCTTCAACTAATTTATCTTTAATCATTTATGATCTAGTTATCCAATATGTTTTTTTAATTATAGATTTTTAAATAATTAAAGTCTGTATGTATGATTTTTTCAATGATCTATTTTATCATAACAGATTCAAACAGTTAGTTAGTAATTTACAAATCAATTTATGAAAACTAATATCATCTTAAAATAAATTACGACAAATAATCCATATAAAAATGTGTAAATAATTTGAATATACATTTATCATCTGTTGTCATTGTTGACATATAATGAGTAAGTATTTGCGTCAGAAATATCAATTATATATACAATTATAAATAAATATTTTCGTAAGAAAAAATATTAAACAAAATAGGAAAAAGAGAAGTGAAGTCAAATACCCTAGTTCGGCTGGCGTGATTAGGAATAGTAATTATCACAACTACCCCAACCAATGTAAATAAATATACCACCAACTCAACATTTCAAAAATAATAAAATCCAACATTTTTTCTAAAATGACATTTATATAAACTATAATATATAATTCTTTTATATTATTTAAAAAATGGAAGAAAACAAAGCAAATATATTAATGACGTGAGAGAGAGAGAGAGAGACTTAACCTGCGGGCAAGGATGGAATCATGAGAGTTGACGAGAGTTTGAAGGGTCATTAAATAAAGGACACGTGGCAGTATCTTAATGCCCTTTCTTTTACTTGCACGAGATCCAACGGTGATCAATGGCACAACTTCCCAAACCTTATTTAATTATTTATAATTACAATTTTTTTATTTATTATTTTAAATGGGTTGAAAACTGTGGCTATTTGACTTCCATATTTATTTTAAACAAAAAATTAATTAAATTAAAACTGTTTAACCCCATATATATTTTCTTCATTTGAACAGTTGTTTCCAATACAAGTCTTAAGATTTGTCCGTTTACCGTTTTACTTGTCAAGAAAGTTACATTACAAATTCACGCGCTCTCTGGCGCGTGTAAACTCCACCAACACAAAGAAAAAAGGGAGTGGAGAACACGCGCCCCTAAGAGAGTGGGACTTGGAGATTTAAAAGTCTAACCCTTCACATTAGTCAACGGCTCTTACAAACGCGGAACAAGTCCATGGAAATTTATTTTTAAAAGAATAATAATTAGACAAAGACATATTTTCTTCATCTTTCCGTATCAACTTTTGTTTTTCTTTTAAGATTTATTATATACAAAAACGGAATAATATCTCTTTTTATTTTATTTTTCTTATATTCCCTTCCCTTACAATTTCCACCCGAAAAAAATCATTTTTTCCCGCACAAAAGTCAACTCTCTCTCTCTCTCTCTCTCTCATCTTCTTCGTCCTCTGTCTCTTTCTTTGTCTCTGCATCTCTGCCATGGACGAACAACCTCTGATGTAATCTCAGCTTAATTTCTCCATTTTCGTTTTTAGATTCTTGTGAAAAGGATTTGATTTCTTCATGGGTAACGGTGTCGGAAAGTTAAGTATGTGTTTCACCGGCGGAGAATCTCGCCGGAAAAAGGACATATCAGTTCTCTTTCCGGATCCTCCCGATGAAGGTCTTGGTCATTCCTTTTGCTACGTCCGACCTGACCCCACTCGACTTTCTTCATCAAAGGTTTACTCTGAAGAAGAAACGACGACGTTCCGTACAATCTCCGGCGCCTCCGTTAGTGCTAACACCGCAACTCCGCTCTCTACTTCTTTGTACGATTCGTATGGTCATATGGAACGAGCCGCCGCTTTTGAAAGTACGACGTCGTTTTCGTCCATCCCTCTGCAACCGATCCCGAGGAGCATGATGAGCTCGGGTCCGATCGTTCCGGGTTCAGGTCCACTCGAGAGAGGATTCCTCTCAGGTCCGATCGAGAGAAATTTCATGTCGGGTCCGTTAGATCGGGTCGGGTTATTTTCCGGTCCGCTTGATAAACTCGGATCCGATCAGTTTCAACGAAGCTTCTCCCATGGAGGTTTAGCTTTTCATGGATCGAGGAAAGGTTCGTTGGTTCGGTTCCTCCGGCGAGCAATTTCGAAGACGATAACACGAGGGCAAAATTCGATCGTTGCTCCGATCAAAGGAGTGATATCAATCAAAGAACCCGATTGGGTTATCGGGTCGGATAAAACCCAAATCCACCAATCCAATCATAACGAGAATCTGACAGTCAATAGCTTGAACTTTAGCAGTGATGGAAGCTTAGATGAAGACGTTTCTTTAGGAAGCCAGAACCTTCAATGGGCTCAAGGGAAGGCCGGCGAGGATCGTGTACACGTCGTCGTATCGGAAGAACATGGATGGCTTTTTGTCGGAATCTATGACGGATTCAACGGTCCAGATGCACCGGATTATCTGTTATCCCATCTGTATCCCGCCGTTCATCGGGAGCTCAAAGGGTTACTATGGGACCCGAAAACTCAGGAATCTCCGCCGGAGATCGAATCGTGTTCCAACTGCGTTAATCAAGACAATAATCATCCTTGTACGACCGGAAAATCTGAATCGGAACCGATCAAATCGAAGAACAAGGATCGAACGTCGAAGAAATGGGAGGAGAATCAGAGACGGTGGAGGTGTGAGTGGGACCGGGAGAGGTTAGATCTTGACCGTTTATTGAAAGAACAGATGAATCGGAGTAATGGGTATGACCGATCACCGGCGACAAATCATTCGGATGTTCTAGAAGCTCTGTCAAAAGCTCTAAGAAAGACAGAAGAAGCATACTTAGAGAATGCCGACAAGATGCTCGACGAAAATCCTGAATTAGCTTTAATGGGATCATGTGTTTTGGTAATGTTAATGAAAGGTGAAGATGTATATGTGATGAACGTTGGTGATAGCAGAGCTGTATTAGGTCAAAAAGCTGAAGCAAATTACTGGTTAGGGAAGATAAAACAAGATTTGGAACGGATTAACGAAGAAACGATGAACGATTTCGAAGATCGAACGGGTTTGGTTCCAAATTTATCAGCTTTTCAACTCACATTTGATCATAGTACAAATGTAGAAGAGGTAAAACAATGGAGATTATACTAATGATTACTCAATGTTCATATGATAAATCCATTAATATTTTACATTTTGTATGTTTTAGGAAGTTGAAAGAATCAGAAATGAACACCCGAATGATCCTAACGCGGTATCGAATGAACGCGTTAAAGGTAGTTTAAAGGTCACAAGAGCTTTCGGGGCGGGTTTCCTCAAACAGGTATAAGATCATACCCTTTTAATTGTCAAATTCGCGTTCGATCGTACGTTTCTAATGCGATTCCGTCGTGAATTTGTGAAGCCGAAATGGAACGAGGCGCTTCTAGAGATGTTTCAAATAGATTACATAGGGAAATCTCCATACATCAATTGTGTACCGTCGCTTTATCATCATAGATTAGGCGCGAAAGATCGGTTTTTAATACTATCATCCGACGGTCTTTATCAATACTTTACGAATGAAGAAGCCGTCTCAGAAGTTGAATTGTTCATCACATTACAACCTGAAGGCGACCCGGCTCAACATTTGGTAGAAGAACTTCTATTCCGAGCAGCGAAAAAAGCCGGTATTTTTACGAAACCCGGAATCTGAAATTGTTAAAAATTAATTCTTTATCAAATTCTGAATCTTTTGATCATGTTTTTAGGTATGGATTTCCATGAATTACTTGAAATCCCACAAGGGGATCGAAGACGATACCACGATGATGTTTCGATTATAGTTATTTCGTTAGAAGGAAGAATGTGGAAATCTTGTGTATAATCCGTGGAATATAACGGAAATTCGAATGTTTTGGACTCGGGTCGATGCAAAGTGATGATTTTTTTGAGGTCGAGATTTGTCGATAACTCGATCTCTCGTCGAACCCTAAACCCTAAATCTCTTATGTAATATGTTGTTAATAAAACAAAGAAAAGTTTTGCCTCTCAATGTTTGAAAATATAATTATGGTTTAGTTGGAAGTTGGAACTGTTAACTGTAAATGGAATTAGATGAAGTTAATGTAAGGATGAATGTATGGGGAAGTGGTTGGTCTTAGATTCGTCTATATTATATATATATATATATATATTGATATTAAATCTATTAATTGTGGTCTTTGATCAAACGATCAAAATCGGTATTATTTATGTGAAATAATGAACAGATTTGATTCAGTTTGGTTTTAATTTACCATAAAACGAATTAAAAAATCTCAGCTTACCTAACTCATTTTATAGTTTTAAAAAATGCAAATTGGCTTTGTTTGAAAGAACTATAATATATTAACATTATATGTTTTTCATTTCAAACCAAATAGAAATAAAAGATCTAAAATATAAAAATATTAATTCGAACATAAAGTTATTAAATATCAAAATTTTAATTATAAAATAAATTTGTCGAATATCATAGAGCTTCAAATACATAAACATACTTTTTATAATATTTTTAAAATATTTTTTATTTCATAATAAAAATATATTAATTTGGTATAAATAGAATAATAATATTAATAATATAATATGTAAATAATATATTTTTTTCTTTAAATAAATTTTTAATACATTAAAAAGATATATATAATATATAGAATGAGGTAGATCACCAGCTCGTCTAAACTCCAATTCCTTTCCGATTCAACTCGTTTCTTAAACAAATTGGAATATATCAAATTCGTCTCGCTCAAATATAACCCAAACTAGAGCTAAATCACAAGTCAGATAACTCATTTTACACCCCTATTACAATAATATTTTATATACATCTATAGAATATGAATGAAACACAAGTATATTCAAGATTACTATTTTATATACATATATAGAATATGATGGAAACACCAGTACATTCAAGATTTGTAAAGCCAATCTTGAATTGCTAGGTGTAAACCATAGTTGGGAATGAGATGCATATGAGTTAGCTTCAGGTTTGTCATCGGATATGTCTCGTGCCCGTTTCCGAACCACGAACGTATAGCTTCTCCTTCGTACGTGAACCCATCTGTCGCTGTCCGCGGATCATGTATTATCTCCTAAAACCAAACTCATATTCGTGTCAATGAAAACATAAAACCAAACCTAAAGATTACATATGAACCCTTTACCCAGTGTTGTAAAAGTCGGTCTATGCGTCCGACTAGTCGACGCCTAGGCGTTCGACAGTACCTAACCGCCCAGTCTAATAAAAATCAGTTTTATTAGTCGTCTGAGAAAAATCGGCGACTAGTCGGCACCTAGACGGCCGATTAGGCGGAAATCGGCCGCCTAGACGGATTTTGTTTAGAAAAGACCAAAACAACGTCATTTTGATCTCTCTCAAAACGACGTTGTTTGGTCGTTTTGTTTAAAAGAAGTTAAACAAAAATAAAACCAAAAAACTTAAACCAAAATTTTGTTTTTGTTCGTTCGTACATCTTAACAATACCGAAAAGTTATAGCTCAATAATTAAGAGGTAAAATCATTTTGGTACCAACATATAAATTTCTCTAATATACTGCTAATATTAGATATTTAGATCTTTATTAATGTATTGTTATGTTTATGATATAGTTAATGAATTTATATTACTTATATTTTATATATAATATTTTTTTTATTTATATTAATTTTTAGTATATTTTATAATTTTAAAAATTGATATATATTAAAAAATTTAAAAAAATAAAAAACACCTAGTCACCGACTAAACACCGACTAATTCGACTAATCGCTAGACGATGACAGACCGTCCGACTAGCGCCTAACGACTTTTACAACACTTCCTTTACTAGATCCAGAGAAAATCGTCGGATAATAATTTATGCCTCACCTGAAAGATAGGGTACAAGAAGAACGATGGTACCTTTAGTCACGAAATATGTAAAAAGTATTCTACACGTACCATTTGGTATTGTGTGATATGAAAAAAAATAGTATGCTCCATATATTTCACTTATAATCTTGTATATTTGCATATAAATCACAAAAAAGTTCAACCGAACTCATTATATGATTTTTTTTTTAATCCATTATTAATTTGCGATAGATAATCCTTTTAACAGCCTTATTTACAACTATATATATATATATATAATATTGCATATGGGATTATCTTTAAATAGACCAAAATATAAATTTCGGCCCATGAAAAAGTTCGTGTGACAATACAGACTTGGGTCATGCCCAAAGAACATATCCAAAGTTACGTTTTATAAATATTCATTATTGATTTAATTTATTCGATAATTTATAATAATGTGTTTAACTGTTAAAAAAGATACGTATGCTAAATAAAAAGGTTAAGAAAGAAGGATGGGAGTCAAAATGATTGAGCATGATGAAATGCAATTATGTGCCAAGAGAAATACGAGTGCTTAATTTTAGCTTTCCTTTTTATTTATCCTTTTATTTTTTTATCCATTTATTTATTACTGATTCCTTTCACGAAAAAAATTCAAACAAAAACTAGAATTTAGGGTTTAGGGTTTCATATTATTAGAATTACATCATATTTATCCTATAAAAGGTTGTAAATTCGTGTCATATTTAATATATTTGAGAAACAAAAACCATGAAACTATAATTTTAAAAATAAACTAAATCTCAAATTCAAAATGTTAAAAATGATTTGGCGACCAAATAAACAGCTCTACAACAACAATAAGTTTGTTATTTAAAACAGAGTCCAATGTGAAGTTTGTCATAACATACTATATACCAGTGTTCTAAAAATCGTTCTACGCGTCCATCTAGATCTCGTGAAAACATTGGACGATTAATCTCTAAACGGTCATTTTTTAAAAGAAAAGTGACGTCAAAACGACGTCGTTTTGATACTTAAAAAAACTAACAATGACACTTATCCATGCATTTATTTTTTATTGACTTTGCCATCATAATTTCATTTGTTTTTTTTTCTATCTATTGCATCGTTTAATGTCTTCATCTAAATCTCTTGTCCTCGCATTCGTATCTCATCCTCGTCTTTGTCTTCATCCTTGTTTTCTTATCTTCTATCGTCTCTCGTATGTTGTCATCGTCTTCATCTTTTGTCATCACATTCATTTCTCATTTTCATTATTGTTTCATCTCTCGCATACCTCGCCTTTGCTCTTGCATTGGTCTAACACCGTTCTTATTCTACGCTCATTTTTGATATTTTGTTTGTCATCGTAAGTTTAATATTGTGAATTTAATACTTATAAATATTTTTATAAATACTAAACTTTGTTTATTTATATGTTTTTTTAAATACTTATACATATTTGGAATTCAATACTTATATTATAATTATATTAAATAAAAATAAATATATATATGTCCGCCTAATCCGTTTAGACATCGTCTAGACACCTAGCGCTTTCTTGAACCTTATTATATACCAACCTTAACCACTCCAAACCGGCCCCAAACCAAAGCCCATGATTGGCCATGATTAATGCTTCATGTTTCGGTTAACTAAACCAAATTTACCTCCAAATAACCAGAAGTTCAAAATCCCAAAACAGATTTAATGAATACTCAAAGTTGAATTAATAATGTCTCAAATTACAATCAATTTGTGATCTAATTTTCTTGATCGGTTGAGATCATCGTAAATTACAAGCGAAATTCGTCTTAAATGTACTAACCGATTGTATATGTAAATATAAGTAAGATACGGCACATCAATTTACGTGTACGGTTTCGATTGTATAAATATATATATATATATGCGCGTGTGTGCGTGTAAATTTGGGTATATATATATATATATATATATGTAAATGAGGGTATGTAGCCATTATAATAAACTATGTGAAAAAGGTGGATATATAAGTGAGGGGAAAAAAGAAATCAATTAAGGAAAGTCTAAGCATTATATGATGATAAATTGATCATAAGTCCATAAGAGTAATCGATTCATTTCGTAGAATTAAATCACACTGAAAGTGACAGCTCATCTTCCCTTTAGATGCTATATATATTAAACTAATTATTTATTTTAGCTTCGATCAAAAGGAAACAATTTCAACTTTTCCCAAATATATAAATACTTTCTTATTGTCTCTATATTACATTTATGTATTATTTAATTACGAAACTTAATAGAGTAAAATCTTATATCACTTCGTGAGGAGGGAATCATTCACAGATATTTTTGAAATATGGAATTACAATTCGATATGTATAGTAATTTTTACAAGTTTTATATCCAAACGAATTAAAGATATATCAACACATTAAAACTCTATTAATGTAAAGTGTAATAGAAATATTAATAACATAACAAAATTAATATAGAAGAATATAAATCTTTCGGGTAATGCTTAATACAATGTAATTTCGGTAAAAGTTTCTCCAATCACTTGAATGTGTAGCTGCTGACCGGCGAGAAACTTTGGAGGCGACGAGAATCGCCCTGTCTGGAGAAAACCCTAGGCGAGAGGGTGAAATGCGTGGTTCTGGAGAGTTCCTTCAGACCCCGTGAGTTGAAGCATTCGAGCGGGCCGAGACAAAGACGCGGCCCAAAGGAGAGCAAAGCCCAGGAGAACGTGACGCGGCCCAACAGAAGAAGCCCAGCGTGTGAGGCCCAGGAAATGAAGCCCATCCGGCGGCCCATGCAGAAAACAACAAGAAGAGGTCAAATTTTGTGATGAAAAACATGAAACGGTAATGAGTTAAATTGGAAAGACATTGCAGAATATTATTAAGGTCAAAGGCTATGTATAAGGGCCTATTTTGAGGATAGGTAAGAATTTGTCTGAAAAAGGACAACCTTATGTATTTTGGATGAAGTTTAATATATATGTATTGGAGGTGTGTGAGATAGAACACACATCAGAGAAAAGCATTCCAAGCAATACACACAAAACATCAAAAACGTGAGAGATAGAGAGTAAACACAGTGAGCATAAGAGGGATCTTTTGTGAGTTCATATTTTTTAGTTTTATGTTTGCACAAAGTATTAAGATGGGGAAGAATTAAGCTCATGACTTTACAAATTTATTCATGAGCATTACTACAAAATCTACAATTGGTATCAGAGCCATTCGGATCTAAAGGCCGAGAGGGAGCACAAGCACAAGCACTACGTACAGCACAAGCAACCGCACAAGATAACAACACGAGACAAGTTTGACAGAATGCAGAATACACCACCGATACCGGTATTTGATGGTAAGAGTTACAAACTCTGGGTAATAAAGATGAAGGCTTTACTCAGATCGAAACTACTATGGAAAGTAGTTACAGAGGGACTGCCCGAGAAACCTTGGGTACAAGCTGGTCCCGTGGAAGAAGAATTGCAGAAGGCGTTGAAACAATGGGAAGAAGATGAGGCGAAGGACCAGACTGCACTACAACTCTTGTACAGTGCAGTCACAGATGATATCTTTGCTGCGCACATCTCTGTGTGCTAGTCGTCTAAGGCCGCTTGGGACCTACTCAAGGAAAGGTTCCAAGGCGACCCTAAGACAGCGATGATTAAGCTTCAAAGGCTTCGGACGAGCTATTATACATTAAAGCAAGGAGAGAAGGAGACGATTAAAGAGTTTGCTAACAAGGTCATCGAGTTAGCGAATGAGATGAGGTCCTTTGGATATGAGATAAAGGAAGACACTTTAGTCTCAAAGATCCTGTGTTCACTACAGGAACGGTTCGACCCGTACGTAGAGGTCATTGAACAAATCAAAGATCTCACGACTTTGACCGTGGGGGAGTTGGTGATATCCTTGCAGTCTCAAGAAGCGAGACTGGAGGATTGGCACGGTGGTGGTCTGGAAGGCGCATTCCAGGCAAAGAACAAAGGACCTAAGAAGTTTGGGTCAAGCAAGAAACCCTTTGGAAAGGGAGAGTTTAAATCCAAAGGAAAGAAGTTTTGCAGTATTTGCAAAAAGGACAATCGCCAAGAGAGCAACTGTTTCTTTCAAAACAAGCAAAACCAAGGAGAACAAAACAAGCAGAAAGGCAAAGAATGTTATACGTGTGGCAAGTTAGGCCATTTTTCAAGAGATTGTAAAGGAAAGGGGCCTGCACAGAATCAGGCTCACGTGAATCAACAAGAGGAGGATGAGAACTCTTTGTTTACTGCGGCACATTTGACGCACGAAGTGTTCAAAGACGACGTATGGTTGGTGGATAGTGGAGCTACGAACCATATGGCCAAACAAAAAGATTATTTCTCAACGCTAGATAGTTACTTTAGAGTACCTATAAAGGTTGGAAATGGGGAAGTTTTGACCACAACCGGTAAGGGGAACATTCAGGTTCAAACGAAGAAGGGTATCAAGACGATCAAGGATGTTTTCCTAGTGCCGGGGTTGGACAAAAACTTACTGAGCGTGCCGCAGATGGTGAGGAATGGTTACGAGATGAGGTTCACCGAGGATAAATGTCTAATACAAGATAAGGCGGGCTCTAAGGTGATTGAGGTTAAGATGGTTAAAAAGGCCTATCCTCTCAAATGGAGGATAGTTAAGGAAGAGGCTAGGGTAGCCGAGGAGAAGCTAAGCGCATCAGACCTATGGCATAAAAGATTAGGTCACACAGGTTTTCACAACCTGGAGAAGCTATAGAAGGGAAATATGGTGAAGGGTTTACCACAGTTAACTGTGGTAAAGGAGGTGTGTGAGGCTTGCGTGAAAGGCAAGCAACACAGGGAGGAAATCCCTAAACACTCGGAGTACAAGGCTGGTCAGGTATTAGGTCTAATTCATACGGACCTATGCGGACCTATAGAGACACAATCGTTGGATGGGAGTGGTTATCTATTGACTTTCACGGATGACCACTCCCATATGACATGGGTATTCTTTCTGCGGCTTAAGTCGGACGTTTTTGCAACCTTCAGAAGGTTTGCAAGTCAGGTTGAGAACCAGACCGAGAAGAAGATAAAGAAACTAAGGTCAGATAGGGGTTTGGAGTTTAATTCTAAGGAGTTTTCAGACTATCTGGCTGAGAAGGGAATTCTAAGGGAGCTCAGCGTAGCTTACACACCCCAGCAGAACGAGGTGGCTGAACGAAGAAACCGGACACTAATGGAGATGGCTAGATGCATGTTGAAAGACAAGAACATGCCCAACAAGTTTTGGGCAGAGGCAGTGTTCACGGCAACATATATTCAGAACAGACTGCCTACTAGGGCTTTGGAAGATAAGACTCCATTGGAGGTTTGGAGTGGACACAAACCCTCCGTTGGACATCTAAGGATATTTGGGTGTCTATGTTATAAAATGGTTCCTGCGCAAAAACGAAGTAAGCTGGATGACAAGTCTAAGGTGGGTGTTTTCGTTGGATATAGTAGCCAAAGCAAAGGCTACCGTATATATGTTATTGAGACTGGGAAGGTGGAAGTATCTAGAGACGTCATTTTTTACGAACAGAAGTGCTGGGATTAGGAGAAAGCAGAAGAGAAGGATAGTTTCATTCATGTGGTACACTTTATACCACAGGGTTCCAGCAATCCAGAGGGAGCTCCAGCCAACACTTTTGAGGTTGGGAGCTCATCTGGGCAGAATAGTGAGAGTTTTAGGAGGATGACTCCACCTACAACTCCACTACAGCTTTCACTCTCGAACACCCCATCGTCACAAGAGGTGAGAACTGGAAGTTTAGTGAGTCATCAAGGGAGGTACACAGAACGCGGAGGTTGAGCGATCTGTATAGGATCGAGGAGGACATAGAAGAGGTACAGCCCGAGGAGGGTTGCTATTTAGCTATGGTGGAACCCTCATCCTACGAGGAGGCTATGAAACATCCAGAGTGGAAACAAGCAATGGACGAGGAGATGGAGATGCTCCGTAAGAACCAGACATGGTATCTTACGGAGAGACCCTCAAACCACAAGGTGATAGGGGTCAAATAGATCTACAAAATTAAAACGGATGAGGAAGGACATGTTAAGAAGTTTAAGGTACGCCTAGTAGCAAGGGGTTTTTCACAGACCTACGGGTTGGATTACGGGGAGACGTTTGCCCCGGTCTCAAGGCACGACACTATAAGGGCCCTAATTGCTATTGTGGCTCAGAATGACTGACCTCTACATCAAATGGATGTAAAGTCATCTTTTCTGAATGATGAGATTAAGGAGGAGGTCTACGTTGAACAACCACCGGGATACGAGGTACACGGTTCTGAACACAAAGTTTTACGACTTTATAAAGCATTATATGGTTTAAAGCAGGCACCTAGGGCCTGATACATCAAGATAGACACGTTCTTCTTGCGAGAAGAATGTGTGAGAAGCTACTGTGATGTAGCAATGTACATCAAGACAGTAGGAGGTAAAATTCTGGTGGTATGCTTATATATGGATGACATAATACTGTCGGGTAATTGTTTGAAGTTAATTGAGGAGTTCAAGGCTAAGTTGAGTTCAGTTTTTTACATGAGTGATTTGGGTGGATTAAAGTTTTTCTTGGGTTTTGAGGTTAAGAACCTCGTGGATGGTATTTTCATGAGCCAAGAGAAGTATGCAACCAAACTTCTCTTGAAGTTTGGTATGCAAGACGCTAAGGGTGTTACAACACCCTTGACCCAGTACTGCAAGACGAGAGAGGACGGCGATCAACTTACCGATCAGACGTTGTACCGCAGCATGGTTGGGGGCATCCTCTACCTCGCTGCTACACGTCCCGATCTTGCCTTTGCCGCTTCGTACCTGTCACGGAGCAATGCAAAGCCGACAGTTACAAGTTTACAGGAAGCAAAACGGGTATTAAGATATGTTAAGGAAACAAAGGACTACGGGCTAAGGTTTAGACGGGTTGAGAATTCAGAATTAATCGGATATGCCGATGCAGACCTAGTTGGGAGTCTACATGATATGAGGAGCACTAGTGGATTTTGTTTTACGATTGGGAGCGCTGTGTTTAGCTGGGAAACACAGAAGCAACCGATTGTGGCTCAGTTGACTGCAGAGGCCGAATACATGGCCCTGAGTGCAGCGACGAACCACATGACATGGCTACTAAGATTATTCGGTGAACTA
Source organism: Gynandropsis gynandra (assembly GCA_036759665.1). Taxonomy (NCBI): domain Eukaryota; kingdom Viridiplantae; phylum Streptophyta; class Magnoliopsida; order Brassicales; family Cleomaceae; genus Gynandropsis; species Gynandropsis gynandra. The sequence goes on from CM071867.1 coordinate 43,887,445, forward strand.
GGGTTTCACATGCCTAAGGGGGTACCACTATACAGTGACAGTACGACGGCCATAGCTATCGGGAAAAACCCGATTACCACAAGCGCACCAAACACATTAAGATTCGGTTCCATGTCGTGAAAGAAGTTCAAGCTGAAGGAAGGATTGACTTACGCTACGTTCGGGGTGAGGAGCAGTCGGCAGACATCCTGACGAAGGCGCTTCCTACCGGACGGTTCTGCGGGCTGAGAGAGAAGCTCGGCGTTGTTCCTCGACCGGCGAGGAGGGAGTTTGTAGCTGCTGACCGGCGAGAAACCTTGGAGGCGACGAGAATCGCCTTGTCTGGAGCAAACCCTAGGCGAGAGGGTGAAATGCGTGGTTCTGGAGAGTTCCTTCAGACCCCGCGAGTTGAAGCATTCGAGCGGGCCGAGACAAAGACGCGGCCCAAAGGAGAGCAAAGCCCAGGAGAACGTGACGCGGCCCAGCAGAAGAAGCCCAGCGTGTGAGGCCCAGGAGATGAAGCCCATCCGGCGGCCCATGCAGAAAAACAACAAGAAGAGGTCAAATTTTGTGATGAAAAACATGAAACGGTAATGAGTTAAATTGGAAAGACATTGCAGAATATTATTAAGGTCAAAGGCTATGTATAAGGGCCTATTTTGAGGATACGTAAGAATTTGTGTGAAAAAGGACAATCCTATGTATTTTGGATGAAGTTTAAGATATATGTATTGGAGGTGTGTGAGATAGAACACACATCAAAGAAAAACATTCCAAGCAATACACACAAAACATAAAAAACGTGAGAGATAGAGAGTAAACATAGTGAGCATAAGAGGGATCTTTTGTGAGTTCATATTTTTTAATTTTATGTTTACACAAAGTATTAAGATGGAGAAGAATTAAACTCATGACTTTACAAATTTATTCATGAACATTAACAAAGTCTACGTAATGATTTTCCGATTTATACCCGATAATGGTTTAGGTTTACGAACCTTTTAATATATCTCCACTAAAATATGGTATATATTTATATAGACATATAAAATAAAGAATATATAAGATGGATATACATATAAATATATATTTGTTGCACGTATACACACATATATACATATATCATGCGTATACACGAATTCTTCATACAATCATATTTCCATCTCTCTCTATATATATACACACATATATACATATATCATGCGTATACACGAATTGTTCAAACAATCATACTTCCCTCTCTCTCTCTATATATATAAATATACATACACATACATACATATATCATGCGTATACACGAATTCTTCATACAATCATACTTTCCTCTCTCTCTCTCTCTCTATATATATATATATATATATACACGCCACCAAACTCAACAACTTTCTCTCTCTCCCATCATTTCGATTTCTCTCTTTCACACTCAATGTACATAGAGCAATTGCAAGTTGCATTTCACGCTTATTACTACTTTTTCACCAATGGGTTTCTCCGACGTCGGAATTTTTCTCTCCGATCCGAAAACTCACAACGGTACGGAATTAGGGTTCTTTCATGAACCCAAATTAGGGTTTTCAGACAGAAGAATTCACACTTCTCTACAAGATCATGGTTCCAACGCTTCTACTCCAAAAGATCAAGAGAATGAGAGGGAAAACGTAAGTGACGAAGATGGAGATGGTTACAAGACTCCGACACGTTCGGAACAGATAATTCCGGCGATCCCGAGACGGTGTCCGGCGGCGCCGAGGAAAGTTCAGGCGAGAAGAGTGAAGAAGATGGAACCATGTAAGAAACCGAGAAGGATATTTATAGATGTTTCTAGAGATATCGAGTCTCTATTTCCGCCGGCCAAGAAGTCTAGACAGTGCTGATCCATGTAAATCGTATATATGTACATACGGAATGAAAATCTCTATATATGTAACGATTTGTAGTATATATATATATAGTAAAATATATGTTAGTCCTTATTAAATTCTATTATTCTTAAAAGGCACAAATGGATTTCGTAGAGAATTTGCATCCTTTATTAAATCTTGTAAATGTAGATCTTGAGAATTAATGGGGATGTACAAAAGTTGTGATATCAAATAGAAAGGACGAAAAAAATTAAAAATTATGAAATTATTATTTTGTATGTATTATAGTATCAATTATTTTGTATAATCTTAAATGTGTGAATAATAAGTTTAAGTCGAATTAGATTTCAATATATTGGATTTGATATTATCTTGGTTATTTTTTATTTAAATATTCTTATATTTATTAAAAATGAATTTTTATTGAAATTTGGAATGAAATAGAAATATGATAAACTATTTGTGGAAAGAAAACAAATTCAAAAAAGAAAAGTAAAGTTAATAAATTTTGGTAATGAAAAGGGTTGAAAAATAGAAAATGCTAATCCTAACTTTGATGCATTTAGGAGAAAAAGGTAAATCACTGAAATCAAGGTGAAATAATGTTCCCCATTGTACCGACCAATCCGGTTCATGCCAAATTTATGTTAACAACTCAATTATCATACTTTAAATTAAATCACTCGGCACATATTATTTGGATTTTAAAAAAAATAACGAAACAATAATTAAATTTAAATTGTTTCTATAGATTATACAACAGTTCGATTTGATTATATCAATAAAAAATTATAACCAAAATAAAACTCAAATTCTAATTTGTTCAGTTATTATTCGATTATTTCAATTTTATCAAATATTTTATCATATAAAATTACAAATAAATGATATTATTCGAATATTTCAAATAATTCATATATTTGAAAAAATATAAATAATATATTATTATTTAAATTTGATATTTAATGTTATTTATTATTTTTATTAGATAAATATTAATTTGATGAATATTATTTATCTATATATATGTATTATATTTTAATTTAATCAATCAATTATTCACGATTATTCGGTTAATAACCGAATCGAATATATTCAGTTTTTAAATTTTTATAATCGAACCGTTATTTTATTTATATCCAAATCGAACCGAATGACCATTATTCGACTTGGTTTGGTTCGGTTTTATATAACCGAATCGAAATGTCAAGGCGAAGAATGAATAAACAGATGGAGACCAAATAATGCGTAAAACCAAATCCATGAACGATTGTTTTGAGTGGGCCCAAAAGAACAAGAAAGGGTAATAAGGTAATTATGTTTGGCCCAAGGCCTTAAAGTTTTAGTGGACAGTTGAAGCAAAAAAAACATATGGGCCTATCGATCGTAATTAAATTAAGGAGCCGTGGGCCGTTGTTAATGAAACATTTATAAATTAGAGGACCCATAAATGGCCTACACTGTCACTACCACTAAAATTATTCCTTTTTTCCATCAACAACAACAACAATAATAATAATAATAATAATAATAATAATAATAATAATAATAATAATAATAATGATAAGATATCATTGGACCGACGAAAATTCAAATTAAGATTTTCTGTTAATTATTTATACATTGAGATGTTTTACACGTACACGATGTTTATTCAGGGTTTTGGTTCTATACCTCAAAAATCTGAATTAAAAATGTATTTGTTTTGTAAATATAAATATGAGTGGCTGTAAGTTTAGTTTTAACCAAAAAAATTATTATAAAAATGTAGAAAGATTCATGAATGAGAAGAGTAGAGGTTTTTGGTGAGAGAGTAATTTAAAATTCAAACGAATTATGTTTAAGAGAATACAAAAAAATATGAACCCGAACTCTAAAAAAAATCATGTTGTCTTAATTACCTTTAATATCAATTATTTCATTTTTTATTTCATTAATTTCCAAACAAATACAAACACTCAAACAATCCAAATAATCCATAGCATAATTTAAATTGAGATATAATTTGATTATTATAATGTTTCTAACTAAAATAAAATGGAATGTAAAAGGAATAGTGTCACAAAAACGATTACTCGTAAATATGTGTATTAACGTTGTGTTCGATTAGGATATATGAGGGGATATATACACATAACCTAAATCATTGTATTTAAAGATATACCTCTACTCTATTACCTTAAGTTTTGTAATCTCAACTTGACAATAAACAAATTAAATTCCTTTCGTCCAATAACTTTAGTGAAATGTGAGTTCGTTGGAATTTTATTAGAACTTAATGAAAAATATGTCGAAAGTTTTTGGTTAAAAAACAAATATCACATGTTTTATTGTACTTACTAGAAGACTAAACATTAACACCAAGAATTAAATTTAAAACTAGAAAAGACAGATGATCTACAGGGTTGGACAAAATATTCAAAGTATTTGTATATGATTCGTATTTGAACTGTATTCGAATCCGAAAATGCAAATATCTGAAATAACAAATACAAATATAAATATAAAAAAAATCAGATATTCGACAAATACAAATACGAATAAAAATAGTATATTTCGTATCCCTAAGTATTAAATAGATAATTTATTTAATATATAGATATATATAAAAAATAAAATTAATTTTAAGGATCAAATTATAAATAAAAAAGTATTAATTTTATTTTAAAACCAAATATAAAATATATAAATAAATAATTACTATACTTAAAATTTGGAGGACTACAAATGTAATTTACAAACACACTGGATTTAACAACATCCAAATAGAAGTCCGCCAACCCTCGGATACAAGCACACGATTCAACCAAATGAACAAAGGTACGACATAAGAAACACACACAAACAGTGTAGATAACAGAAAGTAAGAATACAAACGAACATACAAATCTCACAAAAAAGACCGAGAACGCTCTTATACCATGACAAATATAGGATTAAGCCCAACTAATCCCAAAAATTAGTTGAACGGTTTATGATATCTCAGTAACATATATAAGAGCGTATATATGGGACAACACTCCATAACACTCCCTTCACGTATAAGTTCAATCTTGTAGCGTGGACATCATAATTAAAGATCCACCATCGATAATATTAGGGTTAATTATGTATAAGGATGTTTTTGTAATTCTTCGCCGGACTCTGTTTCACGGATCAGCTGTTTCACGAGCTGCTCTGCTTTTAGCAGCTCTGTTACACGCCCTCCGGTGTCCAACCTTCTCTTCTGTATCTGCTATTGACTTGCACCAGAAAATTAGACAACAAAAAGCTGCCTCTTCGATCATTATCGGAACGTGGCTCTACCGGCGCTGCAGATCTGTTTAGAAATCTTCTCCTCTCTGCCATCTTCGTTTTACCGCCGGCCAGTCCTCCGCCTTCTCCGCAGACGTCGTTGCCGTTGTGGAGGTCAGAGATCCGTTCGCGATTCTTCCCTCAGATTCTTCCCGATTTCAACAACCGAATTTCTCATCCACTCGTCGCCCTCCATCTTGCGTCGCCCTCCATCATCAGTCTTCCGCATCTGTTTCTGTTCTCTGTGTCATCGCCGCTGTCGCATCTGCGCCGTCGTTCTGACTGTCGCGACTCCTGTCCGCGCCGACCGTCGTTCTGCCTCGTCGCGACTCCTGTCCACGCCGACTGTCGCTCGCCGTCTGTTGCTCGCCGTCTATTGTGCCGTCGATTTCGGTGATTTTGGGTCGTGAGTTGGGTGCCGTGATATTAGGGTAAATAAAAAAAAAGAAAAAAAAAAGAGGATTAAAAAAAAAGGGATTTAAAAACAAACAAATAAAAAAAATTTATTTTATTATTAAAGTGAATATTTCTTTGCTGATCCACGCGCGCATACTGCCCCGATCCGAGAATTTTCCTTTGCACGTGTTCTATCCGCTGATTCGCCGATCAGCCAATCCGAGGATTCATAGCTGGTCACATGGCTTTCCAGCCAGGTGTAGTCGACGCTCAGATGTCCGGTGCTGCTACTCTTCAGCCTACTGTTTCTCCGCCGCCGCATGTCGCCCCGACTGTCCGTGCGACTTGTACTTTCGGATCTTCTCCTGTCCGCGCAAATTCAGCCCGCATCGTGGATGCAGCCCCGGATTCGAATTCCAACCACGATCTTGATCGCAGTGCTATGCCAGGTT
>CM071867.1:43893437-43910922 GCA_036759665.1 Gynandropsis gynandra
ATATATATATATATATATATTTGGATAATCGTGGATAACCATATATTTTTTGGATACTCGCAATTCAAATACTTGTGTCTTTTGGATTCGAGTTCAGATTCGGAATATAACACTTATTTGGCATAAAATTAGTGTTTGGACACCGACAATGTTTTCTGAAATATTTGTGGATTACGCTCGACGCTTCTACAGATTTGATTTTGGATTCAAAACATATCAAACATTTTTAATATATATTCCGAATTTTATTTTTATAATTTATTATTTTGAATAACGATATATTAACTGTAATATCTAATATAAATTTATTTTATAAATATTAAATGATAAAACCATATGTACAACCTATAAAATGGTTAGATTGAACAACCCTATTAAATTACAAAACCATTTATATTTTAATGGGTGATATGCGTTATATCGAGTGATAAAACCTAGACTAACGCTTCCGCAAGAATACGGATCGTGTAGTAACTAGGGTCGAACACAAGGAATTGATGCGACTTCGTAGCTATTAAACTAATTGAATTAGACACGTGAGAAGACTACAATTGGAATCGTGATTGAGCTGAACTAAATTAGATCGAAGAGATAAAACTTTATGGCTGAGAACCATGGGTATCGAGAGTTTGCCTAATGAAGTAACGAAGTTCTAAAAGGATAATTGGTCTAAGGCACTATCATGGATTCAGGGAATTCAAGCTCTCCTATAGGAACTGACTGGCGTAGACTTGTCCACTATCTAGCATGCATATACCAATGTATCCATTGCGTATCTTACATGCATAGACGCATTGTGACCGCTATCCTAATCCCTAGATTTAACCGATTGACATGGCGTAGATTCTAAACCGGCAAACCCTAAATCATGGCTAAGTTCCAAACCCTAATGCCCTGGCGTTGGTTTATTAGGCTCCTAACATCATTCAATCAAGTGGCGTACAGGTAGAGAAAGCATTAAAAACAACCATGAAATCTGAAAACATGATAGATACCAAATTCATTCATTCAAGTGGCGTACAGGTAATGAAAGCATTAAGTATCACCATTCATTAAGCATACGACTTCGTTACATCATATCAAACCTCTCTAACCCATGGCAAAAGAATCTACTCAGACATATATGCAGAAAAGGAAACACAAGAGAAGTCTAGTTTCGACATAGATGATGAAAGAGATAACCCCCTATTCATAGCCCGATGCCTTCGGTAGATTCTCCTCGCTCCCGATCCGTAAATCCGTCCTTTTCTTCCTCCTTCCTCTTGCCCTAGTGTCTCTCCTTCTCCTCTCATGTGTTCTGGTTCGTCCTTTCTCTTTTATATCTCATTATTCTTTTAATTTGGCCGATCTAGATCTTAGGAAAGTTTGTTGGAATGCTGGACCCGAGCGGGCACATCATGCACCCGATCGTGCAACCACTATGCCCGACCGTGTTGCCTCTTTCAAGCCCGAACGGGTAAAACGCACGGTGATTTCTTGGATGAATTGGCCCGAGCGGGCATTGTAAAACCACCCGAGCGGGCACCTATGCCCGAGCATGTCCCTTGAGCACCCGAGTCGTGCAAACCTACGGGGTTGATTGGCATGAACTAGCCCGACCGGGCACTCTCAATCCACCCGAGCGGGCATGTCTTGAAATGTCGATTCCGCTCCTTTCGCTCCGTGTTTGAGTGCTCACTTCCATCCGTGGCCTTGCACAAGTCGAACCTTGTTACACAACTTTGTTTTCGGGCTCCTCTGATGTGTTCTGGTTCGAATCTCCTCTTTTTAGATCTGATTTCCCTTTAATTTGCCCGTTCTAGATCTTAGGAAAAGTTGTTGGGAATGAAGGACCCGAGCGGGCACATCATGCACCCGCTCGTGCAACCACTATGCCCGACCGTGTTGCCTCTTTCCAGCCCGAGCGGGCACCCATGCCCGATCGTGTATACTCTCAACCCGAACGGGTAAAACGCACGGTGATTTCTTGGATGAATTGGCCCGAGCGGGCATTGTAAAGCCACCCGAGCGGGCACCTATGCCCGAGCATGTCCCTTGAGCACCCGAGTCGTGCAAACCTACGGGGTTGTTTGGCATGAATTAGCCCGACCGGGCACTCTCTATCCACCCGAGCGGGCATGTCTTGAAGTGTAGTTTCCGCTCCTTCCGCTCGGTGTTTGAGTGCTCGCTTCCATCCGTGGCCTTGCATAAGTCGAACCTTGTTACACAACTTCGTTTTCGGGGTTAGATTGCATAATCACTCGTGTTTCTCTTCAAGTCTTCGTTTCCTACACAAAACACGAAATGTGGATAAAGTCTTCGAATATACTCAATAGATGAATGAAATATGAATAATCTACTCTAAACTAGACCTAAGAATGATATAAAAACTATAACGAATTACGTGTTATCAATGGGTTGTACACAAATCAAGCCATAAAAGTTTACCTGCAGACATTAGTAACAAGGTCAATATTTTGACTTTTTTAACAAACAAACATCCCATAATCGCACCAAAACTTGATATTTTTTTCTTCTTAGTTATAGGTGCAGCTGTAACAGTTCATTTATTACACGTTTGGTAACAAGAATTCATGTAGACATAACGTCGAGCAGCTTGTATGCTAACGCCAATTTGAAGCTTTTTAAAACCCCAAACGACGAATTCAGCGAGGAATTACCGAGAACTATTGTTTCCATATGAAGAAAGGAGACAAATTTCCTGGAATTCAATCAAATTCGTAGAGAAGTAATGCTGCTGAGGGACTTTTAACTCGATCTTTTAATCAAGGTAAGATAAGAACCCTTCACAACAATTTGACTAATTGATAGCCAAGATTCATGAAATTTCAACGCTGCAAAGGAAGTAACTCAATGAAAGATACCAATTTACGAGTTCCATAAGGATGCGATGGTCTTCTCCAGTGAATCCTATGAAGTCAAAGCCGATACATTCCTGAGATGCACTAAGAGATTGTCTTTTCGGCTCTCTCTCTTTTCTTCAAAGAAAAAGGGTTTGGGCTGGAATTCAATCTCAAATAACTACGGAAGGTCACGTTTTCTAAAAGCTTTATTTTAATAATTAATTTAATAAATTATTATATTTTATTTGGGGTTAAAAAGTTTTAGGTTTCAGTCTATTCACTTGAAAAATATTCAATTTTAATTTTACCTTATAATATTGATATTTTTGTATTGCCTTGTGATCCGTGCGATCATGTGATTCATATGATCCTTGTGATCTATACGATCATAAAATCTTTGTGACTCTTACGATCATGCGATCCTTGCGATCCATGTAACTCGTACGACCCTCGAAAGTCACTCGAAATCGTTCGAAATAGTTGAAAAGCCGGTCGAAAATAACTTGAAATCGCTCAAAATAACTTGAAATCCTTGCTCCTTGCTCCTTGCTCTCGCTCGATATCGCCTATCGCTCCTTGCTCCTTTCTCTCGCTCAATATCGCCTATCGCTCCTTGCTCTCAACTTCGACAAGCAAGAAAAAAAAGAAATCGCCTCTCGCTTCTTTCTCTCAACTTTGAAAAAGGTATCGTTTCGAAAAATGTCAAACCGTATGTGTTTTCATAAATAAAAAAAGGACACATTTATCTTTATTTTTTTCATTAGGTTTTTCGAGGGTATAAGTGAAACAAAGAAGCCCTAAAAGGTATCTTGATATTTTACCTTTTAAATCATAAAATAAATTTTAATTTGAATATATTTATTATATACAAATATTATAAAATGTCATTTCATCTTATATTATAAATGTCAAACTTAAAATTTTTTTGCCTCTATATTAATTTCAACACTTTTATAATATACTTTTATTATATTGATAACATGTAGTCCGTCGTAGTATTTATATGATTCTTAGGTTTAGTTTTGATTAGATTTCTTGGACTTTACCGATTTATTGAGGTTATTCGAGGATTTCATCTACCATTTCGTGTTTCGTGTAGGAAATGGAGACATGAAGGAAAACACGAGCGATTAGGCAATTCCATCATGAAAACGTGATTGAATGACAAGATACAACATGTGCACGGCTACGGATCCAAATCGAACACTCAAGCACCGAGCGAAAGGAGAGGAAACAGCAAAATAGAGCAAACACGCTCGGGCATGGAAGAAGCCCGAACCATGCTCGACTCAGGCTGGTAGACCACAAGGTCGGGTAAGCAAGCCCGCTCGGGCTTAGTTTTGTGCACGCTCGGGCTGCCTTCTGCACGACCAGGTGCATGTTATGCCCGCGCGGGCCGCGTAATCCGCAACAACCTAGTTTGGATGTTTGAACGGGCAATTAAAGGGAAAAGAAGCCATCTAGGGGAAAAGGACGAACCAGAGACGACAGGAGACACTCAGAGACACACACAGAGAGAGAGAAGGACGAAGCAAGGAAGCCAGAGCATGGAGGAGCTATTGAAGACGTCGGTAATAGAATTGGGAGGGATCTCATTCTTTATCCATGTTGAATATAGTTATCTTTTGTGTTTTGTTTTCTGAGTTCATGTCCGAGTAGGTCCACAGCCATGGGTTAGAGAGCTTTGCCAATGTGTAATGAAGTTTTGTTCTTAATGCTTGGTTATAATATTTGATTGTTTCGGATTGATTGGTTGTTCGTAATGCTTTTGTTTTTGTTGGAACTTGAATGAATGTCTATAAAAATCTAATTGCATTGGGAGATGAATTAGATTTTGGAACGTAACCATGATATGAAGTCTCAATTGATTTAGAACCTTGGTCGGTCGATTGATTGAACTTAGGAATAAGGATAGCGATCTTAATGCATCTAGTAGGTGAGATTACACAATTGGGAGATTGGTAGTACGCATGCTAGATAGTGGGTTTAGGCATCGAGAGAGTCATTCCCTAGGAAAGAGCTTGAATTCCCCGAATACGCAATGATATCTATAACCATGACCTTGTTAGAACTTCGATTGCATCATCGTGCATCTCTCGAAACCTGTGGTGCTTAGTCATTGAGTTTATTCCGTTAATTAGTTTAGTTTAGTTCCATTCGCATTCCCATCACTTATCGATTTCACATGTCTTATTCATTAGTTTACTAGCTTTAGAGTTGCATCGATTCCTCGTGTTCGACCCTGGTACTATACGATCCGTATTCTTGAGGAAGCGTTAGTCTAGGTAAATTATTACATGAGATCAGCCACATCAAGTTTTTGGCGCCGTTGCCGGAGAATTGATTATGACATTAGAGTTAGGATACTTTTGAATTAGGATATAGACCTTTCCGGAGTCTTTATTTGTTTTTCATAATTTTTTTTGCTTTTTTTTTCTTTCTTATTGGGTCAAATTTTTTTTACCTCTCGGACTTAATCGAATTTTGTGTTCTTTATTTTGCGAGGTAACATGAACAAGGTCCACTCTTTGTATGCCGATATAGCTGAAGTAAAAGATCAACTTTCCGAAATTCGTCATATGCTGTCTAACTTATATCATCCGCATTACTCGGAGCAATCATGGGAACAAGAAGTTTGGGGGTATGAAGAAGTGATCTACGAGAGTTACAACCAGTCTTTCGGGAATACATAAAATCACGGGTAGAGCGATCACCCAAACTTCCCGTATAGGAACTCCTATGGTATGCTGAATGCACAACATCTATTGGGGAACTTTCAGCCATGGACGCAGCCCCAAACTCAGAACTATCAGTCATATGCGCCTCAGCCAAAGCCAAACCAACCCGAAGCAGCCCCCGACGTTACCGCCATGTTCGGCCGCTTCCTTGAAGTACTAGAAAATCAAAACAACTTATTGATGGGAGTGAAAGCGAAACAAGAAAGCGCCAATAAGCAGATGGATGGCTTCCATAGACAATTAGACACACAAGCTGCACAACTTGTACAAGGGGCACCACAACCACAAGAGGTTCTATCGGGAAGTTCAGAAATAAATCCTCGTGAGCATGTCAACGAAATTTGCCTAAGAAATTGTAAGACGGTGGATCAGCCTACTTCAATGTCTGAAAGGGGTGAAGCATCCATCACAGTAGTGGAAACAGCTGTCAACAAGCTTAAAGAGAAGCTCGAGGAGGAAGAGGAGCTAAAGTACGTAAAACCAGATCCGAGGCCACCTCCATTGCCAATCCCACAACGTCAACGCATGAAGAAGGTGGATCAGCCAAATCCCTCGATATTTGAAAAAGGAGAAGAATCTAACACGGTAGCAGATAAAGCTACGGACATTGATAAGCATAAGAAGAAACCCGAGATGGAAGTAGATTTTAGCTTAATTGACACACTTGAGCAGCCGTGCGCTATCGATTTCGTGTTCCCCGACGGCATCTTTAAGAATTTAGCCGAGGAAGTTTGTGAGGAATTTCAGAATACGGATTCCCTAGGTATGAATCTCATAGCAGCTGGAGAAGGATTATACAAGGTACCAAACGAGCTGCTTGACAACAAGAAGAAGAAGGAACACCCCGACCGAGACTTCCGCACAACCCGAGCTAAATGCGGTGCAAATCAGTGCATAAACAACCCCGAGATGCCGAGAAGCTACACCAAACGTCCAACACAGAATTGGAGCATTGACAAGGCACCCAAGGTAAAGATGAAGCCTTCACCAAAAAGGCTCACGCACCAAGAATCTCTGGAGACGCTGAAAGAAACAAGCGACGAACGCCTAACCGGTTTCATGGAGTACACAATCGGACTTATGGACAACTCGACCAGAATTTTTGGACAGCACGATCTAGCCCCCAACTTAGAGAACATCATGACCAATCTTAGGGAAGACATGACTGATCGTGCAAGGAACTCAACTGATCCGCATGCTACGCCCTATCAAGCACACTATGCACGCGAGACGCTACGCATACGACGACGTCGAGGACGTCCACGTAATGAGTAGCACGTTTTGGTCAGGCTCGTGACCTTAAACAAGCGCTTTTCTGGAGGCAACCCGACTTTCGCATTTTCTTTTTTATTTCATTTTCGGACTTATTCTTATTCTTTTCACATTGATGTACTGGTGGGTTAGTATTCCTTATTTTGGATTGTGTGATTATTTTTCACACAACATCGATATCATCCTTGAGGAGGAGACGCATACAACGTCCAGCCGCATCACCAACTCAGAACAACAAGATACACAAGGTACACATGTTCTAACCTTTATTTTCCCGTAGTTTGGTATGTGAGATTCTCATAGGTCTTGAACACCGGGACGGTGTTTCATTCAAGTCTGGGGGAGTACTCGTCGAGTATCATGCATGTGATTAGGATTAGATGATTAGGATTAGATGATTAGGATTTGATTGTTGATTTTTTTGTTATCTTTAGGAATAAGCGGATGGATACCTAGTACGAATTTTCGAGCTTTAGTCATTATCGTGCGACTTTGTCGAATCATGAACAATAGTCTAGGTTTGCTTAGAAGTCTTTAGGATACCGATTAGTCGATTAGTTGTGCTTGAAACCATGATCTATAGTTGCATTCACCTCCTAGGTTTCAGTACCAAGTATCCATATCTCCGTGTATACCGATTGTTCTTTGCTTTGTTTGATATATTTTACCGTTCGTTGATCATTACATTCCACACGCTTATACTCCGCTGTCACCTTGGATAAGTTTCTAACTATTTCAAGTTTTGATTGACATGAGTACATCGAGATCGATGGTTCGGGTCTAAATGGTGGGTTGAGGCGTTATTCTACGTCCTAAGGGTTAGAATGATGCATATTCTTTGGAAAAAATAAAAAGACAAAATTGTTCTTCAATGACGCCTCTCTTCACTCCGCTAAGGTTACAAGACCTTATGAGTGTGCCATAGGCAGCCTAGGTCTAAGTAGAAAGCCATCCCTCTTCGACTTCGACGTCCTAGAAACCGAGCGTGGATCTATAAAAAAAGAAAGGAAAGAGAATAAGAACGAAAATACGAGTTTAATGATATCTCAAGCTTAGGGGAATTGGTATGGAGATCGCTTAGACGTTGTTTAGGAGTATGAAATAGACTTAGGTCATTGGTAGGATTGCATGGTTCGTGACTTTCGGTTGATAGAAGACTTAACTAGGTACGCTTAGGCTTGCATTCATGTGACGCGTTGTTTTGCATGATGGCTACCCCTTCGAAGTTTTCGTGCTAGTATCCATTGTTGTTTAGCTCTTCTTGTACTCGACTCTAGATTTGCTCGAGGACAATCAAAGGTTAACCCTGAGGGAGTTTGATAACATGTGATCCGTCGTAGTATTTATATGATTCTTAGGTTTAGTTTTGATTAGATTTCATGGACTTTACCGATTTATTGAGGTTATTCGAGGATTTCATCTACCATTTCATGTTTCGTGTAGGAAATGAAGACGTGAAGGAAAACACGAGTGATTACGACAGTTCCACCCCGAAAACGTGATTGAATGACAACATACAACATGTGCACGGCCACGGATCCAAATCGAACACTCAAGCACTGAGCGAAAGGAGCAGAAACAGCAAAATAGAGCAAACACGCTCGAGCATGGAAGAAGCCCGCTCGGGCTGAGGTTGCGCAACTAGGACTGAAAATCCCCGAAACCATGCCCGACTCGGGCTGGTAGACCAATTGGTCGGGTAAGCAAGCCCGCTCGGGCTGAGTATTGTGCACGCCCGGGCTGCCTTTTGCACGACCGGGTGCATGTTGTGCCCGCGCAGGCCGCCTAATCCGCAACAACCTAGTTTGAATGTTTGAACAGGCAATTAAAGGGAAAAGAAGCCATCTAGGGCAAAAGGACGAACCAAAGATGACAGGAGACACTTAGAGACACACATAGAGAGAGAGAGAAGGACGGAGCGAGGAAGCCGGAGCATGGAGGAGCTATTGAAGACGTCGGTAATAGAATTGGAAGAGATCTCATTCTTTATCCATGTTGAATATAGTTATCTTTTGTGTTTCTTTTTCTGAGTTCATGTCCGAGTAGGTCCACAGCCATGGGTTAGAGAGCTTTGCCGATGTGTAATGCTTTTGTTCTTGTTGACACTTGAATGAATGTCTATAAAAATCTAATTGCATTGGGAGATGAATTGGATTTTGGAACGTAACCATGATATGAAGTCTCAATTGATTTAGAACCTTGGTCGGTCGATTGATTGAACTTAGGAATAAGGATAGCGATCTTAATGCATCTAGTAGATAAGATTACACAATTGGGAGATTGGTAGTACGCATGCTAGATAGTGGGTTTAGGCATCGTGAGAGTCATTCCCTAGAAAAGAGCTTGAATTCCCCGAATACGCAATGATATCTATAACCATGACCTTGCTAGAACTTCGATTGCATCATCGTGCATCTCTCGAAACCTGTGGTGCTTAGTCATTGAATTTATTCCGTTAATTAGTTTAGTTTAGTTTCATTCGCATTCCCATCACTTATCAATTTCACACGTCTTATTCATTAGTTTACTAGCTTTAGAGTTGCATCGATTCTTCGTGTTCGATCTTGGTACTATACGATCCGTATTTTTGTGGAAACGTTAATCTAGTTAAATTGTTACTTGAGATTAACCACATCATATATATACAAATATTATAAAAATATTTAATGTCATTTTCTGTCTTTTAGAGTTAATGACATTTCTTTATATGAGAAAAATTAAAATTTTTAAAATTCCTTTGACGATCGAACTCTCTTGGTCCGAAATTTGGCCCGGACTCATAAAAAAATTTTAATCTATGAATTCGGATTCGACAATAAAATTTCATTATCCATAATTTCAGGTCCGGGTTCTTGAATCTCTAAAATGGATACCCACGTATACCTGAAGAAATATATATACAAAAATATTAAAATTCCATATACATTATAGGGGGAACTTCAAAAATACCCTCGTAGGGCTAAACACTTCAAAAATACCCTTCCCGAAAAAGAAAATATTTCTAACTTCAAAAGTACCCGTATAACATTATATTACTTTAAAAATTCCATACTAGTTCCTTTTTACTCTCTTTCAATATCTCATAAATCGTCTCCTCTAGTCGATCTCGCGCGGCCGCTTCTCCCTTTCACACTAGCTCGCTTTGTCGGTTGTGTCTGCCTTCGTTGATCGTGTTTGCCTTCGCCGGCTGTGTCTGCCTTCTTCGGCCATGTCTTTCTCGCCTCTCATCTCTCGCCTCCATCGCCGCCGGTAAAGTAGCTCTCTCTGGTCCCTCATTTTCTGTTCTTTGTTGTGTCATGTTGTTGTATACTTTTATCGAAGATAAGAACTTTATGTTGATTTGTTAATCTATCTGTCAAAATTTATCAATTTTGCAACAAAGAGTACATGAAATTTTTCCAGAAGGGTAGTGATCTCATTCAAGATGATTGGGAATTGGCTTTGCCATCATACCCATCTCGAACCCTAGTCATGGTTGGATATACAGGAAATGGAAAAAGTGCCGTGGGGAACATCAATCTTGAAGAAAGGCATTTAAGTCGAGAGTATTAGTAGCTTCTTTGTAACTAGCTCATGCACATTATCTCTTTTGCTCTTTACTTGTGCAAACTGAAAGTAAAAATAAACCTTGAATTGAGTTGCATTCTAGGACGGTGTTTTAGTGTTTGGTGTGTTAGGTTTTGGATAAAAATTGGTCGTCTGTTTTAGATGCTGAAGGTGATACAAGTTCACCTTATTCTCTTGTTTCATATGTATTCAAAGCATTACAAAAATAACCTTCAAACCTGTTTCTTTCTAACTGCAACATTAGTGTTACTAGCATACTATAATAAGTCATTAAAATGTCTTGTTTGACATAAAAAAACAAAGGTGTGTTTCATCATATTCTTAATGTTTTTGTTGCTTCTCTGATATGTTGCAGGTGAACATGCTTTGCTTTAGGTCTTGGACTTCTCTTGGGCTTGTGATTGATTGCTGGTCTCATGAGCTGAATTTTGTGACTTGTAATTTTGTTCTTGGATTGGGTTCACCGTATGGGTTCGTGTAAGCCCAGTTCCCTTATTATGTCTTCTCCTGTATTGGTTCTCACAAGTGTTTGAGAACCCTCGATTATTTTCTTCCCTTTTGATCCTTCCATCGAACCCAAGCTCCTTTTCACTGATCTCTTCCGTGTTTTATGTTGAGGGGGATCCACACCTTCAATCTACCTCTCTATCCTTCTCGGCACAATCCCTAGCCTCATCCGTAAGTCCTCAAACTGCTTCGTCCCTTCGTAAGTAGGTCTGCAAGCTGGTCATCTCCGGCATAATACTGCAAGGTAATTCGTCCTTCTCTTTCAGCCTCTCTCACGACATGTGTTTTAATTTCAATATGATTTGTCCTCCATTGTTGAACTGGATTCTTCGCTATTGTGATGGCTGATGTGTTATCGCAATAGATTGGAATCCCACCATCAATCTCGAACCTTAGTTCCTCAAATAGCCTCCTTAACCATACCAAATGGTTCGAGGTAACATATAGAGCAGTATACTCTGCCTCAGCAGTGGATTGTGCTATCATGGGATGCTTCTGTATCTCCCACGAAAACATTGCACTCTCGATTGTAAAACAATAACCTGTTGTGCTTCCCATGTCTTTCGTGCTACTTCCCAGACAGAGTCTCAATACCCAATTAATTTTGCGTCTTCTGTAAACTTGAACCATACTCCATAGTATGTACGTTTTGACATGTACTTGGAGAGATATGAAGCGACAAACATGAGGTCAGATCGTGTGGCAGCAAGGTATAGGAGACCTCCAACCATGCTCCTATACTACAGTGGTTGGTGAGTTCTTCTCCCTTGTTTACATTCTTTCCTGCTGGTTTTAGAGGGGCCTGACACTCTTAGAGTGCTGCATTACAAACTTGTTCAGTAGTTGTGTAGCATATTTGTTCTGATGTAGGAAAATCTCCTCCTTAGTATAACTGATCTCAAACTCTAAGAAGTACCTTAGCATGCCTAGATCACTCATCTCAAAAGTCTCACATAGTTTAGCTTTGAATCCCTTCATCAATTCTTCATCACCTTTATGTGTACATGGCTACATCAGAATGGCTTCTTGTACACCCTTTTGTCAGAAAAAATGCGTATATCTTGTTGTATCAAGTCCTAGGTGCTTGTTTTAAACAATATAGAGCCTTTTTCAACTTATAAACCTTTTATTCAGCTCCCTTTATCTCATAACCTTGTGATTGTTCTATAAATGCTTCTTCTGTAATTTCTACATTTAGAAAAGTTGATTTTACATCCATTTGATGAAATTTCCATTTTATGTAGGCGTAGTTTTTACACCTTTTGAACCAAATTGGATAGTCCAATCCCAACTCTTATCTTCTTCAAAGATCACATCCCGTGCAACCTCTAACTTTCCCTATCTGTATTTTGTTGCTGAACATCTTCTCTTGTTTCATATATATTCAAGACATTACAAAAATAACCTTCAAACTTGTTTCTTTTTAACTGCAAAATTAGCCTTACTAGCATACTATAATAGATCATTAAAATGTCTTGTTTGACATAAAAAATCAGAGGTTTGTTTCAACATATTCTTAATGTTTCTATTGCTTCTCTGATATGTTGCAGGTGAACATGCTTTGCCTTAGGTCTTGGGCTTCTCTTGGGCTTTTGCTGGATTGTTGGGCTCCTGAGATGAATTTTGTGACTTGTAATTTTGTTTTTGGATTGGGTTCACCTTATGGGCTTGTGTAGGCCCAGTTACTTGATTATGTCTTCTCCTGTAGTGGTTCTCAAAAGTGTTCGAGAACCCGCGATTCCTTTCTTCCCTTTTGATCCTTTCATCGAACCCTAGCTCATTTCCATTGATAGCTTATTTGTTTCGTGTCCGATGGGGATCGACATTTTCAGAGAGCAAGTACACTAGGTGTTGCAAGCACATGTGAGTCATGGAGAGTTGAACTAGAAGATGGTTAGATCATCAATGCCGTTGATATTCTTGGTATGTAATTTGGTAATTTATTTGTCTAAGCCTGCCAAATTATTCATCAAAGCTTTACTAAAGTCAAATTAGTTCCTGAAGCAACGTGTGTAGTAATCTCTCAAAGCTCACACCTTAATGGATATAGGAGGATGCTTGGAAAGTTGATAAGGTTTTTGATGATCTTATCAAGAAAACACAATGAAAATGGAAAAATAATGAACCAAACACTCAAATGAAATCTGAAAATGATAGAAATTGTAAAGAGTTTATGCTGGTTTCTGGAGACACCACAACTCACAACTCCCAAAAGAAAATTCAAATTTTACCCAATTTTTTTCTCTCCCTTTTCCTAGAAAGGTTGCTGTCTATATAGAAATTCAATTTATAAAAACTTCCCAAATTGACTCTACAAACCCATCACAAACCTATGAGTTTGTTACAACAGAAAATGCCCCTAGAAAAACCTTCCTTTCCCTTAGTTCGTATCAATACTCGCCGCTTCGAAAATCACTTTGCCCTCAAGGTGATGGAAATATGGAAGAAGGATGAAAGCGATTGTCCACGAGTTTCGGATAGCCGTCTTCATCGAAAATTAGTGGTGCCTCCTCGTCTCGAGAGTAGTGTGAGATCCCATAACCCTGAATAATTCCACGGAGCTGATCATGTGTGGTTACCAAAAGTGGACCATTGACACCAAAATTTAGCAAACTCCAATGTAAGCTAGAGTAATCATGTCGGTTATTGGTCTTTCGTTCATTGATTTCCATAATCGTTGAAGAGATGTCGAAGAGTTACCAAGATCCGAGTCACCGTGTATAGTATAAGAAATGCCTTTATACTCAAATTCCATCTTTTGCATTTTCCAATTCAACGTCATTTGACCTAGTCTCTCCAATCATTGCATACTCAAGATGATATTGGCACTACCCAACTCGATTAGGAGAAAACCCGCCTTAAATTGTAAATTTTGAATTTTCACCGGAACTTTACGGCATAATCCCTCTCCATGAATGGCTAATCAGGTGCCCATAATCACTCCATACCCCGTAGTTCTTTCCGTCTTTGTCGATGTACGGTGAATAAACGGAAGAGATATAAAATTATGAGAAGCATCGAAATCAATCAAAATAATCGCCTTGTGACCCTTATCATGGCCTCGTAACTTCATGGTCCGTGGGGTAGGTATACCGACAATGCAATTAAGCGATAATTCTGCAAAAGTGGTAATATCCTCTAATAAGGGTGGGTTATCTTGTTGATCCCCATCCGTAGAACCCGAGCTATCGACATAAGCGATAAGAACTTGTAAATGTTTATTCTTGCAACGATGAGAAGGAGAGTACCTTTCGTCACAATGAAAACATAAGCCCCAAGCCCACTTTTCTTGTGCAGGTGTTGCGGAGAGACGAAGTATCGAAAAAATCGTCGACATTGTTGAAGTCGTAGGTGCTGCCAATTTATCAATCTACCCCTGCGAATTAGAAGAAATAATATCCTGGGCCTGATGTGTTGAATAAGAATTTGGCCCATTCTGCATAGGCCCACCTTTAAAATTACCATTCCAATGCCGTCCCAACTTATGTGAGCCCATGGAAAGCCTAGACAATGCATTAGGGTTGATATCAGTGTTCTCACTATACCATCTTTGAGAACAGTAGTCTGCAGCCACTTTCCCACCTCTTTTCGATGATCCTGATGAACCAGCCATGTAAAATGTACTTTCCAATCCCTGAGAGTATTCCATTATCTGTTCAAGGTTTATTGGTTTGAATAGTTTGACGGCAGCATGAACCTCCGGGTGAAGACCACAATAAACGCCATTTCAAGGACATCCTCAGAGAAGCCTTGTTGGTGCGATTCTAGAGTGATGAAATCACGACAGAATTCTTGTGCAGTCTTTGTCTGATGAAGTGCGAAGAGCTGCTCATTGAGCTTTGAACGGTGTGTCGGTACGAAGGTCTCTACCACTCGGCGATGGAAATCTTGCCAAGTCATGGTTGGATTTCTTAACTTCTCCCACCGAAACCGTGACAGCGCATTGCCATCGAGAGCCAGCAAAATGATATTTATAAAACACTGGTATGTGAAGTGTTGGAGGTCAAACATTGCTCCACGCGTACCAACCAACCTTCGAGATTCAGCCCTGAATATGTCGGAAGATCTAAACGTCTGAATGGCATGTCGTTGTCTTCGTACATAGGGTTGTCTGAGGTGTTACTGGAAAAATGTTTTTGATGGTTGTGCAAAGACGTTTCTGCAGTTGGTGACGTTGGTGGAGCGGCTTGCAGTGGACGTTTTTATGGGTTGACCAGTATTTCTGTGCAATATAGCATCTTTTCCACAAGATGTTTCTGACCTGTCATCCCTTGCTCCAGGTTAGTTAGTCTAGATTCCATCAAATCACTCATCTCGATCTGCTTCTGTTGAAAGGTTTGAAGGTGCTGGAATTGTTCTTCCAGCGCCTCAACTTTCTTTATCGTCGTCGTTGGAACGGTTCAGCCTATTCT
Source organism: Gynandropsis gynandra (assembly GCA_036759665.1). NCBI lineage: Eukaryota > Viridiplantae > Streptophyta > Magnoliopsida > Brassicales > Cleomaceae > Gynandropsis > Gynandropsis gynandra. The sequence goes on from CM071867.1 coordinate 43,908,777, forward strand.
AGCGCCAATTGATAAGATTTTTGATGATCTTATCAAGAAAACGCAATGAAAATGAAAGAATAATGAACCAAACACTCAAATGAAATCTGAAAATGAAAGAAATGGTAAAGAGTATATGGTGGTTTCTAGAGACACCACAACTCCCAAAAGAAAACCCAAATTCTACCTAATTCTTTTTTTCCCTTTTCCGAAAAAGGTTACCGTCTATATAGAAATCCAATTCATAAAAACTTCCCAAATTGACCCTACAAACCCATCACAAACCTATGGGTTTGTTATAACAGAAAATGCCCCTAGAAAAACCTTCCTTTCACGTAGCTCGTATCAAAAGGGTACCGAAAAAACAAAGTTCTCTAGGTAACAATTGATATGGATTATGTTGCACTGATATTTTGACCTCTCTATATTGGACTTGCGATCATCTCACCAATGATTGACGGTAAGTTATACTTATACAAGGTACATCCACATCAATGGATGTCTTTATCTTTGAGCTATTTCAATTCTTACCACTTGCCTTCTTTTCTTAGCCTTAAAGATCCATTGAGGATGTGTAGTATCTTTAAACTCAGTCGTGTTGGTTTAAATTCTGGTACTTGGTTTATTATGTGATAAAGCAAGTGGATTTAGTTATCATGTTTTTGTTGGCAAACCGAGAGGAGAACACGCAGCAGAAAACACATAGTTTTTTTTCGGTTTTTCCTTTGGTGAGATCTGATTCGGAGATAGATCTGATTAGTGTTTCTTAGCACATACCTTGGTATAACGTAAAGTTTGGATCTATAAGTCACGAGCAGCAGCGAATCGCTCCTGCCTGTATCGGTATCCACACGGACGGAAGACATGTGGACAAAGTCGAAAACCCCAATTGCTAGATTAAAGTTTCGGCCTCTAGATTATATTGGGCGGAGTGCCTTTGCTTTTTTGTTTTTGTGTGTCTCTAAGAATATAGATTAAGCACTATATTTATAGGGAAAAATGGTTTAAGCCTAACTAAAAACCCTAATTAGGGTTTTATCTAATTAATCCTAATTGAATTCACAATTCAATTAGAATTGGCTCTAATAACTCGAATTATTATCAATCTTGTTCATAATAGAATTGGCCCATTTACATGTCCAACTCCATTCATCTTTATGTACGACCCAATAGGTTCTCATTGCGTTGACCATAAATAATTAGCGGTGTCTAGCAACACATCATTATTTCCTAAGCAATGAAAATGTTTGTGACTCGACATTACCAATCTCGTGATTTATGTATAATAATCTTTTTGTCCTTGATGTCTAGATTTAACATGAGTCATGGAACTTATCATACTCATCTAATTCAATATGTGAGCTCGTGACATCATCTTAATATTACTAAAGCAAAAACCAGAGAGAAAGTCTAAAAAATTAATTTTTATTTTTTTAAAAATAGTTATTTTAAAATTATTAAATTTAAATATTATTTAACAAATTAACTACATTTTTTTCTAAACAACGTACAACTAAAAATATAAATAAAATAAAAAAATTAGTATGTTATTTTTGAATCCAAATATAAAATAATTAATCATTTAATTTATATTGAAATAGTTATTTCTAAAATTTAATATAATTTTTTATTATCCAATAATAATAATAATTAATTTATATAATAAAATCATATTCAATATTTTAGTTTTACTTTATTTTTATTTTATTATTATAAAATATTTAAAAATATAATTTAAAATCATTTAATGTTATTTAAAAAATTATTTACATAAAATTTAGATCATTTACATTTTCATAGCTATAAATTATTTGTATATACAATTCTTCTAATATGTTTTTTTAAAGTAATTTTGTTTTAAAATAAAATCAAATGAAAGTCTTAATATTAATTGTATCTAAATATAAAATAATTAATCATTTAACTTATTTTGAATAATTATTTCTAAATTTTAATACAATTTTTTATTTCCCGATAATAATATAATTTAAATAATAAAATCTTATTCTAGGTTTATTTTACTTTAATTTTTTATTATTATAAAAAATTTAAGAATATAATTTTAAATTCATAGCTATAAACCTATTTTATATACAATAATTCCAATATTTTACAAACTAATCGTATTTTATCTAAAATATTATTAATCTTTTATATAAAAAAACTT
>CM071867.1:43927901-44047249 GCA_036759665.1 Gynandropsis gynandra
AAACGATAAATTGTTTATCGTTAGGCTTTTCCTTCATCGTAGACGTTTTGAATAGTTTCTCGTTTACATGGTACGGCCTGACTACCAGGAGGCATGTAGTTCAAGAAATCGATTCGTACGTCTATGACATCAGATGTCTAGTGGGAGGGATCAATTAGTTTTTTGTAAATGCCTAGACTACCCGGGGGACATAAACTTAATTGATATTCGACCATGAGCTGAAGGATAAACTCAACTATATCAATAGGAGCGATCTGACTACCAGGTGACTATGTGATATAAAGCCATATTAAAATCAACCTGTTCAATATGCTTAAGAAACGATCTGACTACCAGGGGGCTTATGCATGATTGGTTCAGGAAATATTACTGAAAGAAATACGATTTCTGAATACTATTGTAGTATTAATCAGTAAAATAATCATTTAGATCAAAGTCCATATCTATTTGATTCTTCACAGGCTTCCAGACCGATAGGTTGTAAATAGGTTTACAAGAGGAAGGTTGGAGAAGACGGGCAAGTAGAGACCTATAAAGCTCGTCTAGTTGCCAAGGGGTATAGTCAACGAGAAAGGATTGACTATGAAGAAACGTTCTCCCTTGTGGCAATGCTCAAATCTATTAGGATTCTGCTTGCGATAACGGTATTCCATGACTATGAGATTTGGCAGATGGACGTGAAAACAACTTTCCTTAACGGAGAGCTCCAGGAAGAAATCTTCATGACTCAACCTGAGGGTTTCACGTCGCCAACTCAAAGTCATATGGTATGCAAGCTTAAGAGGTTCATTTATGGACTCAAGCAAGCTTCTCGAACCTGGAACATTCGCTTTAACAAGGCAGTTGAAGAGTTCAACTTTGTTAGATGCGAAGAAGAGCCTTGTGTGTACAAGAAGTTTAGTGGGAGCATGGTTGTCTTCCTTGTGCTTTATGTGGATGACATATTTCTCATGGGAATGACATTCCGGTGTTGCAAGAGACAAATTTTTGGTTATCCGAACAGTTCTCCATGAAAGATCTGGGAGAAGCAACCTATACTTTGGGAATAAAGATCTATAGGGATAGATCAGGGAGGTTGCTTGGACTATCACATTCCCAGTACATTGATACCATCATGAAGAGGTATAACATGGAAAATTCCAAGAGAGGCTATCTACCGATAGGCACTGGAATAACTTTCTCCAAAGAAGATTGTCCTCAGACTTAAGATGAGAGAGAACGCATGAATAGGATCCCATACACTAGTGCAGTGGGAGCCATCATAAATTCCATGACATGTACGAGACCTGATGTAGCCTTCGCGCTAAGTGTAACGAGTCGGTATCAGGCAGATCCCGGTGAGAAACATTGGCAATTGGTGAAAACCATTCTCAAGTACTTGAGAAGGACTAGAGACCAATTCCTCGTTTATGGAGATTCTAACTTGGAATTAGAAGGGTTCACGGATGCCAGCTTTATGTCCGATAAGGATGATAACAAATCAATATCGGGGTATGTCTTTTGCCTCAATGGGGATGCAGTGTGTTGGAAAAGTTCCAAACAAGTTACTGTACTGGATGAGAAAGTTCATAACTGAACTTGGTGTGGCACCTTCGATAAAGGAACCAGTTCCTTTATTATGTGATAATACCAAGGCAATAGCCCAGGCGAAGGAACCAAGATCTCATAAAAGATCAAAGCATGTTCTGCGGAAGTAACCATCTAATAAGGGAAATCGTTGAGCGTGGGGACGTTCAAATCCAGAAGGTAGAAGGAAAAGAGAATGCAGCAGATCCACTCACAAAGGCGCTTGGTTCAAATGAGTTTGACAAACACAAGTTGAAGATTGGATTGAAGAACATGATATGCTGGAATTAGTTCTAGGAATAATACAATTGTTGTAGCTATTTAAGAGCTATTTTTATGTCATGTATTTTGAACACTTATGAATAAATAAAATTTACATTATTTTATCATTTTGATGATATTAGCATAGTATATATGTGTATATATTTCATAGCTAGTATGATAGAGTCCATGATTAAGTTTAGAAACTTGTCATCATGATAGAGATCATGATAAGGAGAGTCAAGTTTTGGTAAAACTTAATCTAAATCGTTCTTGATCATAGGATAACTAATTGGACATTAGTAATCCGGATAGATCAACATGGATGTGATGGTTTCTATTTGATAGAAATTAGTAGATATCTTTTACTAAATCACATGTATGGATGATGCACATAGAGATGTGATCATTGAACAGACCCAAAGGGAGAATCCCTAATGGTTACATTACCATTGAACTATCAATAGGAATTTCTCTCGAAGGATTGGAATATTATAATTTCCTTAGACCTGAGATCAACATAGTAACTGACAAGTTATCTACCATTCTTTGATACTGGACACCTTATGCCTTGGGATGTATCTTGTGTCTTAGGATGTAAGTTGAAAGGATATTGGGAATGATTAGATGCTTGTGCAGTTAGTGATTGATCAAGATGGAATCCGTCAACTCTAGGTAAAGAGTTGGAGCTCTATGTTGTCATCAACATAATGACTGAAAAGACCTTGGACAGGGCATTTGAATGAGAGAAGAAATGAGTTTTTTGCGATCATTCACCAGTCAATTATGTTAGACTAGGCATGAAATATAGTTGATAATCTATTAGGACTTGACAGTTAGACCATGTCCTAGGATTATCCGGAGCTGTAAAGACGAAAGGAAATAATAATATTGTCCTTTTACCATGGTTTTACAAAGTAAGGATGTTACTTCACACTATCTGGTCGTTGAGGAGTGTTGCTAGATGCCAACCTCGCACCTAAATCAACCCTACAATTTGATGTGGAAGGATTGTAGTTTCTAGGGTTGTATTTTATTTTCTTTTTTGTTTTCTTCTACTTGTTCTAAGGTTGTTTCACTCTTTTAATGTAGTTGTAAATTATGTGGTCAATTCAGTTTGCTCCTCATTCTTCCCGAATTCCACATCAAAGCAGACCCGATCTCGACGTGGATACGCGTAGAGGGCTTGCATCATCAAGCCTTGCATCCGATTATCGCATATTCAACGAGAGGTACCAAAAATCGTTTTTTTATGTTCATCGTTGAATAGCCGTAAAACTAATCGTTAAACATGACTAGATTTATAATCGGGTTGATAAAAACATGTTTCCGCATCTAAATCAACCCTACAATAAGGTTGTTTTGTGGACGACAAAAATGTTTTTTTAATAATTAAATGTGGTATATAATCCAATTATTAGACTTTTTCGAGTTCCAGTTTTCATAAACTAATCTCTAAAAGGGATTGATTCATTAACTTTTTGGAAATTTTGGAACGGATCGGATATAACGTTGATAGCATGAAACCTTCGTGAATAACTAATCTTTAAAAGGGATTGATTCATTAACTTTTTGGAAAATTTGGAACGGATCGAATATAACATTAATAACATGAAACCTTCGTGAATAATTCATACCAAATCGATTTTACAGTTAACTTGACCTGATTAAAATATAATTAAAATGTCGAAAGAATCTTACTTTATTATGTTTCTCTCTATTTTTAAACTCTGTAAATTTAAACAAACTTATTTTTCGATGGAATATATATATATATATATATCACATGTATACATAAAATTTTTAGATACAATTGTACAATTAATTAAAATTAATTAATTATCTAAGCCTTTTAATTATCTTCTACGTTTAGTATACAAACTATTTCAATATTGAGAAACCTTTATGATGGATAATGGGAATTACGTTGTGGATTTGTATTTGTATCTGGAGAATCGCATATGAGGTCTAAGCTTGGCGAGTGATGCGACCCACATGCTTTTTGGGGTCGCGGCGTATGGATTGTTTGTGGATATGGCTTCCAAAGTGATAGTTGCAGGTGACTTTATATTTTTATTACAAGAAGAAGGAGATTCCAAGATGAATCTAGACAAAAGGAGTTGCCTTTATTATTTATATTAGATTATAATCTACGTATTATTATGCGAATATATTTTATTTAAAAAATTGATTAATTTTAAAGATAGATATTATTTTTATAATAATTAATTTGAAAAAAAAATATAAATTTAAAATAAATTATGATATTATCTAGTCAATAATTTATTTTTTTAGAGTAAAAAATTATTAAATAAATACTAGGTTATAAACCCGCGCGATGCGCAAATTTTTAAAAAATTATAGTTTTATCTAAAAATAATGAATCATTATGATTTAATATAATTTAATGAATACATATTTAAACTCTTTTTTTTAAGATTTAAATTTATTTATGATCAATAAGGAGGAAACAATTAATTATCATGAATTGATGTATAAAGAAAAATTTTATAGCATCATAAAAGAATATATTATCTAAAACGACATTAATTTTGGAAAATATATAAAAAATTGTGTATGATTATTATGTAAATTTTAAAAAATCAATTAAAAAGCTCATATAATAAAAAAATGTATGCAAATAAAAATCAGATACATAAAGAGATCGATGTTCTTTTATCCGAGTATTCTATTAAAAACTGTGTATCATCTAGCTTAAAAACATATTGTGTAGAAATTATTTGAATATTATTTTTCAAGAATTTCTAATGATATCAATCCATATAAATTTTATTGGTATCGTTGAATAAAATGACAATACACATGAATGTTAAATAAATTATACTATAATTAATAATCATATCAATTTTATATGAATTTTTAAAAATCATATTTTATAAATGAGAAATCATTATTGTTTTAAAGTTTGAAAAGAGTGGATATAATGACCGAAGAAATGGACATTAATATTGAGAAAGATCTTTTAACTTCCATAAAGAAAAAATATTTTTAACTTTTCATATTAATATTTTATTTTTAAAAATTAAGAATGAAAAAGTGTATGTTATGTAAAACAATAATTATAACAATAATGATAACAAAATTAGTAAAACTTATTCTCTCCAATTTAATAATTAAATTATGTGATTATGACCATACATTAAAGATTGAATAGAAAAGTTATATACTTTTATATATATAATTTATTCTTCAAATCATAAAAATTACGAAAAATCAATATATATATATATATATAGATTTTATAAATAATATATTAATACTTGAATAAATATAAAAAATTTTAAAAATTTAAAATAATTTGTGCCATATATTACAATGTTAGGTAGGGCTGGGCAAAATATCCGAAGTATTCGTAGCCGATTCGTATTCGAACCGTATTCGATCCGAAAAAGCAAATATACGTAGGAATAAATACAAATACGAATACCTGGATTTAGATATTCGACAAATACACATACAAATACAAATAGTATAGGCAATTATTCATAAGTATTCGTATCCATAAGTACTAAATAGATAATTTATTTAATATATAGATATATAATAAAATTAATTTTAAGGATCAAATTATAAATAAAAATATTATTATAATTAATTTTCAGATCAAATATAAAATATATAAAGAAATAGTTATTATATTTAAAATTTAAGGACTAAAATGTAAATTATAAAAGTTTTAACCCTAATTTAAGGACTAAAATGTAAATTATTAGAATTTTTTTATTATTATTTTTTAAAAAAATTGATTCTATTATGGATATGGATATCCGAAGAATATCCGAATATTTGCGGATATTCGAATTTACGAATATCCGTATTTACGAATACGAATACGAATAGTAAAATCGAATATTCGACGAATACGAATACGAATAGTCGAATATTTACGGATATTTGCTATTTTCCCACCCCTAATGTTAGGTTTAATATATTATTTATAACTAAATTTTTATAAAAAGAGGAAAAATTTTATATTTGTATATATAGGTTTTCCCTATTTTTATATAAATATGTAGTTATAAATATTATATTAATATTTGATTAAGTATAATAAATTTAAAAATAGTTTAAATATTTATATTTGTATAATATATATAGATTTTTCCTATTTTTATGTAAAGATTTTATGGATATTAATAAGATATTAAGATATTAAAAGAGATATTTAAAAATTTTAAGTCATTAATTACATTAATGATCAATATAATTATATTTACTAAAAAATTAGTTAAAAAAAACTTGCTTAGATGGTTTCACTACAAACCTCCTTTTGCAAGAACTTATATATATATATATATTAATATTTGATTAAGAATAATAAATTTAAAAACATTTTAAATATTTATATTTATATAATATATATAGATTTTTCCTATTTTTATGTAAAGATTTTATGAATATTAATAAGATATTAAAAGTCATTTAATTACATTAATGATCAATATAATTATAGTTAATAAAAAATTAGTTTAAAAAAAAAGATTTGATTAGGTGGCTTCACCGCAAGCCTCCTTTTGCAAGAACTTTTATATATATGATTCTTATATATAACTAAATAATTAAATATTTTAAATTTAAATTTAAATTTAAACTTAAATCCTTATGGTATATTCTTATTCATTGTAATAACCCAATAAGCCAAAAAATCCAACCAATCCTATTTATAATATCCCAATAAACCAATCTCATTTAACGTTAAATCGTTAAGGTATCTATTTATAGTATTTTTTTTAAATTAGTTTTTTATTTTATTTTTTATATTTTTTCGAGATTTCAATTCCATCGTGACTGTTCTAATCTTTGAATCAATGAAAATATTTAGACTTCTGTCGGATCTAAAAAATTCATATGAAAATTTCACCATTCTCAATCTCATGTTGTTAGTTAACTCACTAATTTAGCTCTCACCACTAAAAATCACCAAACTTCTCAAGTCTCACATCAATTAGCCTTTGTAGTTCACATTAATAACAAAAACAGAGACTGTTCAGTCCATGTGCGACAAGAGTATTCGAACAATGTTTCAATGAATTTAAGGCCCATTATTTAAAAAAATAATTTTATGGCTCGAAATAATTTTTCTAATTCTTTTTTAGTTTAGCCGGCCTTGAACAAAAAAATAATCTCATATCACTCTTTACAATAACTTCTATGGTCGAGGTAACACCTCTTAGTTTAGAAACACTAATAAGTTTAACTCACAAAGGGGTAAACAACCCTTCATCTTTAAAGGTCGTGACTTTATTCAGTAAGTTTATTCAAACAATAAAATAAATAACTCACGAAACATTCTTCTTCTCTTGAAAACATATGTCTCCTTAGTTAATATAAGGAAAAACATGTCATACTACCTTAAAATATTTAGGAGTGGGTGTTTCGGATTACCCGAACCGATCCAACCCGAAAAACCCAACCCGTGAAATAAACGGGTTTTGTCTAAAAACCATATGGATTCTGAATCTGGAACCCGAACGGGTTCGGATCGGTCTGGGTTGGGTTCGGGAGAACCCGAGGAACCCGAAAAAAAAAAACCCTAAATTTCCCTCCCTCCCTTAACATCCGTCGACTCTCATTCACTCTCAATCTCTCGCTATCTCAAACTCAAACCTGTGTCTTTCGGTCGCCCGTCGGCCCTCATTCTCCGTCTGTCGATCGCCGTCGCCCCTCCTCCTTCCGTCCGTCGCTCGCCCTCCTTCCGTCACTTCGTTCGCCCTCCTTCCGTCCGTCGCTTCGCTCGCCCATCCGTCCGTCGCTTCGCTCGCCCATCCGTCCGTCGCTTCGCTCACCCTCATCCTCCGTTCGTCGCTCGCCCCTCCTTCCGTCCGTCGCTCGCCCCTCATCTCATCCTCCGTATTGGTTTGTGTATTGGTTACGAACGTATCGATTTCTGTATTGGTTCTAAAAACCCAAAGAACCCAAAGAACTCGAACGAACTCGAATACAATTCGGATTTTTTTGGTTCAATATTTCAGAATATGAACAACCCGAACCCAACCCGAAACCCGAGGAACCTGTCCCAAAAAGCAAATGGGTTTTTGTGGGTTCAATTTTTTAAACCCGAGAAAACCGAACCCAACCCGAACCCGAAGAACTTGTCCCAAAATCCGAAACGCCCACCCCTAAAAACATTGGCATCATTTTAACAATTTTTGTTAATTTGCAAGATATATCCCAAACCTTAAACTCTATTTAGATACCAAATTCTTTAGACATTGAATGATATTTAGATTCTGAGACTAGTTTGTCATTATGAAAATTTCAAACCCGAATTCGTAGATTTTGTAATTTTAATATTCGAACATGAATCTCAATATGAACCTATATATACATATATATATATATATATTCAAATTAATACAAATTTGAGTTGGAATGATTTTTATATGTATTTTGCCGACCCTACAACACATTTTAGTACCATTTTAAAATTTTAGAAGAGATTTCAGTTTGTCACTGGACGCTCATAATGAAATTTGTTGGACCTGTCTCCGCATGGCCCAATTGGCTTGTATTATATATATATATATATATATATATATATATATATATATATTAGAATGCATCCGCACTGTGTTAATTTTCTTTGAAAAAATAATTACGAAACATAATTAATAAATTGAATGACGAATTATTATGACGCTTGTGAAATCCTCTTCTTTGTTGGGTCAAACAAGTAAACCTGATTTAACGTTCAATTTTCTAGGTCAATAATCTTGGCTTACAATTTAGACGTTTGTAACATATATATATATACATATATGTATATATATATGATTATTTAAACTCAAAAATATTAAAATTATGGCTATATATATATATATGTGAATATATACCGTAAAGGACAAGCCACCCCTTAAGAATAAGAACCTCTTTGGACCTGGCATTATTCTAATTTCTTTTTATTTAATTTTATTTTTGTTAGTCTTTTAAATTTATTCAAATCAATAGAGTTTTCTTCGGTACATTCAACTTGTGCTATTAGGAGGTCTATGTTTTAGGATATTTATTTTCCTCCAGATGAATAAACAATTAATATTTAGTTTTGGATTTATTATATTTTCATATTCTAGTTTTGGAATATTTGCAAAAATATCATTTTCGGATTCAACTAAGATTATATATATATGGAAAAAGTTACAAAATTGTGGTTCAAGGAAATTATCTATATATAATTGGATACGTAATCATATTTACCTATTATATAAAAAATTTAAAGCAAATAAATTTTGTTAACTTGTAAATAAATAATTTATCTAAAAATATAAACATAACAATGAATTATGATAAAGTTGTAAGTTCTGTTATTTTAAAAGTTTAATTTTTTCAATGTCTCACCCAAACATGCGTGCTCACACAATATATATTAATAATCATTTCTGCGCCAAATCGCATATAAAATCAAATTCTTAAAAATAATTTATTATTTATACAAATAATTATTAAAATAGTACTATATCTCTTATGCAACAATAATATAAATAAATATTAATATTTATTTATTGATATATTATTCGTATTGATGTTTTACAATTCATTTATTTAAAAAAATTATAAAATATATAAAAAAAAGTTAGAGTGTCAGGTTTTAATTTTATTGCGGTTTTTATTAAACTTTTTATTGGATATATTCACCATTCCGATATCTATATTTGTTATAATAAAGTTTCAAATTTATATAAAATATCATATTAACATATTTATTTATCGTTCTATAAGTATAATCTATAACATAATATATATAAAGTTTGTATTTATTAGATTAAAGTGAGATATTAAAAATTTTAATAATAAAGATGTATTTATCTAAATGTCACATACAATCTAAAAAATAAGGCCAAAACAATAATTACTTTATAAATTTAATTTTAAAACAATATTAATAATATAAAAGTATTATACAAAATTATAATATTATTTATAAATATATTATTCATTCTTTATCAAATAATATAAATAAGATCTAGGATCATTCCAAATAAATAAAAAATAACAAAATGATTATTTCAAATTTAAAACCCTTACTCAACTCAAATATACCAAATACTATAATTTTCACTCTAAATACTAAAGGAAAAAAAATTTACGAGTATTTTATTGAGTCTCACATATTATCATTTGATGCAAGAAATATATAAACTTTTTACATAATTTGACCATATTTTTAAAATTACATGTAACTAGTAACTTATAAAACATAATTAAAATAAAAAAAATGATTACAAAAGGTGGCTTTATTGTTAAATAAATTGCAATATAACCAGAAGCAACAAACATTTAATTATTTCATAGGAATACATTTTATGTGACATAAAGAAGGAAATCATTTTTCAATAAATAAATACAACAGTCATTGTGAAGGACCAAAGACAGCTCATGCATCAGTTTTTTTATTTATTTAGAAATATGGTTGTCCATTTAATTTTATTACAAATAATTCTTTTTATTTCTATTAACTTTATAATTTTTTGAACAATTGTTGCTCACTTATCATTCTTGGCATTCATACTTAATATATATGTCTATGTATATATATACATATATATTAAAAATAATCTTTCAAAGTTCTAGATTGCTAGTCTTAGAACATACCATTTTTGGAAAACTTTTTTTGTTTGAGATAAAGAATAGAATTTAAATCTTAATTTAGAATCGAATTTAAAATTGTGAATTTGATAATTATATTATTAAAATTTTTATCTAGTTTTAAATTTATAATTATTTTTTATAATAACTAGAGTTGAAGTTACAATTTTAAAAAAAATACCAAAATATATCTATTATTATAGTCCTAACTTTTATTTTTGACTCAAAATCTTACAAAAAAATATATATCTTTATTAATCTTTTTGTCAACTTTACCACTTCTCCAAAATCTCTATACATAAACCCCACTAATTTTTTGGTATAAATGATTTTGTTTTTTCTAAAAATTAAAATTTTTAGTAATTATCTTATAATCATATTAAATATATTTATTAAATAAATAATAATATTTGCACACATATATATATATAATTTAATTCTAGAAAAATATTAAATAATTTTTTATAAATAAAAAATTGAATATCTAGGATAGTATAGAAATTGCAAAAAATAAAGATAATTCACATTAAAATTAAAGGACCTTAGCCATATGCCTCTTCAAAATTATTTATATGTACGATGAAGGAATTAAAGACTTATCATAACCATTATGACTCAAGGAGGCCTTATACATACATACATACATATATACATATATACATACATATATATATATGGGTGCGTGCGTGTGTGTATGAGTCAATATATACAGACATTAGACATCTTTTTCCATAGATAGACCGAGTAAGCTTTGGCGGGTAAAGTAAAACCCATATCAAGAAAGAAGAATTTCCTTTGATCTCTTCTTTCTTTCTTCTATTTCTTCATCTCTCTCTCTCTCTCTCTCTCTCTCTCTCTCTCTCTCTCTCGATGGGTATTATTAATTGGTAATTGCATCAGTTCTTCATCTCCATCAGGTTAAGCTTCTACGATCTTTTTACTTGAAGAAATTTTATGGGTTTGTTATCTGTTTTGATCTTTGATTTCTGTCTTGAAACGATTTGATTCATCATCAAAAATGAAAACTCTATGAATTTAGATTTTGGCCCACCATGTCTTCAAACTGTTCGACGTTATTCCCCTGAAGAATGAACAAATCCTTTGCTTAATGAATACAGGATCGACCTGAAACATCTGACATGGTGAATCATATGAAGCAGGAGGAATCGAGTAATGGATCAGAAAAACATGGATGGTTCATGGGAATGCTTCATGTCATTGACTATCATCATTGGAGAAAACACCCACCCATCTGTAAGTCTATCTCTGTTTTTTTTCTTCTTTGTTTATGACATGACAACAACTGAAAAGTTCGATTTTTTTCTCTATTTGATTCTGTTTGGGCAATTCGGTTTATTCGAACCGATTCGAACCGGATTGCTCGAATCCTTTGGAATATGTTTTACCCCTAAAAATCTATATGATCAAATTTCAAAATTTGGATTTGGATCGGTCCGGTTCGGATCCGGTTAAAACATGAGTAAACCGAACAAACCAATTTAAAAAAAAAAAGAAAATTTTGAAAAGATATATAAACATTAAAAAAATACTAGTATATTTTTTTATATATATATATTTTTATGTTATATTTGATATTTTTAACTTTTTATATTAAAAAACAAATTATCAAAAGAATTTTAATCTAAATAACCTAAATTATATATAATATCCGAAAAATCTGAAACCGAATAAATCGAAAAACCCAAATATTCAAATGTGATTCGGTTTATTTCGGTCCAATGCTTTTGAATTCGAATCGAATCCGAACCGAAAACATTGGGGTTCAATTCGAGTTCAATTTTTCAAAACCCGAGAAAACCGAACTAAACCGAAATCCGAGGAATCCGAACCGAAACCTAGATTGCCCACCCCTAATTCCTAGCCTGTTAAAATTCCTCCGTTCTGATTGTATATACAATCTAATTGGTTTTATTTAGGTGTAAGTCAAATTCGACATGCTATCCTATTTTGATTAGTTTCAATTTGAATATTCAGATAGGTTATTTTAATAATTTCTTCGATTCACGATTCAATTAAATGTAGAAATAAAGGTCTAATAAAAATGATTAATCAATCAAAACAATATGAAATTATCTGAATTTTTTATAGTTTTTTATAGATCTTAAATTCTTCTTTAATGTCAAATCCACCCAAATCTCTTTAATTTTTTATAGAAAAGAATTATTTTCTCTTTTACTTTGATTTTTGTTAATGTTTTGGTATATAATTTCTCAAAGGGTAATATACTATTTTACAATGGTGAAAAGATATATATCCTAAAAGATATATCTTTTAATCTATACCTTATAATTTTATTAATCATAATAAAACTTTAATTTGTAATTAATCACAGAAATATCATTTGATTTTTATAACTGTGGATAGGTAAGGAATAATATTCACTCGATAATTATCTCTTCAATCTCATCATTGTATATATCTCAGTAACAATTATCAAATACTAATATTTATATGAATCAACCTTAGAATTATCAACACTGTATGTATCTCAATAACAATTATCAAATATTTATATTTATATGAATCAACTTTAGAATTATCAACACTGTATGTATTTCAATAACAATTATCAAATACTTATATTTATTTATATGAATCAACCTTAGAATTATCAACACTGTATGTATTTCAATAACAATTATCAAATACTAATATTTATATAAATCAACCTTAAAATTATCAACACTATATCTATCTCAATAACAATTATCAAATACTAATATTTATATGAATCAACCTTAGAATTATCAACACAGTATGTATCTCAATAACAATTATCAAATATTTATATTTATAAAAATCAACTTTAGAATTATCAACACTGTATGTATTTCAATAACAATTATCAAATACTTATATTTATATGAATCAACCTTAGAATTATCAACACTTTATGTATCTCAATAACAATTATCAAATACATTTATACGAATCAATCTTTGAATAAAATTTTTAACAGAATAGTCAATCTTTTTATAACTCTTGATCTAACCTTTGATTTTTGTTAAATCCGAATCCATTTGACATGTGTTCTAAATTGTTACAATGTATTCAAAGGCTGGGGGATCCCAAGAACACATTCGTTGGTACGAGAAGGCGATGAAAAGCTACCATTTTTGAATCCTACGACGAATGATTCAAAGCTGATTGCTATTGCTAAGAGTCCCAAAAGGGAAACTAAGTTGAAAAAGAAGAAGATAACTAAAAGCTTTTCACAGAAACATGTTAAGGAGTATATGGATATTATGGAGATTTTGGAGAAGAATGAAATACTTGTCAAGATTTTGAAAAACCCTAATTCAGATTTCAAGAAGCAGTTTCAGATCAAGCAAAGTCAAAGAAATTTAACCAAATCGGGTTCGTTTCCTTTGTCGAGATCTTCACGTGCTCTTAGTCTTAGACCTATGACACTTGAACATAAGCAAAGAGAGCATTGGTTTGGTCTGAAAAGAGACAGTTCTGTTTTGACATTGTATGTTCCAAAATTTGGTGTCAATGGCAATTCAAAGGAACAAATTCGAAGCTCGATATCTTCATCTGATGATGATCATGGATTTAGTCATGCTGTGATGAATGGATTCAGAGAAGTTAAGAAGTGGCTGAAGAATGTCTTTAAGGATAAGAAAAACAAGAAGAAGAAGAAGAAGAAGAAAAAGGGTTCGATCGAAATGGATGATCTTCAAAGAACAAGCTCTCTGAATGATTCTTTGCATCGATATTCTCAGCTGATCGATCAGAATTTCAAAAGAGAAGTTGGGTTACATTCGAAAAGTTTAAAACTTTCAAATGAAGAGAACAAGAATGATTCAAGAAATGATAAACCGAAGTTTTTTAGAAGGATTTCTTCCTTGTCAAGCCTTGAATCTCTTGGTTCATTTTTAACAGAGGTATCCCTTGATAGCCTTGAGTCTCAGAAGAACACAATAAGTGAGAGTGCTGAAGATATTTCCATGGCATTTGATTTCCCTGAATCTGTGCTATTACCCAAAATTGAAGAAGAAGAAGAAGATCATAAAGATCATAGAGAGATCAATCCAGAAAGACCCATCAGTGAAACTAAACAACAAGATCCAGATTCAGTTCCAAGTAGCAGTTTTTCTGACAATACTGTAAGAAAGGCAGAGACTTTACTTGCACAAGGTAATCAAATTAGCTCCTTTTCATTTCAAAAACTCTTTCTTCATCTTCTAGATACCTCTTATGATGTAGCTATTAGAAATGGAACGAAGAAATGGTACCCTCACACCCAGAAGCTAGCTTTTTGGGATGAGATCCGTGGACCTTTGCTGGATTGATTTGAACCTATTATGGGATGAGTTCTTATCAATTGGTATCAGAGCGTCGGTGTGTAAATAGGTGGTATTGTTAGTATCTTGTGGGCCTTTGTGGGATTGATTTTGGCTATTATGGAATAAGTTCTTATCAATTGGTATCAGGGCATAGTGTGTAAATAGGTGGGTATTGTTAGGATCTCGTGGGCCTTTGCGGGATTGATTTGGACCTATTATAGGATTGGTTCTTATTAACTGGTATCATAGCGTCGGTATGTAAATAGGTGGGTATTGTTAAAATCACGTGGGCCTTTGTGGGATTGATTTGGGCCATTATGGGATGGGTTCTTATCAATTGATATCAGAGCATAGTGTGTAAATAGGTAGGTATTGTTAGGATCCCGTGGGCCTTTGCGGGATTGATTTGGGCTTTTATGGGATGAGTTTTTATCAATTGGTAGTATCAGAGCGTCGGTATGTAAATAGGTGGGTATTGTTAAAATCCCGTGGACCTTTGCGGGATTGATTTGGACCTATTATGGGATGAATTCTTATCAAATGGTATCAGAGCGTCGGTGTGTAAATAGGTGGGTATTGTTAGGATCCCGTGGACCTTTGCTGGATTGATTTGGGCCTATTATGGGATGGGTTCTTATCAATTGGTATCAGAGCGTCGGTGTATAAATAGGTGGGTATTATTAGGATCCCGTGGACTTTTACGGGATTGATTTGGGTCTATTATGAGATGGGTTCTTATCAGTAGCCAGCTTTACACACAAAGTCAGTCACTTTCATAGAATAAGATAGGGAAATCTCAGTTCTATGGATCCATTTCTTCATTTTTTTTGCAGGGCCATATAAAAAAATCAGTGATATTCAAAGTGATGCACACAATTCTTCTCTTCAGATCAATCCAAAAGAACAATTTAAGCTTGAGATCTACAATCAAGAAGAAGAAGAAGAAGAAGCTGTAGACACTTACTTATCCTATTTGAAGAATGTTCTAGAAGTCTCAGGCTTAAACCTTGAAGGAGAGTGGCATTCAAAGGATCAACCTTTAAACCCATCACTTCTTTTCAAATTTAAACCATACTTACAAGAAGAAGAAGATGAATTGGGCAATCAGCTTCTCTTTGATCTTATTAACGAGGCGATAATCGAAATGTACAATCAATCACAAACCTATTTTCCTCGACCCTTTTCGTTTGTTGATCGAATGCAAAAGGAGGAACATTTTCTTGATAATGTATGGAAAAGAATGCAATGGAGTCTCTCTGCCATGGAAGCTAACAAGAAAGATTGTTCATTGGATGATTTAGTGGCCAGAGATCTTAGAAAATCTGATGGATGGATGAATGTTCAAGTTGAGGTTCAATTCTTGGTACTTTTGCTTGAAGATCTTATTTTTTATGATATTTTGGATGATTTGTTTTGTGTTTGTCCATAGTTACATATATTTTTTTTGTATTTTATATACATAGATACATTTATGTTTGTCCAAAATAAGATTAAATATAAATTATAGAATTTTTAAATTATGATTCAGATTCATATTTGATTTATACAATATGTTTGGGGTAGAAAATGAATTGATATTAAAAAAATGTTAATAACTATGCTATAGGTCTGATTATTTCGGGTATTGGTTCAGATATAATGGGTATGAATTATTCGAGTTTTAAAAAACAATAACCAAACAATAACTTAATTTAAACCGGTTCGGTTGTACAACGGTTCGGTTCGGTTATATCAATAAAATATTGTAATAAGAGTAAAATCTGAACTCTAATTTGTTCGGTTATTATTCGATTATTTTGATTTTACCAAATATTTTATCATATAAAATTACAAATAAATGATATTATTCGGAATATTTCAGATAATTCATAGATTTAAAAAATACAATATAATATATTATTATTTAAATTTGATATTTAATTTTAATTATCAACTATATTAAATATCATTTATCTATATATTTTTTATATTTTTATATAACCAATCAATTATACACGGTTATTCGGTTAAAAAAAGAACCGAACTGAATCTATTCGATTTTTAACTTTAATATCCAATTGATTATTTTTTTTACATCCGAACCGAATCGAATGAACATAATTCGATTCGATTCGGTTTGATTAGGTTTTATAATTGAACCGAAATGTCCACCCTTAATATATGAGTTTCATTGGATAATGTTTTTAAAATCAAGGGGCGAATATGGAAGAAAACATAAATATTGGGTTCTAAGGGGCGAATATGGAAGAAAACATAAATATTGGGTTCTCTTTCGCAAAAAATGCAAAATAAGGCCCATAGTTTACCCTTTATTGAGCCGATGAGTCACCGTCCAATCTCGTTTTCATCGGCCGCCGTCTCCTACCGATCCATTTTCTCGGCGGGAAAGTGTCATCTTCAATCCCCCGGAGACTCTTCGGAAAGTGGTCGATGTGGCTGAACCGTGCGGCGGTTTTCGTACGAAGACCTAGAAATCCACCATGGATGATGTCTTCAGTCGTGTTCTACTCGGATTCTTCAGAGAAGAAGTCTAAGGTTGCGCCATTACAGGTAATTTCAAAATTTCTTCAGTTTCTCCATCAATTAACAGCTTCTTTGTGTGCGTGATTGAGTTTGGTATACCTTCCGCTGTTTGTATTTCACAGGAGACCAGAATGAGAGATAGGTTTACATTGTACGCTAAGGGCGGTGACGGTGGCGGAGGCTGCTCTAGCATTCGCCGCAGCCGTACTGATCGACGTGGAAGACCAGATGGTACTGTTCCTTAGCACCACATAAATCGTATGAATGAATGAATGAATCACTGTATTACACGATAGTTTTTTGAATTCTGAGCTTGAGATTGATAATGAATACATTGAGACAACTAGAATTTCCGTTCTGATGATGTTTGGTATGTGTTGCCTACCGTATATACTCGTTAAGCAATGTGGGACAATACATGACAATAGTCCTCAGGTTCGGACTTGATCCTGGAGCATGAACACACAATCGGATTGGAACCCAACATCGTTATACTCAAATCAAATCAGATGAACCTAACTCTGATATCATGTCAAATATGGGTTGAGCCAACGTGGGACAATACATCGCAATAGTCCTCACGTTTCGGACTCGATACTGGAGCATGAACACACAATTGGATCGAAGCCCAACATTTGTATACTCAAATCAGATGAATCTCTGATACCATGTCAAATATGGGTTGAGTCTAACTAATCTCAAAAGTTAATTCAAGAGTTTAGAGTTGTCCAATATCATACATATGAGTCCAAAATCATTTCTAACCGTTGTGGAACAACTTATCATGACAGAATAGTCCTAGGCCGTGAATGTTATTGTTCCTTTTGGACATATTTCTCAGTTTGCACTTAGTTTGTGAATGGCTGTCTCTTGTGTTCATGGTTCTTGGTTTTTCTTAGTTAAGGTGGTAATGGTGGGAGAGGAGGTGATGTGATTCTTGAAAGCACACACGCAATTTGGGATTTCAGCGGATTGCAACCTCATGTTGTATGTATAATAACTTCTCCCTCTGGTAAAAGATTGTTCATAGATTTCTCTAATGAGTATTGAATGACAAATCTCTTGTGATTCACACAGAAAGCTGAAAAAGGCGGTCCGGGATCTTCCAAGAACAGGATAGGGACCAGGGGAGAAGACAAGGTTCTACATTTTTGTTTGCTTCATTAACATTTTCGAATGTCTTCGTATTGAGATTGTATCCTTTCGTTTTTTCCCAGGTTGTGCAAGTACCAGTTGGGACGGTGATCCATCTTGTGAAAGGAGAAATTGGGTGTCGGGTTGAAGAGGAATCTTCAAAAGATTTGGATCCATGGGAACTTCCTGGGACACTGGTTGGTGATCCATCAGCTGAGAATTGTGACATTCATCAAGAAAATGTTCATATTTCGGAAACGGAAGAGAGTTTAAGTAAATCGGTAAGCGTACAAAAGGTCCCGGATGTTGATGGGGAAGATGAGATTGATCAAGTCAAGTATAATATTGCCGAATTAAGACATCAAGGTCAGAGAATAATCGTTGCCCGCGGTGGTCAAGGTGGATTAGGAAGTGTTTGTGCAACAAACATTTGGAGAAGTGGTAAATCTGAAAAACCGATGATTCATCGGAATAATATGTCAAACATGGATCAGGACGAGATATCCGACGATGAACAATCAAGTCTAAGGTCAAGTTCACTCGGATCTGAATCAGTTATGATATTAGAACTGAAGAGTATTGCTGATGTCGGTCTCGTTGGCATGCCAAACGCAGGCAAGAGCACCCTTCTCGGTGCATTATCCCGAGCTAAACCTCGTGTAGGTCATTACGCATTCACGACCTTACGTCCTAATTTAGGAAACGTAAACTTTGAGGATTTCTCCATTACCGTAGCCGACATTCCAGGTCTCATAAAGGGTGCTCATCAAAACCGTGGACTAGGCCATAACTTTCTCCGTCACATTGAACGTACCAAGGTTCTGGCATACGTCGTGGATTTGGCGTCTGGTTTAGACGGACGAAAAGGGATTACGCCATGGCAACAACTGAAGGATTTGGTAATGGAACTCGAGTTTCATCAAGAAGGGTTATCAGATCGACCGTCGTTGATCGTAGCGAATAAGATTGATGAGACGGGTACGGATAAAAAATTGGAAGAATTAAAGAGAAGGGTGCATGGGGTCTCGATTTTTCCGGTCTGTGCGGTATTAGAAGAGGGTGTAGCTGAGCTGAAAGAT
Organism: Gynandropsis gynandra; assembly: GCA_036759665.1. Lineage (NCBI taxonomy): Eukaryota > Viridiplantae > Streptophyta > Magnoliopsida > Brassicales > Cleomaceae > Gynandropsis > Gynandropsis gynandra. The sequence continues at coordinate 43,947,379 of CM071867.1, forward strand.
GGTTTGAAAATGCTCGTCAATGGTGGTGATACCGAGAGATTAAAGTTAGAGAATATCTGTGTTGATTAATTTAATGTTTCAGGTTGTGTTGCCTGATGCTCCGGTAACTTCCCGGCGATGCTCCGGTAACTTTCCGGCGACTAATAGATGGAATATTTTCTCGGAAAAAAGTTGCTTAAACATGTTGACATGATGAAAAATTTCACGGTTTTGTGATAGATTAATTTCCAAAATCATTGTATATCATTATACAACTAGATTGCAACTATGATTGTATTTGCTCTATGTAATCCTTTTCTATAAAAAATTACAATAATATATTTTATTTTTATAAAATTTGATTATTTAAAAATTGTATAGAAATACTAGATCATGTTTATAAATAAACATAACAATAATGTGTTGAGTGATTATATATAGTAGAAGTTTTTTTTTGGTTACAAAAGTTGTTTTTGTTTAACTTTTCATTTATAAAACTCTATTTATTTGTGTTTTAGTATATATAAACAACATTTATAAATCTAATAATAGTTTTTTAATTTATAAACAATCATATATAAAAAGTCAAATTAAAATTACATAATTGAACTCTAAATAGATAAAAAAAATCAATCGAGAAAGTTGAGCTCTGATGGTTTAGATGATGTTGATTATTGATTGTTTCAAAAATATTTGAAACTTAAAAATCAAAGAGCTAATTATTTGAAATTAAATTTAGAGAAATATTTGTTTGCAAAATATGAAGAATATGTCAAAAATTTTGATATTTTGTGTTGGTAAAAAATTATGAATATTAAATATATGATTTTTTTTTTCTATTATGGTATCTCAATTGCTTCAGAATACGTTTTTAGTATTAAAGGTTGTGAGATTAGTTCGTATCGTAGTTGTCTAATTTAAAAATTGCTAAACTTTTAACTTGCATACAAGTGTAAATCATGTGCTAAGCATTTAAAGATTGATTATGCTTAACCTAAAGGAATAATCGATCAATATGGACGTTAGAAGTATAAGTATTATCTTTTCACCAACTTCGATTATGAATTTGGGTCCTTATTTGAATTCCCAACCATATTATTTCATATTCCTCTTGTAACATCTTCATACTGGAACAATCTTGGAACTAAAAGTGTCCACTATCATCTCCAAAAAATGATACACGTGTCATTGTTCAAACACATTTATAAAATAAAATAAGTACTTTTATTTCAAATAGAAATGGTTTGAACCATATAGCAGAAGAAAATATATAAAATAATAATCAAAATAAATACGAAATGCATAATGAAGTTTGTCGAGACGTGCTACCCGCCTCTTCGTTTAATATGTTATAGGTTTCGTTGTTGTTTAACCTTATTGTTTTCGTTCCTCGCTATAACCTGTCCATTCACGACAGCTTACAAAGGAGTGAGTACGAAGATATACTCAATAAGATCAATACGTGCACACACTTTATACCTCGTATTCTCTCACTCTCGTCTACGTAACATAAAATTAAACATTCACATCACACTATAGACACACAAATAACGCTATTCGACTCAACTGAATATCATAAATCTAAGACTAGTATCACACCGAATCATAACTCACTGAGTCCATAAGACTCTACCTCGGACATAAGATAGCAAACTCCAAAGGACCCCAACATAGTGACGATCTCGCAAGTTCACAACGTATCCCAACCATCAGTACAAAACAACTCTCATTTTTATGGAAGTCACGCCACATTACGTGGTTTGATGTTTTTGGTATAGTGTGTTAGATCGAGAGCATTTTGCATGTTGTTGAGAAGATGAGGACATATTTCCATGGTAATATATAAAATGATATTATTGTTATTAAAAACTAAAGGTAGGTCCATTTTTTGACATGTGTAAATTTTATTTTTATATTGCAATAGTAATATGATAACAAATGCAACTTATAAAAACCATATCGATTCTTTTGTAATATTAGAATAAAAAAGTGACACAATATTCCTACCTGAAAGTTATATGCCTATTATATAATATTAAATAGTTCTGGAGTTAAAATGTAATTATTGAAAAGTTCAGTAATATAAATATGAAGAGAAAAACATGTTTTCTTATACGATACATTCTGATTCTGAATCAAAACCCTAACCACCAGAGAAAATGAAGAACGAAAAATATCATTTTTCATTTCCGACCAGATCCACGCCAAACTATTGACTATAGATCCCGATCTGAGCGTGGATACGCGTAGAGAACTTGTGTGTTCAAGTCTCACACCATGTTGTTGTCTAATTCGTCTCATTCCTCGTTGTTTTTCGTTGAAAACCTTCGAACCTAGTCCTAAATATGATTAGATCTCGAATATGAATTGTTAAAATACGCTTCTGCAGCGAATTACAACCCAACATTACCTCGGTGGTTTTCTTCTTCTTTTTTCTTTTGTGTTCGGTTTTGTTATAACTTCCGTTTTATGTATGTGATAAAGTTTCTAGACTTTTGGTGTTTTTATTAACAATTCTAAGATTTTTGTATGCAATGTAGTTTTCAATTGAGTGTTATATGTTTTGTTATCAATTAATTTTCAAACCAAAATATGATACCGTGTCAAGTTGAAGAAGAGATCAACTGAATAATTTATTTATAATTAAAGAGTTTGATAAATTTAATTTTGAATATAAAAAATTTATCTTAAATTTGAATACGTTGAAAACATTTCAATGAAAAGTATAAAAAAAAAGTAAATTAAATAGTTATTTATTTTTGTTATTTCTTGTAATTTTACTTATATATATTTTTTACAAAATTAAATGCTTATATTAAAAAAATTATATATATGCAAATTCAAAATCCTTATTCCAATTAACGTACTCCCATCCCATGTTCCTCTTTTCGTGTAAGAACAAAAAAAAAACAAATAATTAAGTTCGGCGTTATACATTGTTATGGAAACCAAGTTGAGTTAAATAACACGTCGTGGTAAAATTGTTTCTGGTTTATCTCTCTCTACTAATACACCAATTTATAAAAAATAAACATTTCTGGCTAAATACCACAATTCATACCTCAGTTCTATTAACTCAATAAAACATTAAACAAAAATAAAAAAGTAAATGAAAATAAAAATAAAATTTCTTTTTTCTTTTCCTCTTCTAAAGGGTAACGTAAACGAAACTAAATCCTCGGATTCATATATATATATATATATATATATTACTGGAGCATTCCCATGGACCACAAGCCATTGTAGTATCAACCAAATCAGACCACTCTGTAACTATTCCTTGTTACATATTCTTACTAAATCAGGCAACGCTGTAACTTTTCCGTATAGACATCCGATCAGATTGGTAAATAAGACATATGTTGGTGTTACTGTTTTGTTGTTCTCATGAAATCAGGATGTCTGGTAAATGAAAACGAACTATTTTACCTTGAAAAGTGAAAATATTTAGATCAGATCATTGTAGTGTCAACTGGATAGCTGCCCAGAACGCGTAAAAACGTAGCGAATTCCTGCAATAACCAATACAAAAGTTGAAAACTTTGGATATTCTTTCAAATGGATAAAAAGGGGTGGGCGTTTCGGGTTATCCGGACCGATCCAACCCAAAAAACCCAACCCGTGAGATAAACGGGTTTTGTAGAAAACCCATATGAGTTAAAAATCTAAAACCCAATGGGTCTGGGTCGGTCTGGGTTTGGGTTCGGGAGAACCCGAAAAAAAAAACCCTAACCCTTCTAACCTAATTTTTTATATGTTAAAATTTGGAACCGAATAACCCGTTTAAAACCCGAATTACCCGTTTAAAACCCGAATTACCCGTATAAACCCGAATTAACCGTACTTAAATAACCCAAAAGAACCCGAAGAACCCGAGTACCCGAAATAACCCAAATACAATTCGGGTTTTTTGGGTTCAATGTTTCAAAAACCGATCAACCCAAACCCAACCCAAAACCCGAGGAACCCGTCCCGAAAACCCAATGGATTTTTTTCATTTTTTTAAAACCCGAGGAACCCGAACCCAGACCGAACCCGAAGAACCCGTACCGAAACCCGGATTGTCAACCCCCATAAAGCGAAAAAAGACGAACCTTTAGATGCCTAAGTGCATTTTGAGCATCTTGATCTGCCATTGATGCTTCGAAATCCACGTAAAATAAATAATCAAAGTATCTGTTCATAGAAATTAGTAGAAAGTTGAAAGATAGTAAATAAAGTTGTGAATGAAAGTGAAGCATTGAGAAATTACTTCAATCCATTGTCTCCAGATGCGCGAAGAGGTCGTTTCCTTAGCGGACGACTTTCAATCTGAATAAATAAATGCAACCATTTTGGAATTAAGGTTATATTAAGTTATGGATTTTCACGAAAAACCCGAGTTAAAAATATTACCTTTGTAAAGGTTTATGGATTTTAACGAAAAACCCGAGTTAAAAATATTACCTTTGTAAGGTTAATTTGCCTAAGTGCAAACACAGCAAGTGCTTTGAAGAGTACTCCAGGCCCTTCCTCTAATGAAAAAACTATACTTGTCTACAACATTAGTCATATACATTCATATGAGGGATTCATTCGTCAATATAGAAGCAATCACAAAGTCGCCAATCCGGGTTCGGGTTCGGGTTCCTTGGGTTTCGATTCGGATTCGGGTTCTTCAGGTTTTGAAAAATTGGACCCATATTGAACCCGAATGTTTTCGGTTCGGGTTGTTCGGATTCAAAAACATTGGACCCGAAATAACCCGAATTACATTTGGATATTTGGGTTTTTCGGATAGTTTGGGTTATTCGGGTTGTTCGGATTCAAAAGCATTGGACCCGAAATAACCCCATTTGGATATTTGGGTTTTTCGGGTAGTTTGGATTATTCGGGTTGTTCGGGTTATTTGGGTTCGGGTTTTTCGGGTAGTTTGGATTATTCGGTTGTTCGGGTTGTTCCGGTATTATACATAATTTAGGGCTATTCGTTTTTAGAATTTTTTAGATAATTCTTTTTTTAATATAAAATAAAATAAAAAAAATCAAATATAACATAAAAATATATAAAAAAATTTACTTATATTTTTTACTGATTATAAGTTAGTAAAGGCAAAAATGAATAAAAATTCGAAATTTGAACGGCTGTTCCTAANACCCATGTTCCAAACGATTCGGGTTGTTCGGGTCGATCCGATTCGGGTCGATTCGGGTAACCCGGATTGGCCAATCGAACCGAACGATACATATTCCGATTGCTTTACCTTGAAGAGTTTATCCGTGCCAGGGATAATTGGTTCCCTTGCAAGCATTAAGAATCTTGTAACATTATCGCAGTCGTCCTAATTGAAAAACGATATAGATAATCAAATTCTCCGTATATAATAAATGAATATAATGAGGTATTTGAAACTTTACAAACCTGGATATCTTCAGCAAGTATATTCAAACCATATATCTCTGCAGCCGCCATACTAGCAACTGCTGCCGCATCTTTTAATTTGTGGAAAGCAATATACTATATATATTAATCCCGTAAACTTAATTAGTTACGAGATTAAGCTGTGTAATTTAAACATCTTAGAAGTAGGGTTGGGCAAAATATCCGAAGTATTCGTATTCGAACCGTATTCGATCCGAAAAAACAAATATCCGTAGGAACAAATACAAATATAAATATCAAGATTTAGATATTCGACAAATACAAATACAAAATAGTATAGTCAATTATTCGTAAGTATTCGTATCCGTAAGTACTAAATAGATAATTTATTTAATATATAGATATATAGAAATAGAAATTAATTTTAAGGATTATAAATAAACATTATTATAATTGATTTTCAGATCAAATATAAAATACATAAAGAAATAGTTATTATATTTAAAATTTAAGAACTAAAATGTAAATTATAAAAGTATTAGCCCTAATTTAAGGACTAAAATATAAATTAGTTAGAATTTTTTTATTATTTTTTTTTAAAATTGATTTTATTACAGATACGGATATCCGAATATTTGCGGATATTTATCTGTATTTACGAATACGAATACGAATAGTAAAATCGAATATTCGACGAATACGAATACGAATAGTCGAATATTTACGGATATTCGTTATTTGCCCACCCTTACTTAAAACATAGTTTTACCTTTGCAGCACCGGCAGTGTCATCTACTGCTTCTCTGACCAATCCCAATTTGGTTAACGTGTTTTCACATTGTGCTAGAGCCTAAGCTATCCAAAGACGATATTTTTAGATATTGCCAAAAGGGGAAAGGAAGAAGAAAGCAAAGTAATGTACCTGTGGATGGCTAAGGACTCTTGTCAAATCTTCGGTTTTAACACCATGATTAGCCAATAAACAATGCCGAACCGCTAACTTGACTTCTCCTACAATATGTAAATTATGTTGTAGTAGAAGATCATAATTTCTGTGGATACTTCCACCTAAAGAGTTCTCGATTGGTAAGACTGCTCGATCGACAAGCCACCGTTCTACAGCCTAAACGAGAATAAATGTTGAAATTCATCAATTCGGCAAAAGATATAATCGAGCAAAATATGACTTAGTTGTTGCTTCGAAATCTATGATGCAGAAATCAAAGACAACACTGAACAAACAAGCACTGAGCACTTGCGTTTCACAAGAATCCTACATCTTAACTATCATACAATGAGCTGTTGGCTCGCGAGTCAGCTCTAGCTCGGATCATATTTGAACGAGCCGAGCTTGGTATTTTCTAACTCGTTTAAAAAACGAGCTGACGAACTGAGCCGAAAACGAATTAGAGCTTAGGCGAACTGGCTCGCGAGCTGACGAGCTGGCTCACGAGCTGAGTATAATAACACATGTTTTCCTATTTTTACAAATTATACATATTCTTTGCATTTATTAAATATAATTTAAAAAAGTAATATATTATTTACATATAACAATATTATTTGTTTTCTATTTATACCAAATTAATATAATTTTATTAACAAATAAAGTATTTTAATAACTATTATTAAAAAAATATGTTTATATATTCAATATTTTATTTAATTTTCGATAGATTTATTTTCTAATTAGTATTTTTTTATTTAATAACTTTGTATTCAAATTATTGTTTTTATATTTTATATATTTTATTTGATTTGTCGAAGAAAAATATATAATATTAATATATTACAATTCTTTTAAGTTAAATAGTCTGGCTCACGAGCCAGCTCGTTTTTAGACGAGTTAAAGGCGAGCTGAGCTAAGCTGGGATTTTCTAGCTCGTTTTGGCGAGCTCGTGGCGAGCTGAGCCGAGCCAACTCATTTTACACCCCTATATTTCACTACATTTAAACGGATAAGCATACGGTCCTTACCAAAGCAACGCAAATTTGCTTCAGCTAAGACCAAGATCAACGGTAGGAATGTGAATTTAACCGGATTCATTATTAGAAACTATTATAGGGTTGCCGAATTTTGACAGTATACCAGAAACAAATAATGAAGTATATGCAAGAACTAAATTCACACCTCAAATGCAGTGTCAAACTGCTCACACGGAACAGCTTCACATTTCGGATATGCCTTTTGAGCTGCTGATTCACTGTATGCTCCTCGAACTCCCTACAAGAGCAATCACAACAGACTCATTCGGGTAATTATGGTTTACCGTAACATGTTCTTCAATTGCAGATTCATGTAATACCTGATAAGCCACACGAACTCGTGCCCCACTGGAGACGGATTCAACCATCTGGCTTGAAGATAACGGCTCTGAAATTGAAAACTAACAAGATTAAGAAGTATAAATTCCCAAGGTTCCTCAAAAGTACAAGTTCTTCCATGATTTCTCAATGGTATTTCAGTGACTACACACGTTTTACAGCAAACAGAAATCAATGACTGACACATGAACTACATTGGTCGTAGCTAAGAACTTAGCAACCATTGCTTCAACTTCAGTAGTCGTACAACGCCATTTGATTAGCCAGACCGCTAAATTCCACCAACAATTTCAAGTTCTAGGGTTGTATTCGAGACTAAGGCATACTCTACACAGGCAAAATATGTAGTGGTACAAGAAATGGACATAAATGGAGATTCAGATTATCGAATTCGTACTCGGAAGGAGAGGCGACTCTCTGGAAAATACATCATACGGCAGATCTTCTAATACGTTCTGCACCTCGATAGCCCTAAGTGAATTATCTCCGCCATTGTCATCGTTTTCCCGAATTGAAGCCGACACAGCTAACTTCCGATATCGTTTCGAAGATCCGTAACCAAATCGAACAATCTCAATCGGATTCTGATCGATCCTCGACCGGTTTCTGGAGTTTCCGCCGGGAACCTGAGCCACAGGCAATCGAACTACATGCGCCGCCATGGATGTGATTACGAAACACAGAAGAATAACGAAGAACGAAGAAAATATCAAAACCCAACGGCGCCGGCCGTGTCACGGCACCGTTTTGGGCTTGAGCTAGGACCAACGGCCCAATATAATTGGGTCCATGATAGTACGCCGACATGAGTTTAGGACTGCCTCCGTAACCAAACAGACCAAAACTCTATGACGCGAATAACAATAAACCGGGAAACGTATATAACCAAACAGACCAAAACTCTATGACGCGAATAACAATAAACCGGGTAACACATAACCAAACAGACCAAAACTCTATGACGCGAATAATAATAAACCGGGTAACGGCATAACCAAACAGACGAAAATCTTACGACGCGAATAACAATAAACCGGGTAACGGCATGACTAGGAATGTCAATGGGTTGGGTTGTACCCAACCCATTAAATATTACTAACAGGTTAGGTTTCTCATTTAATAACAGGTTATATGGGTCGAGTTAAACGGGTTAAACGGGTTATACGAGTTTATTTATATAAATAATATTTTGTAAATATATTTTTATCATTTAATATTATAAATATATATATTTATATACATTAAATATTACTATTGATGTTTCAATATTCAAAATAATTATTTATAAAAATAAATTAATTGATAATTAATGAAAATAAAATTTATAAAATAAAATTCTTGATATATATTAAAAACATATGATATAATCGTCAATTTTTCATCTGAATATATAAATAGCTAAAACGATAATTCCTGAAAATAAAATTTTTAACAAATTCTAATCAAAAGATGTCCGATACAATCATCAAATCTTCATCATGTCCGATACAATCATCAATTTAACTTGATTTCACCGAATTCCAACCCAATTTCATCCAATTTTGACTCGATTTCATCTAATTTTAACCCAATTTCACCAAATTCTAACTCGATTTCACCCAATTTAACCTGATTTCACCAAATTTTAACTCGATTTCACTCATTGTCACCGAATTTTAGCTCGATTTCACCCAATATCATTGAATTTCAACTCAATAAAACTGGGTGAAATAGGTAAGCTAAATTTGAAATCCGGTGAAATTGGATGAAATCGAGTTAAAATTGGGTGAAATTGAGTCAAAATTTGATGAAATCAGGTTGAGATTCAGTAAAATGTGAAGAAATCGAGTAGAAATCGGGTTAAAATTGGATGAAATAAATTTGAAATCCGGTGAAATTGGATGAAATCGAGTTAAAATTGGGTAAAATCGGGTTAAAAATCGATGAAATCAAGCTAAAATTGGGTGGAATTAGTTTAAAATTGGGTTGAGATTCGGTGAAATTGAGTTAAAATTAGGTGAAATCGGGTTAAAATTGGGTGAAATCAAGTTAAAATTGTGTGAAATATGGTTGAAAGTAGGTGAAATCGAGTAATTAGGTGAAATCGGGGAAAATTGAGTGAAATCGAGTTAAATGGTTTTAAAGTTGAATCCGATAATAATATAAATGGGTCCATGGGTTAAATGGGTTTAACCCATTAAAATGAGTATAAATGGATCTAAAACCCATTAAACCCATTTAACCAAAATTCATTTTCATTTTAGATGGGTTAGGTTGGGTTAACCCATTAAACCCAACCCACTTTGACATCACTAGACATGACCAAACAGTCGGATGTAAGATATGTCACGTTATCCTTCATAACGGCTTGTTTGTTTGTTTATATATACAGACACGACACAGTCCACCATTTCTTGCATTAATATTATAACTCCTCTCTCTTTTGTACTTATTACAGGACAATGTTGAAACTGAAACTGTTACCAAATAATGCCTTTATTCCTAATTTTCTTAAAATATAAATAATTTTAAAGTTTTTACATAACCATTGGAAACCCATTTTAAAATACCTTTTTTACGCCAATCTAAATCACCATTTAAAAATACACTTTTTACATCAATTCGGTGAATGCTTAAATCGTAATGACTTACCAAAATCAAAATAATTCTCAATTTTTTTTAAACCAATTAAAAAGTCTTTTATAGTAAATATCATCATTTTCATGTTACCTTTAATAGCTAATCGGATTTTATATATTTCTATATTACATTTTCAGTTATATTTGGTTTTAAAGATTTATCCATAACCAACTCAGTTAAACCTTTCGATAGTATAACCAAGTCTGAAGCCTATGTTATCTCTCGTTAATTTTTTTTTAAAATTTTTTAGTTTTCATTGCTTTCATAATAAAATGAGATCCTCATAAACATTAAAATCACATTCATATTTGATGTATAAACCACACAATCGTCTTGAAAAGCGTATCTGTTCTCTGTTTCAAACTATTTCAAGACGACTAGTGGTTCATCATCCCGTACTATGATCGATTCATTTGGTATATCATCATTATGTGAGTCTAGAACATTTTTCCGTTGTCTTGAATTGTCACATGACAATATTGTGAAAATAGGATGAACAGCACGTGTTAAAAAATTATATCTTGAATCCTTTCGATGTCCACTTTTTGTAATTCATCACTCCCCACTAATTTGACAATTCTCATTGAATCTAACATTGTCAGTTTATATCATCTTCGTATTGTGGTTAAGGCAACTGAACATAAATCTCTTGAAATTTCTTAAAAGCAAATAGAAATCCATTAACTGTCCCAGGATCAAGTTTATTTTCATGTGGATTAACACCAATAATTCTTCTTGGGAACCCAAAATCTACAACTATCTTAAACTTAATTTACTTCTTGTCCATATTTTATAAGGTGTCTTAGGGACATATTAAGCAAATATGGTAATGTATTTATTACATGCATCCACAATGACATCAGTGATGATGTATAGCTCAATATGCTTCTAACCATATTCATTGACGTATGTTTCATCCTCTTAGATATACCATTCTGCTAAGGTTTATAGGGCATTGTGTATTGATCACAAATACCTCTACATATCAGGAATTTTGCAAATGGACTTGGACATTGTCCATTTTTTATCATATATTGTCACCATATTCACCACTTATTTCACCTTTCACCGCATTAATTTTATAAGATTTTTGGGTTTAATCTTATATTTGTGGACCTATATATGTGAATAATTTTGGAATAAGTGTTGTCATCGGGTTAGTCCAAATTAAATGTGATCGGATTTAAGTTTAATTGATCGGACTTTGGTATTGAATTAAATGTGGGAGGTTATATGTGTAGAGACCTTTGGTTATGTCGTTAATTTCATGATGGGCGGAATTAAACGATATACTGAGAACCGGATAATTAACCGGTTAACTCTCGGTTTATGGTCCCTGGTTCACGTGTACATAAAGATGAGATTTAAGTTTTTTTTTTGGTGTGGATTCATAAGTGACCAACACTTAAAAAAAATACCGAACTCTCTTTACGTTCTTCACACATCCCATCCGTGTGTCGATTCCGGCTATTACACGTAGAATCAGAAGATCAATTCCGCTGCGTTACGTATTCTATGGATACAGGTATTTATCACGATTTTCTATTCAATTTTTGATGTAAATCGCAATAGAAAAATAGAATTAGAATTCGTATAAAGTTTAAAACGAATTCTTTCAATGGTATCAGAGCCTAATCTATTGTATTTACATCAATTAATTTTTCTATCTAATTGTTTTCCAGACTCATTGATAAACACCCTCGATAACGTCCATTAACTGAAAATTACCATGCCATAGAGTAATTATTTATAAAAGTGCAAAAGGATTCTATCAATCAGTGTGAATTAACGTCAAAAGATCTTCATCAATCATTGTGAATTAACTCTAGAAATTGACTACTTCTTGTGGTCGTTTTTAATGTGTTTAAATCGCTTCTATATCACTAAAATCTAGTCAGAGATAAAATTTCATTCTTCATTAATCTTATCAACCTATCATTATATATCATAATATTTAATGCCACAATAATGCAAAATTTGTATTATCTAATACATTAGGTTTAACACTCATATTACATTCAATATGAAAGAAGGATTCAGAAATATTCTAACAAAATTAAATCGATAAAGACCAATTATTACATATTAGAATCGTAAAGGTATTGATGTCTGTATGTAGGAGTAATGGGGAGATGAAGAGTCCCACATTGGAAAAATAACATTCATGAACCCATGTATATAATGGGTTATTCAACAGTCATGTCTAAATGGATTACAAGACCATGGGCATGGGCTTCTTGATGGGCATGGGTTCTTCATGGGCTTCTTCATGGGCTTCGGATCCTAATATTAATGGGTCAAGATAGGGCCTTAGTTCCGGATTTAATCTAAATTTTTTCGGTTTGGTTTTCCGAAATCAATTTTAAATTCGGTTTACAATGGTTTTGAAGCCAACAGTCACACCTCTCCATTTTGAACGAATTGGCTCCTTTACAACCATTGCAATGGTTCAATCAAAACTGTTTTTTGGCTCCTCAAGGCTCCAGAAAGTGATAATGGTTGAAGTCTACATATAGGAGATCAATTTGTTCTGGAAAATCATCCGTTTTTCTGAGATAATCACTTACAAATTAGATTCATCAAGAAGTCACGAATTTCTTGAGATCGTTGTATCCTCTAGGCAGAAGCACGGACAAATTTCTGTCTAAGGACACTGCTCATCGCAGGCCTCGATCAATTCACGTTCGGTAACCACGTTTACTGATTCATTTACTCATTGTTAGTCGAATTGTTTCATAGATTCTGGTTTTTCCTATTGAATTATACTAGGTACGGTTGATTGGTTCTAACACTGTATAATTAAAAAATACTAGAAACGAACCTAATAGAAAAACCTAATTTATCCATGTTAGTACAAAAGAGTGAAGAGTTATTTGTCTATGATTAAATAAAGGTTGATCGTGTCATGTGCAGAACGACATTCACATATTCTTTCCACTAAGATGGCGAAATAAAGGAAATGCATATAATTGTAATTTATATCACAATTTGTATTTTTATTCAAAATATTAAAGTTGGTGTCCCGAAAAATAAAATATCGAATAATACCTAATGGTATAGGCAATCGCTAAGAATGAGTAATTACCGCAATAATTAATTTGTAAAAAAAATAGATTGTCAATTATGCTTTGCTTGTAGAGGGAGGAGAACATTAAAAAAATAAATAAAAAATCTACCTGGAAAATGACTACGCTAAGTAAAGAGACACACGGGCCCCATTCATATATATGATCGTAAATATCTTTACATTTATCTTAAATTAACTTTACAAATTAGAAATCGGAATACATTTTTTGTTTTGTTTTTTTTACTATAGAGATTAACATTATTTTAATTGAAAAAAGTTGACTATTACAATCTTTAAATTTATGATTTAAATCTGATTTCTAATTAATTTTTACATTGTTGGTCTCAAATTGAGATATAACATTGCTCCTTAAGAACATGTTTATCAATTTCACCATTACGACAATTTGTTCAAATGAACATTTATATTATTTTTATGAATTTTCAAAATTCAATTTCTTATTAAAAATTAATTTAATACAATTTACGGCCGATGGAATAAATAAAACCTGATCTATAATTTAATAAAAATTTAATCTGAAACTTGAGTTTGTTTTTAACTTCACTTTTTATACTTTCTAATAATTTTAGAATTAATTTGTATACAGCTTGTGTCCATATTTTATTATAAATTTATCTAATTTATATAGTTTATATAGCATTGTATATGATTTGTCTATTAAACATTGTTAAGAAAACTCATAAATTTTAAAATTAGAATTTTCGATCGAGTTATCTAAATCGAATTAAAATTAAAAGTTCGAACTATTTGTATAAGTTATTTAAATAATTTATTAAAATTTGGAATGGCTCGGTTCATATTTGAAAAAATCGAAAAATAATAAATCTAATTAAAATATAAAATATAATAACTAAAATATAAAATTTTGTTTGTTTTTTATATTATATTTGAACTTTTATTATTATCGTATATCAAAACCAAAATCAATAACCTAATAATACGAATTATATGAAAAATTCAAAAATCAAATAAGTATTATAATTAATACGAACATAAAAAATTCAAATTATTCAACTGTAATTTATATTTAATTTTTTAATTTAAATCGAATTTGAATCAAATTCATACAAAAACCATTCGAATTAAATTTTTATCCAAATTTTCAAATAAAAAATTCTAAATCCAAATTGAAATTCAAAAAAATCTGAACCAGATTACGAATTGTACGATCATGTGAAACCAATTCGGTAGATAAACGATATTGATTTAAATATGTTGCATAAATAAATTTGGCTAATATTTGAAAAATATATATATATTAAAATATTGCTTCATTTGATGATAGAGTATAAGGTTAGGCAAGTTGGGGTTACTTTCCTCGTAAGTCGAAAAATATTCGAGTGTCGGGGGCAGAAAAAAAAAATAAATAAATAAATAAGAGGAGCCACGTGGCAAATGAGATGTATCGATCTTTGTCGTGTGATGGGACCCACACTCCACCGACCGATCACTCTAGGCTGTCTCATGGGTGTTCCCTTTGGATCTTTTTCATGTCCTTCGTGGACCCCACCACCATTCATTTTCATCACACAAAAAAAAATTTGTTTTTCTTGTTGGGATTTTTTAAAATTCACTGATTTCAATATATCGTATTTCTATTTTAGATTTCCGCTTATATATAATTTCTACACATATATAATTTTTGTTTTAAAATTGTTTCCAACTTCTTCCTGCAATTATTAATTATTTATTAAATCATTGTTTATAGTAAGATAATAATAATAATAATAATATTATTATAAATTCCATTTCATACACTTTTTTATCAGTTTGTAATTTTTGAAAAGATGGTCTAACCGTATAACTTTTTGGTATTACAGACAAAATGACATGAATTTGTGATTTTACGGATAAATTATAATTTTGTTTGAAAATTGCAAAAAAAAATTAATATCTTCAATCAATGACTACAGAATTATATAATTTATTCCTAATCTATACAATTTTAATTATCATTTTGGAAAAATAAATATATATATGCATCATTATTATTTTCACAACTTTTTATATATTTATTTATATACTATTAATAAATATTTCATGTAATATATACATATATTAAAAAAGCATATATAAATATTACGTCGACTCTATTTTTTTACAATAAATTGTGTTATGCTATAAATTACAAATAATTAACATGTGTTAGTTATTGAGAACCCATTTCTACACCAACCAAATGTCCAAATCAAACCATCAAAATGATATAAATAAACATAATAATCATAAAATTGTATTTTTGCCTTATCCAAACATAGAGATTCTTTCACATTATATATGTTTATATATATATATGTATATTTTAAAATTAAAATTATTTTTGTTGCTTCCCCACTGAAATAAACAACACAGAGTGGCACATTCTTCCAAAATTCTTCTCTTTATATATATATATATATATATTGGAATTAGAAACATTATACTGTTTTCTTTGACTGAAAGAATGTACAATCAGAGCGTTGACCAGTCAAAGAAAACAAAGGTGGGCCCATACATGACTCATCATAATCTTCAGTATGTATCCCAATGTGATCATCAGCAGCTTTCTTTATCATGCCATTAGTTTTCCCACATTGGTTCCATTTCATTCACTTTAATCCGTTTCCTTTGTTATATTCAAATCCAATTTTCCAAATTTATATTACTCACTTATATATATATATATATATTATTGGAACCAAATAATCGAACGTATATGGTTAGCATCAAACCAAATGAACCAATATTACTACGGGGAAATGAAAGCAAAACCGACTAAATCTCAAATAGACGTAAGTAAATATATAAATTATTGAATCCAATATTTATAATATTGAATCCCATATTTATATAGTACGATTCGTACAAATTATGTACGTTGTATTTGACCGAATGATATTGATTTCTAGACGGTCTTTTTTTAAATGACGTTAAAACGACGTCGTTTTGGTATTTAGAGAAAAAAACTAATAATGACATATCTATGCGTTTATCTTTTATTGATTTTACCATCTTCATTTTATTTGTCTTCTTCTATCTATTGCATCGTTTATTGTCTTCATCTGAATCTTTTATACTTGTATTCATATCTCATTCTCGTTTTTGCCTTAATCCTCGTTTTTCTTATCTTCTATTTTCTCTCGTATATTGTCATCGTCTTCATCTTTTATCATTGACTTCATTTCTTATCTTCATATTTGTTTCATCTCCACACTCGACTTCATCTATCGCATTCGCACTCGCCTTTGCCCTTGTCTTGATCAAACATCATCCTCACTTGACAACCATTTTCTATATTTTGTTTGTCATTGTAATTTTGATATTGTGAATTTGATACTTATAAATATTTTTTTTATAAATCCTAAACTTTATTTCTTTATATGTTTTTCTATAAAATTAAATACTTATAAATATTTGGAATTAAATATTTATATTATAATTACATTAAATAAAAATAATATATATATATATATATCCACCTAGTCTGTCTAGACATCGCCTAGACCCCGCCTAGACGCTCTGGCCACTACCATTGAGTGTCCGCCCGTCTAGCATCTAGCGGTTTTTTGAACTTTGATAAGTGAATATTTATTTTTTTTATACATTAATGTATATATTTTGTTTCCTTGTATTGTGGTAATCACTTTATCAATGTTGTATAAATGAGAATCTAAAAGAACCTAAGAATAAAATATACAATTTAATATGAATTTTCTGTCCTTTGAAAGGATGACTATATATTTTTATTATATTTTTATAACCTTTAAATGAAATGAAATCAAACCATCTATATCTTATTAATTTTCAGAAAACCATGAGTAATACATTAAAATTTTTCAATTCATATACTATATTTTTATTTGATCTATTTGTTAAATTGAATTTTGGTCTAATTAAATTCAAAAACTAAGTAAAAATTTTAACATTGTCTAATATTATTATAGAAAATTCAACATAAAACATTCAAATTAGAACGAATTATCTGATACTACATCAAATAAGAGTTTTGATATAAATAACTAAAAGCTAATTAAAGATTTATAATTCTCTCATACTATATATATAAATTATAATTTATTTCTTAATTCATATATAATAATATAAATTTTTTTACCAATTTGAACAAATAAATTAGTTTATTTGCACAGATTTGTTTTTTTAACGTTTTACGTAATGATCAAATCACTAACCCGCACCCACACAAGTCTAATATAAATAATGTAATCATTACATATATATATATATATGTGTGCATGCTAATATCGTAAGTAAATCAACAGGAAGTTTTCCTTATGTGGTAGTATATTTTATATAAATATAAAAAACTTATATATATGTATATATACACATGTAATTTTATATGTACATATGTATAGATAATATAGATAGTAGAATGTTTCGATTAATGCAAATTAGATAATCCACGAAATGCCAAATTTTGGATCGGCGTCTAAATACATATATAATAAATATGTCGAGCCACACGATGATATTAAATTGTCTTCTATTGATAAATATGGAAAAAGAAATTGTCTTATTGGTGCTTTATATATTTATTATTAATTATAATCTTTTGAATATTCTGACATTGTTGGAATGTTGATGTCGCCAATCCAAGAATCTTGGTCCATAAATACATATATATATATATATATTATAATTTTAATACGAATATATATATATATATATATGGTGGCTAATAGGTCACTTATGTCGCCTCTTTTAACACGTATGATCTCTTTGAATAATTTAAACCACATGCATAATCCACATCCAATCCATTAAGATCTACCCATATGGTTCTCGAATATAATTATATTTTAATTATACACATATTAATTTCACATGTCTATTCATCATCATTTTTTGCAGAAAATATATATGTTAATGGCGTCAAAGAAAAAAAGAAAGAAGAAGAAACAACATATCACTTTGTTCTAAAATAACTATTATTTATTTATTTATATATATATATATATATATTATTAATTTAGGGTAAAATTAGATTTTATGGTCTTTTATTTTTATATCAGAACTTCGACTAATTTTTTTTTTCAGTAGGGTAAAGAATGAATTTAAAGTGGAAAAAATATTTTATGATTTCATTCACTAATTAATTAAACTAACTTATTAGTGATGAAAAAGTATTGTTTTTGTAATGTGTGTTTATTTATATTTTGTTTTTAAAAAATTTATATCACATAATTTCATTGTATATTTTCAACAAACAATAACCCATCATTCCCTATACATTTGTTTGTACAATTAACAAAATAAAAACGTATTTAACAAAATCCATTTTAATCGTTTCGACGGTATACACTTGTTTATTTAATTTTTTATTTAATTATTTTATAATGGTGGGTGGGGTAGGACCAGCTTGGCTACATAATCTTCCGCATCAGTCCCATTGTGGACCCCATCCACCTCAACCATCATTACATGCCCACGTCACCCCGACTTTTTCTTTTAGCAAATTGATTTTCGCACAATTAATTATTTCAAAGGTTATTTTTATTTTATATTAATTTAAACGTGATTACTACTAGTATTGTTTATATGGATTATTGGATTTTAAAAAATCCAAATTAGATGTAATACAGATTATTTGAATTTTTAAAAATAATAATCAAATAATAATTAAATTTATATCGTTTTGATTTAATTTGATTATATAACTATTCGATTCAATTATCAATAAAATATTATAAAAAAATAAAATCGGAATTTTAATTTGTTTGGTTATATTCGAAATATTTCAAATAATTCATATATTTACAAATATAATATAATAATATTATTATTTAGATTTGATATTTAATTTTAATTATTAATTATATTATATAAATATTAATTTGATAAATATCATTTATACATATTTTTTATATTTTTATGTAATCAATTGGTTTTTCACGGTTATTCGCTTAATAACCGAACCAAACCAAATTTATTCATTTTTTTAACTTTTAGATCCGTTTGATTATTTTATCTACATCCGAACCGAATCGAATGACCGTAATTCAGTTTAATTTGATTCGATTTTATATAAAAGAACCGAAATATCCATCCTCAATTATTATAGTGAAAAAACCATTTCAATACTACACCATTGAATAATAAATCTTGTATTATTTTCGGAATTTGATTGGAGATTATATTTTCCATTAAATCATGCCAATAGATATTAGGCTTTCAGAACTGGATTTCGAGTTTTATAAGATATAAATAACGAATTTGGTTATGTTTTGTAAATTTCAATATCTTAATAATTAGTTTTTTAAAATATTCCGTACGTACCTCAACTGTCAAAGGAAACAAACTTTGAATTGAAATATGTACGAAATTAATTACCGAAAGAAAAAAAATACGTAATAAAATAATTATATTTTTCGAGTAATTATTATGGAAGAAAAAACACAAGTGTGTGACGGAGGAGAAGCAGTTACCTGCTAAATATCCTGTCGTACTTGCCTAGATTTATTTTTATCAGAACAGAAAATATACTAAAACAAAATAAACTACAAAATTCGAATTATATTAAATATATTATATTTTATAAATATTCTTGAATTTAGTTATTAATTAGAAAATATAGTATAAAAAATACCAAATTATTTTATTTTAATATATAAAACATGAATTAATATCTTTAATTTCAAAAAATTCAAATTTATTTTTTTGCCTTAAAAATACTGACTCTAAGAATATAGCGTAGAAAATAACAAACTTTTTAATTTTTACCTATAAAACACAAATTATTATTTTGAATCTAAAAACTTTGAATTTTTACATTTTGTCTAAAAACACAAATTTATCAAATTAATCATATCCATACACAAACAAAAATACTAAATCATATTTTAACTCTTTGAAATTTAAGTGTTGTCTAAAAAACAAAAAAAATATCAAATTAATCATATCTTAAAATTAATATTTTTAAGACAACAAAATATAAGTTTGGGTTGTTATATGTTGAAAATAATAATTCAGGTTTTATAAACTAAAATAAAGTAGTTGAATATTTTTTATGCTATATTTCTGTTAATTATAAAATTCCAAAGATATTTTATATTTATTTATAAAAATTTAATTTTTTATCATTTATTTTTTATTTGACATGATAAAATTAAATTTAATTATTTAGTTTCAACTTCATACAAATAAAAATTCGAATTTATTTTGTATAATTTTAATTACTATAATTAAACTGAATTATTTTACGACCACATACATTTTTAAATTCAATTATTATGTCAGTTAAGTTTAAATGGAAACCAAAATAATTAGCTTAAGAAATTAGGGTAAAAAACCATTTCATATAGATAGGTAGATTTTGTAATAAATAAATAAAATAAAATAAACTGAATGTAACAATCAATCAATGGAACATCATCGTCTTACTGTTCCTAACTAAGTGGGCCCCATTTTCACTAGCCGCCGAAAACCGTATATTAAAATTTGTACAGCCGCGGCGCATCTGATTCTCTCATCATGGACCGTATGTATGTTATATAATATACGTATATATATATACAAGTAGTTGAAAAAAAAAATAAGAGTTTTGGGTTTTAAGTTTAATATAAAGGGTCTATTATAAATATATAATGTAATTCATATTTTATGTTTTGTAGATTACATGAAGTTATGAGTCTGCATATAAAATTGCAACGCATTCAAAGAAAAAAAAACATATATTTATAGATTGAGATATATGGAAATCAATGATCCAAAAATAAAATACGAATAAAAAAATCATATAAATTTTGTAAATATGATAGAAAAATTTACATTTTTTGTTGTGTTTTACCAACAATTGATGCGTAATAATAACTAAGAATTTTAAGTTCTAAACATATTTATGTCTTTATAAAATTCGCATAGTAATTAAAAACTTTAAATTTTAAATATATATGTTTCTTTATCAAATTATTTCATAATATTTTTATAGACGAAAAAATGTTCAACAATTTTATTTCGAGTTGCTTAAAAAAATCATAAAAAATTTGGATAGTTTCTTAATTGATGTAAAAAGAAAAAAATATATTATAAACTTCATAAAATAATATCAGAATGAGTGACACATATTTAATTATGAGAATATGATTCTCAACGATCTTTAAAATGGTTTAATGAAATTTATCACAAGTTATATAAATGAAAAAATATTTTTATAATCTATATATTATTTGATTTTTTTATTTTAGTAGATTATCACACCAAACAAAGGTCAAATATTCGGTCTTGATTGTAATTATTTTACTAAAATTATTTTAGGGTTTAGATTGTAATTATTATATTATACTTTGTGATGTAATTATAATAAATAAATATCGTATTTTTTAGTGAAAAAATTTATATGGAAATTTGCATCTGATTTTTTTACCGAAACTCTGAATAGTTTTGGATGAAATTTTTTGAAGAATTTTCTAGAGTAGTGTTCTAACGGAATTCTAAATGAAAATTTTTGACGCATTTTCATATAGTTTGTTCTGAAGGATTTATCGACATATTTTCTTTTAGATTTTCGAGAAAATTCTGTCGATTTTTATGGATTTTAATTTTTAGAGGGATTTATTGATTACATTTTCCGACGAACTTCTCCATATATAATTTTTTCGGATTTCCAAATAGAATTTCGTATTAACCATATTGTCTATAATTTTAAACGAATATTTGGTTCATACTTTCGTATTTAGTTTGTAACGATTTTTCCAGACAAATTATTAATACGCAATACTTTTTCTAGTAGTGGATGACTTCAAATATCATATACGATTTCTACTATATGCATCAATACTAAATATAATAACAAAATAAACCGAAAAATGCAAAAAAAAAATGCAATTAATTATTTGAGAGGCAACGTCAAGAAAATATCTTTCGAAATATTCAAATATCTCAATACGACATAGATTCTATACGTCTACGTCAAATTGATCCCAAACCCTAATATTATATATACACACATATATATAGAGATATATCATATAAATACAATATATATGCACTAAAACACACGAAGACGAAGAAGAAAACACTAAGGAGGGTTTAAGGGTTTGATGATAGTGACGTTGGCTTTGGTGGTGGGTCCCACTTTTTGCATTGCTGAATCCACGCGACACTACTCTTCTCTAGACGTCTCTTCTCTTTATATATTATTATACATATATATATATACATACATATATGTATATGGATATGTATTTGATTTATACGCATTTTGTAATTATACTTAAAAAGTAAATATAATATTTCAGTTTAGATTTCATTCATTGTTCAATATGCGTGCAAGCCATTGCTGCACATCACATCCAACTTATCTCTCACAAAAAAACAAAAAAAAACAAATATACATATATATATATATGTACATATACGCATATTATTAAGACAATCTTGATCAAGTTTTGTAACAAGTTAATTCATCCCAATTAAAACTATCATTATAAATAAAAATTATTTACTTTTATCGAGATTTAAATTAGAATAAAATATAGTGAACAACATAATTCATAAATTTACTTTGAAAACATTTAAGTTTTTTATAATTATATGGACTATATATATAACATGATTCATACATCTATGCCTTTGTATGAAGATGAGCCTCAAGCCATGATGAATTATATATATATTCAAATATCAATTTCGTTTTCAAAATAAAGTACGATGATTTTGTGGTTTTTATTGATTAAAAATAATGCATTGAATAGTCACAAAGTGAAGATTTTAATATTTTGTTATATAGGCCTTTGCAGTCATTGAAAAATACTCAATTTTTGTGCCCATTTTATAAAAAAATGTGATTTTTTCTCTTTTTTTATACATATTAATGAAAAAGCTCTTATTTTCCAAAGGATTGGATTTCTTTTGTTATTCTTTGCGATCCGATCTTGGAGAAAAAAAAATAATATACTGACAGATCTTATGAATTATCAAAATTAGAACAAAGAGCACCTTTTATAAGTAACAATACATCTGGATTTAAATGTGAATGAAGTTCGCATGAAAATTAATAATAATAAATAACAAAAAAAAACAAATAATAATTTAAAAAACGGACGACCACTTTTGCATTATATATATATATATATATAAAGAACGGTGGTCATATTCTCTATTCATCTCTTCAAACCATATCTCTCTCTCTCTCTCTCTCTCTCTCTCTCTCTTGTTCTTCATCATCTTCTTGATCTTATCCACATAGTAATTTGCAGTTTGAGCATAAATAAACGAATAATAATCATTTATTGTTGTTAATTTGTGTTGTTGCATGGATGGATCCTTCTTGTGCAGCACAACAGGTAATTAAACTTGTCTTGTAATATATATTTATGTGAAATTATGCATTTTTAAAAATTGGGTGGTGTTTTTTTTTTATTAAGAATATAAGATCCATCTCCTTTGTTCTATTCAATGGATATTTTCTTTAATTTGTTTTATAAAATTTTTCGCTTTTATTTCGGAGAAAGGATTGAAATATAAACATGTTTTAAGGTTGGTATTGTGTAGTTAATTTCATATATCTTCTAATAATTTATATATAGTACAAAGTTGTTTAATTCTTTCTTCAAAAAATCATTTCAATTTCTTGGATCCTTAGCTACCAAGATCGGATCTATTTCATTGATTAAATGGATCTTACTTTTTTCTAATTCAGAATTTATATTTCGTGAAATTCCTCTAATTCCTTTCCCTAATTCTCTAATTTCACATTTTTTATACAATTTCTGCATATTCAATTCAAACCCATGATTTGTTACAAAACAACCTCATTGTATATATATAGTTTTTAATCTTACGTTATAACAAACATATTAAGTTAATAAACATATTTATATTTATAGTTTTTAATCTTATTTAATAAACATATATATTTAGTTTTGAATCTTAAGTTAATAAACATATTTACATTTATTAACATAGTCCGTCCATCTAATTTCAACTTCACAAAAAACATTGAATTTTGTTTACTATCACCACATTCTATAAGATCTAAATGTTAAATATTGTTATCAATTTGTTATAATATAATTCAAATATTTTTTTTTTGCAGGAAATGTCTAACCAAACATTAGAAACAATTCTCGTATGCACAAAACAAAATAATAATAATAATAATAATATGAATCTTCAAGATCATCAGAAAAAACCAAGACCACAACCAGATCAAGCCCTAAAATGCCCTAGATGTGAATCTACCAATACAAAATTCTGTTATTACAATAATTATAGTCTCTCTCAACCTCGTTACTTTTGTAAATCTTGTCGGAGATATTGGACTAAAGGCGGAACCCTAAGAAATGTTCCCGTCGGCGGTGGTTGTCGGAAAAACAAACGCTCCTCCTCCTCCTCCTCCTCCACGTCCACGTCAGCTTCTTCTAAAACCATGATTAAGCCTTTCCATGACGACCCTTTAATTACGACTCTGCCATCGCTCGGTTACGACGCCATTGATCTTAACCTCGCCTTCTCAAGGCTTCACCAGAAGCAGTCGTTGTACGGACCGGGTGAGGGTTCTATATATGGAAACTCGACGAACCAACACTGTGATATTTTTGGAAACTCAACGGGCTTCTTTGGGGGACAAAATGGTAATTTTAGCACTGGATTTGGGTATGGTTTCATGATGGGTTCTGATGATCATCATCATCGAAACAATAATATAAGCACTAATTCGATGACGATGACGTTTGAGGTAAATAACAACAAGGAAGAGGTTTCCATAAGTGGAAACAATGAGAACCCTAATAATAATAAGGTCTTGTGGGGATTTCCATGGCAGATGACCGGAGAAGTTGCCGGAGGCGGTGGCGGTGGAGGGGCCGATATGGATGCAGGAAGAGAAAGCTGGAATGGGTTGAGTTCTTCTTGGCATGGTTTACTCAACAGTCCCTTGATGTAAACCAAGATGAAGAAGATGATATATATATATATATAAATATATATATATATGTATGTTCACATGTATACCTCTACGGGTGTGTTTGGTTTTTCTAGGGTTTTTTTTTCTCTCTAATATTTCTTCACGAGACAAACATCGAGGGGTTCTTAATTTCTTCTTTAATGTTTTTTTTTGTAATTTTAACAATATGGTTCTAATGGATCTTTCTTTTATTAAATTACTCTTTTAATGCAATTATATCGACTAACCTCGTTAATCATATATATTTAATTTGTACATTTAACAATTTTGGGCATTGAGAATTTTGAATATATTGGTTGAAATTTTCACTTTTGCTATGTGTTATATTTATCATATAAAATTTATCTGTCGAAACTATTCGGACAAACATTCCATTGGAATTATTATTTTCAATAGTGAAAATATGAATCAATTGAATTCATTGTTTATTTTGTCATCAAAAGACACTATGTACAAAAAATGGGGCGATTGATCCAAAATCATACCATTCTATGCAATGATATAATATGTGATTATATATATATATATATATATATTGATTGATTGTATTACAATCGTTAGCAAATTCATAAATACAAATTATTTGTAAGATCTAAAATGTAATTCATGGTAATTATCTCGTCCATTACTTTAACATATAAATCACAATTCCTGAAAAATAATCAAAAGATTTCAAGTTCAATAAACCGTTAATGAATTATATGAAAGTATTATGATGGATTAAAAATGTTGGTTCTAATGTAATAAAAAAAACTAATGATCTCCAACTTATGATCAAGTTAAATATGCTTTTCAAATATGAAATTCCTTAATTTACATTTTATGATTCAAATGAATTTATTTATTACCCTTTGTATAATATTAACTAAAATAATTTTAAAATGTCATTATCTTATTTATGTAATCTACAAATTACCAATTTAAATACGCTTTTCAAATATGAAATTCCTTAATTTACATTTCATGATTCAAATGAATTTATTACCATTTGTATAATATTAACTAAAATAATTTTAAAGTGTCATTATCTTATTTATTTAATCCACAAATTACCAACAAAAACTTCATGTAAAACAGAAATATATATTTTTCGAGATATATATATATATATAATTTAAATTATCGTTTTCTCCGATTGGGTAAGAGCTAACAGTTCCCTTAAAATCTGAAACTGAATATGTCAGATGAACATTGGATTTTTAAATATTAGAGTGGTGATTTCCAATATATTCTGTTATGATTGCTACATATTTTCCATGTAGATTCTTAGACTACAAACTATACTTTAATTTTATTATTTAACATTCAATATTTTGTATTTAGGGTTAGGTTTGAATATAATTGGACCATCATACAGCCATTTAATTATACCCATTATATAATATTTTCTCTCTCATCTCTTATTCAGAATCAAATCCAACACAAAGATTTTGGCGTGACCTATGGCACCACAAACTTTATATGAGTCCATACACTCCATTTAATAATCTTATATATTTTTAATATATATATATATATATATATATTTGTTGTGTCAAGTTGGTACGAGAGGACTAGGAGTAGAATTTAGTTATACTATTTTATGATAATGTTGGAAATATATATACCATATTATTTGATTATTCAATCATTTATTTGAATAACGGTTAGAAAATTCCAAAAATGGAGTAAATTTTTTTTTTTATTTCTATTGGTCAAAAGTCGCATTGAGCAAAATTAAATAGCAGTTGTTTTATTCTTTGAATGTGAATGATTTTAAGAATGTTATATTCTATTTTTTAAAGAACTCTTCTATATATACATTATACAAAAGCAACATTATTTACGAAAAAACAAAATATTTACAATATAATTTATTCACATTATAATGCAAATCTAATCGTTTAAAACTCATTTAATGATATCTTCAATTCCCTTATTTAAAATGTATATATATATATATATGTATATGATAATTATTTAAATTTCATAATATTTTTTCATCAGTCTTAAATGTTGGTTTGATGAAAACGACATCATAATATTTTTCTTACATAATAGATTTAACATCGATTGTGGATATTGGATGAATTCATCTATTTTATTAAAAACACAATTATACTAGATTTATTCACTTTAAACTTACATATTATATTAAACATATAGAAACCAGTATATAAAATGTTAAATATATGAATCTATTTGATTTTTATTTGTTTGTAATTTTCACATATAGTTAACTCGATTCATAATATATTGGGCTCACGATAAATCAAAGCCCATTAATATTAGTTTAGGCCCATAGACCCATTAATATTAACTTAAAACAAAACCCTAACTTTGTTTTCCGTACAGCCTCCACTATCAGTCGCTGTCTGGATACAGACAACACTCGAAGCCCATAAGATCCTCTTTTGATCTTATCAAGATTCGTTTTATTTAAAAATAATAATAATCAACTCCAAGAATATCAAATATATTTTCATAGATTTCAGGATTTAATGCATGAGCTCGTAAATTTAATGAAAAAAAAGAAAAAAATAGGTGTATCTTTTTATATATTTTTTATTAGTGAAAATATAAACGGTGTGATATTTTTTTGAAATATAATTTATGTCAAAATTGTGAGAAAGAAGTATAATATTTAAAAATAATTTTCAGTAATTTTTGAATAATTTTCAACAACTTTCGAATGATTTTCGAACGATTTGTTGGTGATTTTGGAACAATTTTAAATGATTTTGAACGATTTCAAACGATTTCGATTGAAAATTTTATAAATAATATGAATAATAAAGATCACATGGATTATAAAATAACATGAGTCATTTAAATCGCATGATCACACAAATTACAATATTAGGAAAATGAAATTGAAATTAATTTTTTAAGAGAATGATAAATCAAAATTCTAATAACATTTTAAATTATTTTTGAAGTTCCAAACCTAGTTGGTAATTTATGATTATTCGTGAAATTTAATTTTTTTAATAACTCAAAATCTTTTTATTAAAGCAAGTTATTACAAGAAAAATTTCTATCTAAAATTTAACAAAGTTACCGTTTAAATGTTTTTTATTTAGATATAATAATTTTGAGTTAAAAATAAAATTAATAAGAGGAAGCAAGTGTAAATTAAACCCTAAACCCTGGACAAATAATATTAAGTCACTGAAACCCTAAAACCCCTACATTTTCGCAGAACAGAACTAAGAACACAGGAGGAGAAGAAGAAGAAGAAGAAAATGAGGCACCATTGCTTGGATCTCTCTGCAAATTGTTCATCCCTTTTTGCTTCTCCAAGATTGAATTCATCTTTCTCTCCGACAAAACTCTCCAATTTTCGATTCTTCTTTCCTTTTGGTAAGAATTCAAAAGGGATATCGAAGCTAAGTTCCGCTTGTCCTCATTTCAATATTCAACAATGGCGGTCAGGGTCAATTACCCGTGTCCTTAACTCCATTCAACCCGTTTCAAGGCATGGCGACTCGGGCCAAGCCTATTGTACGGAGATAATCGGGAAGAGGACCGATCTGAAGAAGATTCTAATCCTCGGCGCTGGTCCGATTGTGATTGGACAAGCTTGTGAGTTTGATTATTCAGGAACTCAAGCATGTAAAGCCCTAAGAGAAGAAGGATACGATGTTATCCTGATTAACTCAAACCCGGCAACAATCATGACCGATCCGGAAACGGCCAACCGGACATACATAGCTCCGATGACGCCGGAACTCATCGAACAAGTCATCGAGAAGGAACGTCCGGACGCTTTATTACCCACCATGGGAGGCCAAACCGCGTTGAATCTCGCTGTAGCACTTGCAGAGAGTGGAGTGCTTGAGAAATATGGGGTGGAATTGATCGGAGCAAAGCTTGATGCGATCAAGAAGGCGGAGGATCGTGAATTGTTCAAGAAGGCAATGAAGGATATTGGATTGAAGACACCTCCTTCAGGCATTGGCAATACACTGGATGAATGTTTTGAAATTGCAGAGAGAATAGGTGAATTTCCTTTGATAATCCGTCCTGCGTTTACTCTTGGAGGTACAGGAGGTGGAATTGCTTACAATAAAGAGGAATTCGAATCGATATGTAAAGCGGGTTTAGCTGCAAGTTTAACAAGCCAAGTTCTTGTGGAGAAATCATTATTGGGTTGGAAAGAATATGAACTTGAAGTGATGAGAGATTTAGCTGATAATGTTGTGATTATCTGTTCTATCGAAAATATCGATCCAATGGGTGTACACACAGGTGATTCAATCACTGTGGCACCTGCTCAGACCCTTACGGATAAGGAATACCAGCGGCTGAGGGATTACGCCATTGCTATCATTAGAGAGATTGGTGTGGAATGTGGTGGATCCAATGTGCAATTTGCGGTGAATCCTGTTGATGGTGAGGTTATGATTATAGAAATGAACCCTAGAGTCTCTAGATCTTCAGCTCTTGCTTCTAAAGCTACTGGATTTCCCATTGCGAAAATGGCAGCCAAATTATCTGTTGGTTACACCTTAGATCAGATTCCAAATGATATCACGAAGAAAACTCCGGCTAGTTTTGAGCCCTCCATTGATTATGTTGTGACTAAGGTTTGTCAAAATGACATCAACATATCTTTAACCCTCCATTGTTTCTTTGAATTGTGGTATCTTTGTTGCATATATGAATCTTGTTTTCGATTTTGCAGATTCCGAGGTTTGCATTTGAGAAGTTTCCAGGGTCTCAGCCGCAGCTAACGACTCAGATGAAATCCGTTGGTGAATCCATGGCTCTTGGCCGCACGTTTCAAGAATCGTTCCAGAAAGCTTTGAGATCTTTGGAAAGTGGATATTCGGGTTGGGGCTGTGGAAAAGTAAAAGAATTAAATTGGGATTGGGAACAAATTAAATACAGTCTTCGAGTCCCAAATCCAGACAGGATTCATGCAATATATGCATCAATGAAGAAAGGTATGAACATTGATGAAATCCACGAGTTAAGCCTCGTTGACAAATGGTTCTTAACTCAACTTAAGGAGCTTCTCGATGTCGAACAGTATCTTTTGACCAAACCCTTGTCTGAAATTACAAAAGAAGATCTTTACGAAGTGAAAAAACGAGGATTCAGCGATAAACAAATCGCTTATGCTACGAAAACAACTGAAACCGAGGTTCGTATTAAACGGATCTCTTTAGGAGTTGTTCCTTCTTACAAAAGGGTAGATACTTGTGCTGCAGAATTCGAAGCTCATACGCCTTACATGTACTCTTCATATGATTATGAATGTGAATCCGCTCCAAATGATAAGAAGAAAGTTTTGATTTTGGGTGGAGGTCCGAATCGTATTGGTCAAGGGATTGAATTTGATTACTGTTGTTGCCATACATCATTTGCCTTACAGGTATCGTTCTTTCGAATTTCCAATTTTCCGAATAAGTTTCTTTATAGATTCTGATTCAACTTTGGTTGTAGGATGCTGGATATGAAACAATAATGATGAATTCAAATCCTGAGACGGTATCTACGGATTATGATACGAGTGATAGGCTTTACTTTGAGCCTCTAACTGTAGAAGACGTTCTAAACGTTATCGACCTTGAGAAACCCGATGGTATCATTGTACAGTTCGGTGGACAAACGCCTCTAAAGCTTGTTCTTCCGATTAAACATTATTTAGACGAACATATGCCCATGAGCTTAAGTGGAGCAGGACCCGTTCGCATTTGGGGTACATCACCCGACTCCATTGATGCCGCTGAAGATAGAGAAAAGTTTAACGCGATGCTGAATGAGCTGAAAATCGAGCAGCCAAAAGGAGGCATTGCAAAGAGCGAAGCTGACGCTATTGCCATCGCGAAGGAAATAGGATACCCGGTTGTGGTACGTCCCTCTTACGTTTTGGGTGGACGTGCGATGGAGATTGTGTATGATGATAGTAGACTTATAACGTATTTGGAGAATGCGGTTCAAGTTGATCCAGAACGACCCGTTTTAATCGATAAGTATCTCTCTGATGCCATTGAAATCGACGTTGATTGCCTTTCTGATTCCAACGGAAACGTTGTGATTGGTGGAATAATGGAGCATATCGAACAGGCTGGTGTTCATTCGGGTGATTCCGCTTGTATGCTTCCCACGCAAACTATCCCGTCTTCTTGTTTACAAACCATAAGGTCATGGACAACGAAGCTGGCAAAGAAACTGAATGTCTGCGGACTCATGAATTGTCAATATGCCATCACAACATCTAACGATGTTTTCTTGCTCGAAGCCAATCCCCGAGCTTCTCGTACCGTCCCATTTGTCTCAAAAGCCATTGGTCATCCTCTTGCTAAGTATGCGGCTTTGGTGATGTCAGGCAAATCTCTTCAAGACTTGAACTTCACAGAAGAGGTAATCACGAAAACATTTTCTCAACGGAAGATTATGTTTCGAAACATTTTCTCCGCGAAAGATGATGTTTCGAAACATTTTCTCCGCGAAAGATGATGTTTCGAAACATTTTCTCAACGGAAGATTATGTTTCGAAACATTTTCTCCGCGAAAGATGATGTTTCGAAACATTTTCTCAACGGAAGATTATGTTTCGAAACATTTTCTCCGCGAAAGATGATGTTTCGAAACATTTTCTCCGCGAAAGATAACGTTTTGAACATTTTCTCTACGAAAGATTATGTTTCGAAACATTTTCTCCGCGAAAGATGATGTTTCGAAACATTTTCTCCGCGAAAGATGATGTTTCGAAACATTTTCTCCGCGAAAGATGATGTTTTGAAACATTTTCTCCGCGAAAGATAATGTTTTGAAACATTTTCTCTGCGAAAGACGATGTTTTGAAACACTTTCTCCGCGAAAGATCATGTTTTGAAACATTTTCTCCGCGAAAGATAATGTTTTTGAAACATTTTCTCCGCGAAAGATATTGTTTTGAAACATTTTCTCCGCGAAGGTAATGTTTTGAAACATTTTCTCCGCGAAAGATGATGTTTTGAAACATCGTTTATGTTCTGTCCTCGGTTACAGGTTATCCCGAAACATTTTCTCTATGAAAGATTATGTTTTGAAAGGTTATTTACGTTCTGTCCTCGGTTACAGGTTATCCCGAAACATATATCCGTAAAAGAAGCTGTTTTCCCATTCGAGAAATTTCAAGGGTGCGACGTGATCCTCGGGCCAGAAATGAGAAGCACGGGAGAAGTAATGAGTATAAGCAACATGTTCTCGAGCGCATTCGCAATGGCACAAATAGCCGCGGGGCAAAAACTACCGTTATCAGGCACTGTTTTCCTGAGTTTAAACGATATGACTAAACCTCACCTCGTGAAAATAGCAACGTCCTTCCTCGACCTTGGATTCAAGATCGTAACTACTTCAGGAACCGCTCATTTCCTCGAACTGAAAGGTATTTCGGTGGAACGAGTCTTGAAGATGCACGAGGGACGACCGCACGCAGGTGATATGGTGGCTAATGGGCAGATTCAACTGATGGTAATCACAAGTTCAGGAGATTCTTTGGATCAAATTGACGGACGGCAGCTGAGACAAATGGGTTTAGCATATAAGGTCCCAGTCATTACCACAGTGGCTGGTGCATTGGCTACGGCCGAGGCCATTAAGAGCTTGAAGTCAAGTGCCATTCAAATGATTGCTCTTCAGGATTTCTTCAAGGCTGAGGTAAAGAAAGAGAGTAATTTGGCGTTTGGTTGTTCATTGATTTGCTTAATTTAAATCACATTTGTGAATTTTGACAGGGGAGTGAAGGAAGTGCTGCCTCGGGTCGCGTCCCGCAAGGTTCATCTGTCTAGAAAATATTTCATTGTAAGGCTTTCTGTGTCAGGTCGCGTCCCACAAGGTTCATCTGTTTAGACATATTTCAGTGTAAGGCTTTCTGTGTCTGGTCGCGTCCCGCAAGGTTCATCTGTTTAGACATATTTCAGTGTAAGGCTTTCTGTGTCTGGTCGCGTCCCGCAAGGTTCATTTGTCTAGAAAATATGTCAGTGTTAGGCTTTCTGTGTCTGGTCGCGTCCCGCAAGGTTCATCTGTCTAGACATATGTCAGTGTAAGGCTTTCTGTGTCTGGTCGCGTCTCGCAAGGTTCATCTGTTTAGATATATGTCAGTGTTAGGCGTTCTGTGGCTGGTCGCGTCCCACAAGGTTCATCTGTCTAGACATATGTCAGTGTAAGGCTTTCTGTGTCAGGTCGCGTCCCACAAGGTTCATCTGTTTAGAAATATGTCATTGTTAGTGTAAGGCTTTCTGTGTTTTGTCTTATTCATCTATTCTGGATTTTACTTATTTACTATAAAGCCAAATGGCCATGAGAATCAATGATTTTTACCATTCCTTAATTTTTGTTTTTTTTATTTAATTCTACATTCACATAAATGTAATTTGTTTTTTTATTTTTTTTATTTTTTTCAAACAATATAAAAAAAGAAGTTGCACATTCACCAATTCATTCGTAGAACACGGCCTCCTCATCAACGGTGTTGATGAAGAGGCGGCTCTTGTGAGTTCAAGATATGGCTCCCACATGTAATACTTTGTTTCCTTCCTCGGAATTAAGAGATGGCTTCGACGTGTAAAATTGTATCCCATGTAGCACTAATAAGGCTCAAAAATAGACATCAAATACGTATGGATCGATCACGAGGGTTAAAATAGAGAAGGGTCCAAACGTGTTTGCGGAATAGTTGTTTAGACAACTGAAAGCTTGCATTTGATGGTACGTCCGATCCTTTGAATTAAGATTGTATACGAACGCAAGACGTTACAATGAAATCTGATCCTTTGAATTAAGATTGTATACGCACACATGACGTCACAATGAAATCGATGATTCTGTGCAAACCATACATTCCTCTTGGATCACGAGATCACCTCTTGAAAGATTTTAAAAGTTGATGATTGGTTCTATCGATATCACAAGTCATTTCTCGCTTTTTTTTGTCCTCATTCACATATAGATTCATTTCTAATAGATCATCCATTCTAAAACTACTCCACATCAAGCATATTGATTGAGGATTTTCCCTATCGGAGACACCATGTATGAAAGTACACATTGATTTCATAGATAGTCGAATCAAATCTTTTAAACCTTCTCAATCAAGAGGTAACTCTCATGCGTAGTATTTAGTTCCACACGTTTGGTATAATCCACTCTAATACTATGTGTATTGCCCTAACCCCTCCCCATTTTCTAATGTCACACCCGAAAATATATGAATATTTCATGACTTTACATGCGTATGAGATAATTTCTAATAAATCATCCGTCTTGAGATTGCTTCAAGCCGAAACACATTTAACAATGGAGTTTTTTTAAGAAGATCATCAAAAGGAATATACTCGTTGATGTTAAAATAATCAAATCAAATCTTTCAAAATTTAATAATCAAATCAAATCTTTCAAGATTTCACAAAACACGACATCTTCATCGCGTCCAAATATTTGCTTTTCTTGGACGTACCAAATTACAACTATAAGAAAAGACTCCCCAAAATATTATCTTGAGAATTATAGTCAATCGGTCAAATATATCATTTATTTGGTACACAAAAGCTTAGGTTGCATCCTTAATTATTTGGAAGATGAGTTATGAAAAAAATTCTCTTAGTCTTTAAGTCCATTGGAATGTGTATTTATTGTAGTCAATGGTCTTTTTTTTGTTGATACATACTCTTGCACAAATCCATTTATTTGCCTATTCAAGATCGTAACTACTTCAGGAATACATACATACATATGTATATATATCTTGATAATCTGTCAATTTATACATTGATATATACAACAATTTCGAAAGCATTAATGCTAATCAATCAATAATCAAATATTGAAAGTTTTATCAAAAAGAAAAAAAAATGATTGGAGGATGATCTTTTAATTTCATTTCGCCATCATATGATCTTTCACATTTAATTGAGCGACCAAACTAATAACTTCTTTATTTATTGATACTAATAATTACAAGTTTGAACGTACGAAAGCCGTATTGCAAAAAAAAAAAACATTTAATTTACATATCTATGAGTGTGCATGGTGCAAGACGATCTTTGACCGATATCAAATATGACTTATAATATATATATATATATATATGAGAATTACTAAATTAATTTTAAAAAGTATTCCAACTATCGAATTAAGACATAGTAAACTATATGCAAAGAAAATCTGTAAATCTCTTGACTAATAAATATAATTATAATAATTACACAAAAGAATCACATTATTCAATACAAAATACAAACGATATAAAAGGTGAATGAAGTGTTTTCCTTTTAGAAAGACAAATAACAAAGGTCCACGCGCATTAGACTCTTTTGATACGCAATCATCATCATTACCATCATCATCATCATCATATATATATACACACGAATGAATTGTCTTGAGTACTGTATGCATATATATATATATATATTATATGAACATGTGGATATGTGTCAGATGAGTGGGGGCAGATAAGTGGAGATTAAGGAACAATAAGCATACGAATCTAACCACTGCCACCTTTGTTAATATATATATATATATATATTATTTTTGCATTTATTTACTATTTAAAATTAGTGAGTCTAAATACATTTTCCACACGTAAGAAAATTTGGTGCTTCTTCCTATTGCAAGTCTCTTATTGATAATATCAATTCAATTCTTATAATATATATATATATATATATACTTTGGCTAGCTTGACAAATCCTTCCTCCGGTTTACATTTAGTCAGTTTGTCAATAGTATATTGACATATATTATGATCAATACACATACATATATATATATATATATATGTATATATATACGCATATTAATTTTCCCAATATGTTTGATATACATTTACATATATGGATCAATAATATATATATATCAAAATTATAAATGGAGATGCGTTTTTTATGACATTTTGGAAATAGTGAATGTCTTCTAGACTTCTCTATGTGACCATAATTATATGATTTACTCGTTTGCAATTTATTTTATAATAAAAAAGTCTTTTTCTAAATTATATTTATCAAAAGGGAAAATGATTTCTTATAGAAATTAATTAATAATGACAAACTGACAGATTTTCGTTAGTGTTTCAAAATCAAAGGAAAGTCCCTTTTTTTCTTACTTCATGTGTCCAACGAGCTGACCAGTTTCCACCAAACTATTCCGATTTTATTTCCCCATTAAAAATTTATTCCATCAAATAATTTTAGGATTATTTAATGATTTTTTGAATTGAATTCGAATCATGTGTTATTGTTATCAAAAGATTGGTCCAAAACCATATTTATATTTTATTTTCGCTCTAATTTCCAATTGAAATAGATATATCAATTTTAAACTACAAAAAATTTTATAATTTTTAAATATATATTTAGATTTAATACCATAATAATTATATCGTAATCGGATATCTAATATCAAATGAATAATATCAAACCAAAATAAAATTCTAATATTATGTCAATGTCCAATATTAAGTTAATTTAATTCAAACTAAAATTTGATTTAAAATATTAAAGTTGTTCAATATAATATAAATTTACAAATTTATTATTGGTGTTTAAATTTACGAAATAATACAACATAATATATTATAAAAAAATGTTGACCATAGTTTATAATGAATTTTTGTAGGGATAATTGTTAGATAAGAGAAAAAAAATAAGAATTTTAATTTTGGAAATAATAAGAAAAATATTTTAAGTCATTATAGAGAGTGGAAGGGTTGGGGGTAGAAAGATGGCGTTGTCTTGATCGTGAAGGTGGCAGCAGACCCATTAAAAGAAGTTCGAGACCGCACTGACTACGTGTCGTTTCTCTGCTCTTCGGACGACAGGTAGTTGCGACGTGGAACGCGTGCTTATTCCCGTTCTTTCTTTAAAGTTTATGGACGAATATAAAAACATAAACTATTGAAATATAATCAATATTATATAAATATATTAATTTCAAAACATTTGTATCCTTAATCTATAAATAATATTACGAGCAAAATTAAAGAAATAGGTGAAAAGAGTAAATCAAGTGAACTTATGAACACTAACCGAAAATGATATATAAATCTCTAAAATTTGATTAAGAAAATTAAATTATTGAATTATAATATTAACAGATATAATCGTGTGATTGATACGACAATATTTTTCGAGATTTTGGAGATTTTCTGATAATGCCTCCAGACTTTTCTCTATCGAACCAGTTTTTCTGGATCATTTTTCAGATTTTTATCCACAAAAAATCAGATATTTTTCTATAATGTTTCGAGACTTTCCTCCATTAAACCAGACTTTCTGAATTACTTTCTAGATTCTCATCCATCATTAGTTTCTCTTTTTCCAATCTTATTTTTGTATATACGTGTTGTTGATGTATTACTGTAAGACAAGGAAGTGAATCATATTACAACCCTAAATCCTTCCATCAATTCGTATCATGGTATTAGAGCTTCTAACCTAAAAAACTTGTTTCTTCTTGGACGATTCTTCTTCTCTCCTTTTTTTCACCTCCTAAATTCTTCTTCTGCGTCAGTTTCTTTCTTCTTCGCCCAGATTCTTCTTCTGCGTCGGCCAAATTTCTCTCCCGGATTCTTCTTCCTCCTTCTCGGCCAGATTCTCACGCTAGATCCTTCTTCTTCTTCACGCCAGATTCTCAGTCAATTCTTACTTTTCCTTTTTTTCGGTCGTCCCTTCTTCTTCGGTCGTTCTATTTTTTCAATTCACTACTTATTCTTCTTCGTTAGATTCTGCCATCAAATATACTTTCTCTGTTTCCTC
Organism: Gynandropsis gynandra; assembly: GCA_036759665.1. NCBI lineage: Eukaryota > Viridiplantae > Streptophyta > Magnoliopsida > Brassicales > Cleomaceae > Gynandropsis > Gynandropsis gynandra. The sequence goes on from CM071867.1 coordinate 43,985,387, forward strand.
TCGAAAATTGATTCTTCTTCTCTTCTCTTCTCAACCGACGAAAATTGATCTCTTCGATCCTATTCTCTATTATTTTCTCTCTTCCTCCTTCCTCTCCGACGAAATTTCCTCGTGTTCTATGTGATTCTCGAATATATGATCTATGATTCTTTGTGATTTGTGATTTTTGCATCCCATATTCCGTCTCTTCTCGACTTGACGTCTTTCGGTGTTCCGAGTATGATGCCTTTGGCGTTTTGACCCGATGCCTTGTGTTGGTGTTCCGACCAAGAGGCCCTTTGGCGTATCGACTATTGGACCGTTGACCGACTACCGAACCAAGACAATGGCGCGACAAGCCATCGGAATTTCGAACCGACCGTCGACACTTTCTGAGAAAGTGTTTGTGTTTGATTTATTCTTTTTCTTTCTTTTATGTTTTGACGACCAGAGTCTGAGACTACAACATCTTCACTAAAACATCCTGACAAAAAGGATTTAAAGTTTCATTGGCAAGTTGCGCGTTCGTGTTCTACACGCACCAATTTGAGGGGGTGTTACGGAAAATGAAAGATTTCCCAATAATGTCTCGAGACTATTCTTCACCGAACCAGACTTTCTGGACCCCTTTCTAGATTTTCATCCACAAAAAATCAAAGATTTCCCTATAATGCCTCCAGACTTTCCTCCAATGAACTAGACTGTCTAGATCCTTTTTAGATTCTCATCCACTACTAGTTTTCATTTTTTCCAATCTTATTCTTATATATACGTATCATTAATGTAATGTCGTAAGACAAGAAAGTGAATCATATTACAAACCTAAATCCGTCCTTCAATTCGTATCATATAACAGTCTAAAATCCTTTTATTTTTGTATTTAAGAGATTTTTTATAGAATATAAAAAATGCGTTAAAGAAAATAGTCTAGTTAATTAGATTATTATTCCGCATTCGTCCAAAAAAGTCTACCAAATGCAGTTTGCAACCCATTTTTTAAAATTACTCTTTGGTATAATTTGTAGGGTTATAGAGAAGAAAAGTACTTAGTTAAGACAATAGTGTTTGGATTTTTGCTATCTTTTTTTCTAAATAGAATATTTATTTTTTATTATTTGAATTAGAAAAGTCTTTTGCACAGCTAAATAATACATAAACAAAACACAAAGAATATAAATCAAAATTAGGCAACCTATAATAGATCGATTGGCTTTTTGTATTAGTAAATATCAAATACATTAGTGAAGAATAAACCTCTCGGCGGCTAATTCCGTTTAATATTCAATCGTATATCTTAAATTTTATTTATCGAATAATTTTAAAATATGGAAAATATATTTTAATTATTATACAGTAAAGTCTACTATTTTAATTTATATATATGAACTTTTTGACCAATTGATATAACATATGATTTTAGATTAAATTTTTTTTAATTCCATAATTAACCGCTGAGACGGGCAAAAGCACGGAGGAATTTAGGAGTATTTTTATATATATATGACGTCATAATTTGGGTTTTATGATATCATATTGTCCCCATCTACCTCTCCCTCTATATATATATCTCTCCATCTTTCCCAGCGAAGCACAAACAAAAAAGTTTCTATAATATCTCTCATTTCCACCCCTCAATTAACAATTCGATCAATTAACCCCCCAAAATTCAGAGTAAAACCTCTGATTAGACCATAATTAAGCAATTAATCATGCTTAAGATGGAGATTAACGGTGACATTTCAACCGCGGCCGCCGTTACTGCTATCCCCTCTCCTTCTGCTACCTTTTCTCCTCCTTTAGCGGCTTCACCTCAGCAATCGCAAACGCAAACGCCGACGCAGGTGGTCTTGAGCCCTTGTGCAGCTTGCAAGATCTTACGGCGGAGGTGCGCCGAGAAGTGCGTTTTAGCGCCGTATTTTCCTCCGACGGAGCCGGCGAAGTTCACCACCGCCCACCGTGTCTTTGGCGCCAGCAATATCATCAAGTTCTTACAGGTGCGTATTGATCTGTCTATATTTATCAATACATGTACATACATATATATATATATATATGTATATTAGGGTTATTCTGAACTTTCATAAATATATGTTATTATTGTTCTGTAACTAAAAAGTAAATTGAAAATTCTTTGGTGGAGCTTAATGTGAAAAAAGGAAGATTTTGTATATAAATAATGTGGAAAAATATGACCTACTTATTATAAATGTCAGTATCAACCACACAAACGAATATATGCATATACATATATCTAAACCTTTTTTTTTTAAATCAAATATATACATATAGATTGTATATATATATATATATATATGAAAAAATGTCTATTTCAACGTTATCTTTCTCGCTTCTCCGAATCCAAACTTTGAAAAAGTCCAATAGACTTTTTATTCATTTTATAACTAATAAATTTATACATACAACTTATATATCTCTATGCATATACATATATCTAAACCCTATTTATAAAATCAATTATACATACACTTATACATATCTATCTCATACTCTATGCATATACATATATCTAAACCCTATTTATATAATCAAATATATAATTAATTTGAAAAAATGTCTATTTCAACGTTTTCATTCTCACTTCTCCAAACCCAAAGTCCAATAGACATTTTATTCATTTATAATAAATGGGTAATGATAAAAACATATTGTTATATATTATAATATCAATATATATAACAATATTATATGTATTTATATTTATAGGAACTACCGGAGACACAAAGAATAGATGCAGTAAACAGTATGGTATATGAAGCAGGAGCAAGAATAAGAGATCCAGTGTACGGATGTGCAGGAGCCATTTATCATTTACAAAAACAAGTAAATGAACTTCAAGAACAACTTGCTAAAACTCAAGTGGAATTAATGAATATGCAATTTCAACGAACTAATTTATTGGCTTTACTTTATTATAATAATAACATTGATCAACCATCATCATCATCATCATTACAACATCAAGATCAACATCAGTTTGAACAATTCAACAATGATGAAGAAAGCAATGATTTTGGTTTCCTTGATGATAATATCAATACCAACTCTTCAATGTCATGGTGGGATCCTCTTTGGGTTTGAAGATAATGATGATGATGATGATATAATGATGATGATGATTATCATAGTCTACATAAATCGCTTTAGTTGTTAGTTATAATTATTTAGTTCTGATATACATTTATTATAAAAGATTTAGAATTTAATGTATTTGAGTTGTTCGGATGTAAGAGTAAGGCAATCAAATCTTATTTTAACACATCTGCATCATTGTAAAAGATATATATTGATTACATATATATATATATATATATCGCTTTTGATGTGTTTATGTTTGATAATAGTGTTGACATATCGACGATAAGATGTTTTAAATCCTCGTAATTTATTTTATAGAATTTTTTTGTGGGGGCACAAAGTAGACATTCCATCGTTGAATGTTTCAATTCCAAAATACTTTTATCCAAGTTAGAAGAATTCAAGAATCATTAGGAAAATATAAAAAAATATTAAATATAAAAAATATGAAGGGACTTAAAAATTCACGAAAATATTATTAGTTCTTAAAAAATTTAACTTTAATTTTATCCTTATAATATTGATATTCTCAAATTGTATATATGATCCATGTGATTCATGTGATCAATGCGATCCAAACGATCATGCAACTCTTGTTATCCTTGTGATCCAAACGATCTATGTGACCCAAGCGACCCATGTAATCCTTGCAATCCATGTGGTCCGATTCATGTGACCAAACGACTCATGCAACCCCTTTTATCCCTGTGATCCATACGATACGACTCTTGCAATCGTTATTAATCTTGTGATCCATACGATCTTTGTGATCTATGAGATCCAAACGACCAATGAGACTCTCGAAAAACGGTTGGAAATTGTTCGAAAATCGCTGGAAATTGCTCTCAACTTCGAAATCATCTCTCGCTCATTCCTCTTAATTTTGAAATAGGTTTCGAAAATATAAAAAAGTATATGTTTTCACTAACGAAATAAAATAGCACATATATCTTTTCTCAATTTTTTTATTTTTAATAATTATTTTTAGACGTGAATTCGTAAAAACCTAAAGTGATATATTCTTGATATTCTCCCAAATATAAAAAGAAATTATTCAATACAATCACATTCATTATCAATTATTTTGAGTTCAAATCTATAAACCTCATTCAGTTGATCTAAATTGGATATATTATATAAACTCTAATGCCAACTTTGGTTTGAGAAGTAAAAATATTACATATTGGATTTTTCGTAAAGACATTTTATAGTCAAGGGCATGTATTTATGGGAATGTAAAATAATTTAGGAAAAATTGAGGAAAACGCATAATCATATATGTAGTGCATATACCTAAAATGAAATAACAAAATTTTGAAATATTTTTTTTTAATTATAGATAAATAAATATATTCATGTGTATGATTTATTTAAAAAATAATAAGACATAAAAATTCCAAGTTCTTATGTGAAGATTTGACTCAATCCGGCTAGAGCGAAAAAAACATTGCACGTGTCTATGCTTCTTATTAAACATAACACGTTCATGTGAATATATATAATATACATATGGAAGCATGTTTATTGTCTACAAAATAATATTACATATAAATAAAATATTATATATATATAAAAAAAATTCGATCACATAAAAAGCTATATTGGAATTATAATTTTGTTTCTATAAATAAACGTAATAAGTAATTATATATTGTGAAACATTCTTTTAAATAAAGTTTTCGTTTTTGTAAAATTTAAATACTTTAAAATATTTTGAAGTAGTTATTATTATTATTATTATTATTATTATTTAATCAATTAAAAGACTGTTATTTATAATTATTATAATTATTTTTAATTTTATAAAACAAAGAGTGAATGTTGTGGATCAAGAAATTGATAAGATGTAGTAGAATATAGGGTTAGATAAAATATCCGAAATATTCGTATACGATTCGTATTCGATCCGAAAAAGTAAATATTCGTAGGAACAAATACAAATACAAATATTAAGATTTAGATATTTGACAAATATAAATATAAATACAAATAGTATAGTCAATTATTCGTAAGTATTCGTATCCGTAAGCGTAAGTACTATAATTTATTTAATATATAGATATATATATATATAATAAAAATAATTTTAATGATCAAATTATAAATAAAAAACATTATTATAATTGATCAAATATAAAATATATAAAAAATAGTTATTATATTTAAAATTTAAGGACTAAAATGTAAATTCTAAAAGTTTTAACTCTAATTTAAGGACTAAAATGTAAATTATTTAGAATTTTTTTATTAAATTTTTTTAAAAAGTTTATTTTATTACGGATAGGGATATCCGAAGAATATCCGAATATTTGTGGATATTCGAATTTACGAATATCCGTATGTACGAATACGAATATGAATAGTAAAATCGAATATTCGACGAATACGAATACGGATAATCGAATATTTACGGATATTCACTATTTGCCCAACCCAAATAGAATATATGAAATTCTTGGATTATATTTATTTATATATCATTGTCGTGTAGATAATTACCGTGGAATCCTCTTTATGTAAAAGAATTATCTTCTTTTGATACATGATATAAAATTCCTATTCACATAACTTTGTGTTTTAATATATAGTAAAAAATATATTAACAATATATAATCAACTGTTGATATTGGCATATTAACCAATCTTTGTGTTTGAATGGTGAAATTATTTGGGAAATTAACCTTAATCATTATGCTTTTGTCTCCCATTAAAGCTCATTTAGATGATATGATTAAGATCATGAGATATTATTTCTATTTCTTTCTTAATATTATATATATATATTTGCTAATCAATAACAAAACTAGATTAAATCAAATTTATTTCGTTAAATATTTTTTGCATTCTTCATGTTGAAAATGGAAAAAAAAAAGGCTACGAATATTGACTTAAAAAAAATTATTTTAACAGACACATGTGCGTCCCACGTGACTGTCATGTCAAGCGAAAAACATGACAAAGAGTTTAGTTACTTGTCGGCACGAGATCTACTTAACTATAAACCATTTTGAAACTATTTTGCCGAATAATAATAATATTTTCCGTTTTTTTAATAAGAAATAATATTAATGTACTTAAATTTAAATACATAAATATTATTTTCTATTTTAAAAAATACATAATTTCTAACTAATTTTTAAAATAATTTCTTAATGTTCTAAAAACTCTAACTAATATTTAAATTTAAATATATTAATATTATTTCCTATTATTTTATATTAAATGTATTAAGTTTACACAATAATGTACACAACTATCGTTGAAATATATTTTTCCCAAGAAAAAATTTAAAAACAATATTTGAAGTAATAATTTAGATGAGAAATTCCATTTTTTAAAAGAAAAAAAAAATATTATTTCCATTATTTTATATTAAATGTATTAAGTTTACACAATAATGTACACAACTATCGTTGAAATATATTTTTCCCAAGAAAAAATTTAAAAACAATATTTGAAGTAATAATTTAGATGAGAAATTCCATTTTTTAAAAGAAAAAAAAAAGAATCTTTCTGGTTAAAAAAAAAACAGCCTAAAGAAATTCGCTTTTCCTCACCCAACATGACACGATTTTCCATGTTTGAAACCGGAAGTCATTTTTTTTCTTTGACTCGTGGAAATTAATTATGTCTTCGGAAAATATAAAAAAAAATATATGTCACATCAACCAATGGATCTAGCCAATAATATTTATCTGATTTTGGTAATTCTACTATTCAAATTATACTAATGGAATACAATTTAAGTGGAGGAAGATACAAATGATTTTTTATCTATAATTCAGATTTTTAATGTCATTAACTTATATAATCATTATTGAAAAAAAATAATGCATCGTAAATTTTATAACTTTTAAAACTATATAAAAAACTAAGAACAAATCTTTTACCATTTTTATTTATTTTCAAAATCCTGAAATAACGTTTATTTCATTTTTGTGATTTTGTTTCAAACAAGAATTTACAATAACTGGAATTCAGTTCAGAAAAAAATTAATATATCGTTTTTTGTTTTGTTGAAAGATATAAATAGAAACGTGACGACAAGCCTTTTGAATTTTTATTTATTCTCATTATTAGACTTGGGGTGAATTTTTATTTGTTGAAAAGATATAATATTTCGTTTTAACGAACATTATTAGACTTGGGGTGAAAACAATGTGAATTATGGGTATTCTCGTTTTGATAAAAAAAAATCGCCGTAATAGTATATGCATTTCTGAAGGCAAATTTTTTGTTTGATAAGTATTTTTATATAATAATAATAATAATAATAATAATAATAATAATAATAATAATAACATGTAGTTTGTCTTAATTTAAAAATATACATCATTAAAAAAAATACATCATTAATCGTTGATTTAAAAAAATACATAATTAATCGTTGAAATTTTAACTATAGAATCCAACAGTCTAATATATTTTGCACTTCATTAAAAATTTTTATGTATATGTCGTTGGAACATATGTTGATAACCGTTTAATTAATAATTGAAACGTTCCAAGATCCATCAATGAAAACTATTAGTCATTAGGAACATCATCATCATTAAAAAAATTCTGTTGAATAACATTAAAACGTCCATTGAAAACAAAAATAAATATTTCAACCACTACAAGAAAATATGTCATTTTCAATGTGCAAATCTATTGAAAATAGTCATTATTCCGACGAAATCAGACATTTTTAATAGATTTCAACAATTCCAAGGTCGTTGGGAATCTACTTTTCAAAACACCCATCAATTGTAATTTCTAACGGTGTTTTAACAGTTGGTATCCATCGCAGAATTATCAATAGACTGTAACATATATATATATCTTGTAACTATTCAATGATTTTTTAATGGTCAAAATTCATTAAAAGTATATAGACGGACTGTATGGATTATTCATTGATATGTTTGAATGTCGATCCAACGATCATCGTTGAAGTATTTTGCGAAAAATAACCAATAGATGATGTTGGTATGTTTGAACGAAAATTTTAAAAATATTTCAATCGATGTTTATTGATATTGCGGTTTTATCATCAACAAACATGTGTTGATTTATAACATATTTAGAAAATAAAAAATATAAATAACTACTTAACTAAAAGTATTAATAATATATATATATATATAAGAGTTTAATACAGTATTTAAACTTCTACATGTCCAACATCGATAGTTTGACACTTCAAGACCAAAAGAAGAAAGGTCAAACAATGTCGATATGAAAAACATGACAAACATGTCTTTAGGATGATCCATTTCGCCATACTTCAAGAGTTAAATAATTTCCGACGAGAAAAAAGGGTAAATATTTAACTTAAATTTTGAATATTATATTTACAATTTATTAAATTATCTAATTAACTCAATTTCAATTATAGATGTAAGAATGTTGAGAAAATCGACGTTTTTTAAGGTTATGATTGAAACACATACCAAAAAAAGTTTTTGTAATCGTGGAAGAGAGCGACTGACATGAATTTGTTGATATTCGGGTAGAACGAATGGTCAATATTGTGATTAAAAAATGACACAACAATCACAATTCATCATTTCATCTCGGGAAGATTTGATATGTTTCAAAATATAAAATTCATGTCTATGTAATTTTTTTATTTAACATTAAAATTAAACTATTTATATTGTAATTCTAATATAATATAGTTTTGGATATCAAATCAGTTCCACTGTATAAGGGACAAATGTTTAGTTTTTACTAGACTTGTAAAACGCGGTCGATTAATCGGCGTCTAAGCGTCTGGCGGTATCCAACTGCCAAGAGAAATACAAAGTCACTCATTTTAGACGACCGACGCCTAAACGCTGATTAATTTCCATTTAAGCGGTCGATTACATGACATCGTTTTGCTTCCCCGACACTTCCTCCCACATAAACGACATTGTAACCATGATATTTACCGGCAACGTCGCTAATCGCTAGACTTTTGTCTCGGTTGCTCTATTCATAGGTAAAAGAATAGGGGAAGCTGTGAGGGTAGAAGGAGAAATATAGGGGAAGAAGGAAAATATCCTCTCTGATGTGATTCTTTTCACAATATTTTTTAAGATAGTAAAATAGTAGGTCCCATTTAATAAATGTTATGTTTTTATATTTATTATATTAAATTTTAAGTTATTGTTATTTAAATATTTATTGATAAATAGTATTTTTTGATTTTTTAGTTTTATATTTTTTAAAAGTATATTTTTATTTATTTATTTTTAGATTTATATAGAGAAAAAAATAATAGTTTTAATATTAATTATTTATTCTATTGTAAAATTTTGAAAATTAAATTATATTAAAAAATTAAAAAAACGAAAAATGTCTAATCACCGACTAGTTGTCGACTAATTCGACTAGTCACTGAACGTTTTTGGACCGTCCAACTAGCGCCTAATGAATTTTACAACACTGGTTTTTACGTTTACAAAAAGATATTTTCGAGTATGTCATGACTTTACCACCTTCAGCTTAAGGGACATACTCGGAAGAATGACACATCTAGCATTTTAAAGTGACAATTCGAGATTATGCTCAAAGATGTATCATATGGAGAGTATCATAGAATTCATGACCGATCAGCAATACCAACAACTATTAGTAGCTCCACCACTTATTCCCACGTAAAAACAATACCAAGATGACAAGATCCGATATTTTATTTAGAGATGACACCATCTTATGGATATATAGATTCCAAACTTGACGAAAAATATGAAGACGACGAATTAAATGATATTTTCTAAATTCATAATTTTAATTTAAAGTAATTATTCAATGTTCATTTATTTATTTTTTAAATTCCACCGTATTATTAGTGAGCAACTAGTGTAAACTTCAAAGGCGAGCATCTGTTGATATGTTTTAGAATTCTTGTCAGTATATAACGGGCCAACAATGGTCACCATTGATATTCTTTTCATTGATTAAACATCTTCGGATGCTCAATTGATAGTATTTTTGAACAAATTTCTTATTTCAATTGTTGATTATCAACAGATAGAATCCCGTTGGAAAAATATCTTCAACGAAAAAATAAATGTCTTCAACGAATTAGTGTGTTGAAAATGTAATGTATATTTGACCTTCGATTGTGATATTCATGTCATAGAACCAAATTTAAACTGAAGATAAATGTTACATTTTGTTGTCTCAAATTAAAAGAATAATATATTTATATAATTAAAAATTCATTGGTTTGGTAGGAAACAATGTGCAAAGTTTTAGGGGTTTCAAGAATTGGATAGTGAATTTATAATGTTATGATTCAAATTCAGGGTTTGTTAGACATTAAATTAGGGTTTAGAAGTCAATTAGAAAATGAAATCGAAATGATTACAAAAATTATTCGTCGAGTCCTTTTGTTATCATTAGTAGCCGAAAGGGGAAACAAATAGCACTTCATTCGTCTCATATTAAATAATTGCATTAGTTATATATTACATTAGCCTCTCATTTCCTTTAATTTCGCATGTTCATATCATTTATTGATTTTAAACCTCTATTATTTTGATAGACAAAATAAATTTGTCAATTATGTTATATGTATATATATAAAGTAAGAATCACATGTATATTGAAATAATGACGACTAATCCTATAAATTACTCACACGTGTTTGAAATTTTTTTAATAGGTTGTATATCTTAAAATTATTTTTATTTAAACACATTCAATTGTGGATTTTCATAAATATAACAAATAAAAAATACACCTTAATATTACAGATAATCAAATTAATTTATTTAAACTTTTACCACCACAAATATTTAACTTCAAATGACATAGAATCGACAAGGTTTTGAAAACAATAGATTGTCAACAAATTTATTTTTTAACCATTAATGATGATAAAAATATTAAAACAAAACTATAGATTAAAACATCTTTGTTCCTTCAATGTGATTAATAGCAAGAATTGGATCGTCCAAATAACTCGACATTATTTTATATCAATCTCTATAGTTTTGCCATTTTGATTGTTTGTAACTATTTATCTTCAACTATGTGCATTGTGATTAGTATTCCCATACTCTTTATTATAGATTTATAAATGTTTACATAGAACAAAAAGTATATATATATACATGTTATATATATATATTATAAATATATAATATTTCTAACTAGATAATCTCAATATTTAATTCCAAATATATATTTAATTTTGTAAAAAATACATACAAATAAGTAAAATTTAGAATTTATAAAAAATACTTTATAAATAGTAAATGTACAATATCAAACTCACAACGACAAACAACATCATGAAAAATAAATTATTAAAAGTGAGCGTTAAGCGAAGACGAGGGATGAAACTGAGGATGGAGGCGAAACAAAGATGAATATGAGATTCGAAAGCGAAGACGGCAGACGAGAGATCATATAAGACGATGGCATATGAAAACGCGAGAATGAAGGTAAAGGTGAGGATGAGAGACGAATGCAAAAAGACGAGAGATTTGAATGAAGGTAGAAAAAGAGGAATGTAATGATGAAGGAAAATATAAAAAACGACGTATTTTTGGCATTAAAATAACGTCTAACGATTACTCAAACTCTCAGAGAACATCTAATGCCTAGACGACTCATTACCTAGAACGTTTTTTAGAATATTATGTTGGTATATATATATATATATAATTTAAATGTAAATAAATTCAAATAAGTTAGAAGTAACATGTAGGACATTTATTTAAGTTTTGCAATGGGAACAAAGACACATTATGTATGTATGTTTCCTTAGCCTAAATTGAATGAATAAGACAAGACCAACATGCATTACAACAATTATATTATTGCCTTTGTGACTTTAATTAGTGATTTTGTCTGTCTAATTTAATCAAAATTCCTTTTTAAATTTCGTCAAATAAGAAGTTTCTAAACCCTAAATCCTTTTTCGATAAACTTTTGTCTTTTTTTGAGATCTAAAATCTACGCTCTTATTTCTTTTATATCGTTCATACAAAGCTCTTTCTATCTTATAATATGATTTAATATATTTTTTTATAAAATTAAATCACTTTTTCATGAGTCCAATTTTTTAATGTCGGCACATGCACACGTTTCCATACTTTATATATGTATATATATATATATATATTTGGTGTGTATATATAATATACATTATATATTTATAAATCCATAATAATAAATGTAATATCACTTTGTATTTGTAGATTTAGATTGAGATTTTGAGGGTTTAGTCCCATAAACATCCAAAAAAATAGTTGTAAAATCTTGTGATTATAATATATATAGTTATATATATATATATATAGAAAATAGATTATTAATATTGTATGCATATGTATGTATGCGTTTGGAAAAAAGACAATAGAGATATATTTTGGCGCAGCCTTCTCACTGATGCATGTTTACATATATATCCATTTTTTGACTCTTTCTTTGTCTGTTACGGATTTATTTCTCCATGCTAAAAAAATATTCCAATAAAAAGAAAAACAAGAAATTTATTTTCATATTATAATGATTGATTATGCATAAGATTTTCATTTTCTTATTTCTATTATATTTTTTTTTTATTTTATTAAGATTTAATATTGGATTATTTTCATTATATATAATTTTTATTATTATTGATATTTTCAATTGCATTATATATTTTTAGATTTAGAAATATTCACAAAAATGTTTAAAAATATTTTAAAAAAGAAGAAAATCAAACAGTTGAACCATTTTATAAAAAAATCAATAAACATTTTGTAAATGAATTTAATTTTAAAAGAAAAAAGTGATTACACGTCTAAACTATCGTTTCTATTAGATTTGTTCCCCTGAAATTCTAGAAAAAGAAAAGAGAACAAATAAAAGAATTGTAAGTTTTAGAGAGCATTCGTGTATAAAATATGAATACAGCAATTTTGAATGTAAAATTACCAAAAAATCACAGAAAATCGTTGTGTGTCTATAAACAGTAACGTTGTATATAAATACATTCAAAATTATTATTCATATTTTCATAGTTAATAACAATTACACAAATCACAGACTAAACAAGCACTTTATATTTTGGAGATCATTATTAAGTACAAAACACTTACCAATCAAAAAATCTTTTAATGAATATTTCCTTTTTTATCTTATCTATGAAGTCTTTTAATTGCTATGAAATTCGAACAAATTTTAATATATATTAGAATTAGGAATTAATTTTTGTTAGATTTAATTTTTTTAATATAGTACGATAATATATCAGATATTCTTTGAAAAAATATTAAGTAAAACCTTAGAAAATATATCTATATATATTATATTTCATAATTTTTATTTTTATTTTTTATTTATATAATATGAATAAAATATTATTTTTTATTTAATAAATTTTGATTTTTTTTCTCAATTATCTCTTGAACTCAAACACTAAGATAAAATTTTATCTTTCCCAATCCCCATTTTTTATTCTTTCCTATTGAATCAATCTTGGTTTTCTAATTGTAAATAAATTATGCAATAATATGTTCTTATTGGTGTGGACTAGAGTATTACAACATAAAAATAATTATGTATTTGATGCATTAATAGTGAAATTAATATTGATTAAAAAACTTGAATTTGAAGGACAGTAAACTCAAATTATACCTTTGCTATGGCGCTGGGAAACATACCGTTGAGATTTTACATCATAAAGTATTCCATTCTTTTTTATGGAGGATAAGAAAAAAAACCACTAAAGAAAATTTGTAAATATATTAACAATGATGAAAAAAAACTAAAGAAAAATTTTATTTATTGTATCTTTAAAAATTTAATTATAATCCTATCGTATTTAATTAATTTTTTATGGCTTTCATGTTGTGAAACCTAAATACTCAAAACCCTACATCTATCTACATACTATATTCCAAAATCAATCCAACATTTACCCAAATTTTTTTATCTTTTCAATTTTCATCGGAATTGATTCTTTGGTAGACAATTCATCTTTCTCTTCAAATATGTTTTAACAAAGAAAAGGGATATTTTTATTTCATATGAATAAAAAATATACATTGTTCATGTATTTATACACAAAATACTATAACTAACTATACTAACTAATTACTAATCTAACCTTATGGTTAACAACTAATTAACTACTATTAACAACCTAACAAAAAAAATATTAACAACCTAACAAAATATTGTTCTAGATTTTAATAATATGTATAGAAGAAATCAAATTATTTTGAATTTAAAATTTAAAGATTTATTAAATAGAACTAAAATAATAGTGAGTTTAGATTCAAATAATTTGATTATTTATGTACCGTAACCTTAAACAAAAAATTTATAATTTGATGGTAACAATAGTTTAAAAGTTAAATTAAATAAAATTTAAATCGTAATAAAAAGTAACCATAACAAAATTGAAGCCATTATTCTTAAAGTAAAACAAAAATAAATATTTTAATAACAAAATTTTTGTTTTGGGTCCAATTATGACGAAACCGCGTCGTGTCCTTTCTTCGGCATATGCAGTGCTTCACGTTGTTCGAGAATAATTTTTTCTTATAAACAACGGTCTATTTACGACCATTATTCTTGTTTATTGATAAAATAATTTACACATTGAACATTACCTATTTTTCAATAAAAAAAAAGAAATGATTTCTTTTAAATGTTATCTCAAATAAATCCTTACACATTGAACATTACCTATTTTTCAATTAAAAAAAAAGAAATTATTTCTTTTAAATGTTATCTCAAAAAATCCTATGGAGATATTGTGATAAGATTATATAAAGTGTAACCGTAATATATTTATTATCGTTTCAACCATTTATTATATATATATATATGTGATGAAAGTTTAAAAACTTGTATGGAGCTGTGAATGGCCTTCTATTCAAGTTGGAGAGGATGATAATTTTTCAAAAATCATTGTCTAGTTTAATATTTGATTATGTTTGGTGAATTAAGTATTCAATTTGTTAAAATTAATGAATTTATAAATAAAGTTTATAGACAAGTAATAAAATGATAAATGTAAAACAATAATTATTATAAAAATATCATATTGTTATTAATCGAGTCATGCATTTTATAATATCTTAAGATATAAATTTATGCATAATTTCGTTTTGAAAATTTAATAATATTCAAAAGATTAAAATTTTGATCTCTTGAATGATATATAATGAAGGATATTTTTACGACTTATTAAAGATTTTTCATGTATAAATACAAGTATTATCTCTTTCAAATACATATTTTAGTAGAATTAATGTCTAGAATATTTGAAAAGTCAAAATTGATTATATATATATATATATATATATTACAAACTCATTCAAATACCTTATTTAGTTGTTTATTTAGTGATTTTATATGTATAAATATTTATATAATATTTTAAAGTTTTACGATACAAAACTTTAATATATATACACATGTATTTCATGTACACCCTTAATTTTTTTTAAAAAAAAGTCTTGATTATAAATATAAAATAAGTAATATGAACAAATAAATAACTAACTTATCCATATGTATATAATATTTATTTTATCGAATAATGTAAAATAAAGTTATGGATAGTGGTGTGTTTTTGCTTGCTTGCACCATCAACATGGGATTCGTTTGAATATAAGTGACACTTTGTACTTTGTCTAATCAAAAAATATTATTGACTTTTTCATCCTCCCCTTCACATATATTCTTGTTTAACTAACATTGACCTATCCTAATAAAACATACATTTTATCTTAAATTATTACCACATCCATCTTATCCATAACTTTTTAGCTACTAATATGCTTTGTTAAATAAAATAAAAAAATCACTAAGAAATATTATGTTTTCTAATAATAATATAGATTAGGTATTGATTCAGAAATGTATCTTTAAAATAATCCGGATTTTTTTATAATTAGATCTATTTAGACGATTTAAAATGATGTAGACATTTTGTCAAATTCGTTTTTAGTTATATTATTATTTATTACTGATTATAAATTTTTCTCTTATGGAGGTTTGTATTAATCACATAAAATATTGATATATTAATATGCAAGAAAATTAATTATAAAAGTAATTTGAACCATAACTAGAAAAAAAAATAATAACTATTTCATTGATTTTTAAAATTTTCCTTCATTTATCTTTTTCATATTTTATATTTTTTCGATCACCAGTAATTATAAGTAGTTATTTATGATTTCTTTATTTGTCATTATTATATGGTGAACATATATAATTTATTTACATAACATCTAACTATTAAGATCATCTAATATTGATTTAGTGTCGCACTACCATTTAACGTTTCGACGAAGATATAAAAACAGTTAATTATGATCCTAATGGTGATTAAATTTTCTCAAATAATAATAAAAAATGATTTTTTATTATATTAAATAAAGATTACTAGTTATAAACATATATAATATATATGTATGGAATGTGGAAGAAATAAGTCAATTAACCAAAGCAAAAGCTTACACGTGCATTACCCTTCTTGGTTACTCGCTTTGTTAGGTCTCTTTGAGTCGGACGAATACAATGCGACAAACTTTATAAATATATTTTTATATATATATATATTAAAATTTCCAAACAGTAAAATTTATTTGTAACTAAACATTTGATTTTTTATAGGAAATGAGGAGGAGATCTGAAGGGATATAATCTAATATTAGAAAATTAAAAGTAATTAATACTTTATATCAATGTTTTTACATCTTAGTCATTTGAATCTATGGATTTGGTGATAGGTTTTAGAATGGACATATAAAAAGATTTATGGACATTTAACATATATTAAATATCAAAAATAGAGCTTTGGACTCTTTGATTAAATCCGAATTTAACTTTTAAATTAATTTGAGTTTAATTTTTTCATATTTTCGGATTATGAACAATCACAACCTTTGAATTTTGATTGAAGAGATGGAACTATTGAACCGAAGAGACACAATCACTCTGTTCAAAAAACAGCGGGCTCGAATTGTATATGTATAGACCCATGTCATCAGACCTTCGAAATTTTTCGGATCGATCTAGATCGCATGATGTTAAAAAATATCATTTTTTTCTATTGTTTGTTAAAAATTTAGATCATTTTTAAATACTTTAAAGTTCATTTGATATTTTAATAATTTACGTACATTTTATTATGTAATTATCACAATTATATCTTTAAAAAGCATTAGATTTCAGGATAATTTTTAAAAGGGAAAAAGACATATTACACCCCCAACTATCATGTTTTACTCAAATTCCCCCCTCAACTATCTCACACAACCAATTCCCCTCTCATCTTACAAAATCCATATGATTCCCCCTTTAACTATACCAATTCAGCCAATTCCTCCCTCCGTTATATAATCAGTATATTGGCGTTAACCGACCCGATTTTGACCCGATTTTGACCCGGTTTAATGGAATAACCGACCCGACCCGATTTTGACCCGGTTTAATGGAATTTAACCCGACTTTGACTCAATTTTGACCCGGTTTAACCGGATTTAACCGAATTTAATTCGATTTAACCGAAATTAACCCGATTTTACCCAATATTAACCCAATTTCACCCAAATTGACCCGATTTAACCTAATTTAACCTGATTTAACCGAATTTAACTCGATTTTACCCAATTTTAATCCAATTTCACCCAAATTAACCCGATTTCATCAAATTTAATTCGATTTCCATCCAAATTTAACCTGATTTTATCTAATTTTAACCCAATTTCACCTAAATTAACCCGATTACCGCCAAAATTTAATCCAATTTCATCCAATTTAACCGATTTACTCACTTTTAACCCGATTTGCTCTTTTTTAATTCAATTTAACCTGATTTTTTATTTACCTCAATTTCATCCAAAGTAATATAATACCAACCCGATTTTACCCAATGTAATATAATTCCAACCCATTTTCACCCAAATTAACCCGATTTCATCAAATTTAATCCGATTTCCATCCAAATTTAACCCGATTTTATCCAATTTTAACCCAATTTCACCTAAATTAACTCGATTACACCCGATTATCGCCCAAATTTAACAGAAATTGGGTTGGTATTATATTAAATCAGGTTAAATAGAGTGAATTCTTAAACTTGGAATTATATTACATTGGATAAAATTGAGGTAAATAAAAAATCCGATCAAATCGAACTAATAAAAAAGAGTAAATCGGGTTAAAAGTGAGTAAATCGGTTAAATTGGGTGAAATTGGGTTAAATTTGGACGATAATCGGGTTAATTTAGGTGAAATTGGGTTAAAATTGGATAAAATCGGATTAAATTTGATGAAATTGGGTTAATTTGAGTGAAAATGGGTTGGAATTATATTAAATTGGGTAAAATCGGGTTGGAATTATATTACTTTGGATGAACTTGAGGTAGATCGAAAATTAGGTTAAATCGAATTAAAAAAGAGTAAATCGGGTTAAAAGTGAGTAAATCGGTTAAATTGGATGAAATTGGATTAAATTTTGGCGATAATAGGGTTAATTTGGGTGAAATGAGGTTAAAATTTGATAAAATCAGGTTAAATTTGGATAGAAATCGGATTAAATTTGATGAAATCGGGTTAATTTGGGTGAAAATGGGTTAAAATCGGGTTAAATTCGGTTAAATCGGGTCAATTTGGGTGAAATTGGGTTAAATTGGGTTAAATTCGGTTAAATCCGGTTAAACCGGATCAAAATTGAGTCAAAATCGGGTTAAATTCGTTTAAACCGGGTCAAAATCGGGTCGGTTAACGCCAATATACTGAATATATAACGGAAGGGGGGAATTGGATGAATTGGTATAGTTAAGGGAGGAATCGGATGGATTTTGTAAGATGAGGGAGAAATTGACTGTATCAAATAGTTGAGGGGGAATTTGAATAAAACAAGGCGTGCATTTTTCCCTTTTTAAAAAGGTAATAATATTGGTTCGTGGCCCGACCCAAAGCCGTGACAGACCGGGTCGCATACCTTAAAAATTAAACCCGTAAAATTACGGATCAGACCCGTCTTCTGGGCCTTTTTTTTACTTCTCCAAAAGCACTTATATGGGCCGAACAAATCTATTTTTAAATTATTCCAATATTTTTAAAAATATTGGAATAATTTATATGATTTATTTATGAAATTTTTGTTTTTATGAGTACACATTTATTTATCCTTTCAATATTTTTATTTTGTTTATAAACAACCACAATTTTACTTTTTCATAAGATGTGTAGATTTAATTAAGGGTAAAACTCCTATTTCCACCCAAACTTTGCGTACTTTGCTTATTCCCCCTCATGTATGACACTCATCCTATTTCCCCCTCATCTATCACCTCTAATCTTATTCCCCCTCAAGTTTTTTAATTAAGCCTATTCCCCCACGCTGTTTAAAATTCTGTTAAATATCCAGAATTTTGACCCAAACCCTAAAAACCCATCAATTTTGACCCGATTTCATACCCAATTTTGACCCGACCCGATCCGACCAAAATTAAAATTAAATTAAATCCGGTTTACCCAATTATTTACCCAGTCCGGTTTAATATAATTTTGACCGGTTTACTGAATTTTGACCCAACCCAATTTATTATAATTTTGACCCGGTTTACTGAATTTTGACCCGGTTTTGTTGAAATTGTCCGGTTTTGATGAAATTGACCCGGTTTCTCCCGGTTTTGCTGGAATTTTTATCCGGTTTGCTGAAATTAATCCGGTTTTGACCCGGTTTTGTTGAAATTGACCCGGTTTTTTCCCGATTTTGATGGAATTTTTATCCGGTTTGCTGAAATTGATCCGGTTTTGACCCGATTTTGTTGAAATCGACTCGGTTTTGTTGAAATTGACCCGATTTTTTCCCGATTTTGTTCCATCAAAATCGGGAAAAATCGGGTCAATTTCAACAAAACCGAGTCGATTTCAACAAAACCGAGTCAATTTCAACAAAACCGGGTCAAAACCGTATCAATTTCAGCAAACTGGATAAAATTCCATCAAAACCGAGAAAAAATCGGGTCAATTTCAACAAAACCGAGTCGATTTCAATAAAACCGAGTCAATTTCAACAAAACCGGGTCAAAACCGTATCGATTTCAGCAAACTGGATAAAAATTCCATCAAAACCGAGAAAAAATCGGGTCAATTTCAACAAAACCGAGTCGATTTCAACAAAATCGGGTCAAAACCGGATCAATTTCAGCAAACCGGATAAAAATTCCATCAAAATCGGGAAAAAACCGGGTCAATTTCAACAAAACCGGGTCAAAACCGGATTAATTTCAACAAACCGGATAAAAATTCCAGCAAAACCGGGAAAAACCGGGTCAATTTCATCAAAACCGGACAATTTCAACAAAACCGGGTCAAAATTATAATAAATTGGGTTGGGTCAAAATTCAGTAAACCGGTCAAAATTATATTAAACCGGACTGGGTAAATAATTGGGTAAACCGGATTTAATTTAATTTTAATTTTGGTCGGATCGGGTCGGGTCAAATTGGGTATGAAATCGGGTCAAAATTGATGGGTTTTTAGGGTTTGGGTCAAAATTCTGGATATTTAATAGAATTTTAAATAGCGTGGGGAATAGGCTTAATTAAAAAACTTGAGGGGGGAATAAGATTAGGGGTGATAGATGAGGGGGAAATAGGATGAGTGTCATACATGAGGAGAGAATAAGCAAAGTACGCAAAGTTTGGGTGGAAATAGGAGTTTTACCCTTTAATTAATTGGCTCTGAATCATTGAAATCAAATGCAAAAGGATCCTCGGTTTTCTAATCTTGTCGGCTGGTTTTCCAATTGTTTTTTTAATAATTATTGTATACATAAAAAAAACTTTTATTATAAAATAAATTATTTTATATCGATTAAAACATTGATTAATTTATAATATTAAACATCCTAAAAATTTTAAATTATCTTATAATTTTACTAGAATCAAATTTTTGTCAATATAAACAAAACAATTAAGCCATGTGTAGGAGTGACAATATGAAGTGTTGTTCTTTGTATTCTAGAGAGAGAGAGAGATGATGATGTCATTGTGTGTATTAGACACGAAGCCGCCAAGTAAAGCAGCAAATCTTTGCATGGCGGACACATGTCATAATCCTTTCCCTCTACTTAACACATCCATCACACACCACATTTTCCTCTCAACGCAAACAGAGACGACAGACTTTGATCAGAGAGAGAGAGAGAGAGAGAGAGAGAGAGAGAGAGAGATGGGGAAGAACGGAGTTGTTCTCTTTCTGCTTCTTCTGTTATTCATCAATGGAGTTATGATGATGAAAGCAACTGGGTATGAAGGAGAATCAGAAGAAGAAGAAGAATGGGGAGGAGAGAGACTAGAAGAAGAAGAAGAAGAAGAAGAAGGAGAGTGGGGAGGAGAGAGAGGATGGTTTTTGATGAGAGAATCAAGACAAGTGATCAAAACAGAAGCTGGTGATATGAGAGTAGTGATATCTCCAAAGGGAAGAATCATTGAGAAGCCAATGCATATTGGATTCCTCACCATGGAACCACAAACCCTCTTTGTTCCTCAGTATCTTGATTCTAGTCTCCTCATCTTTGTCAGAAGAGGTTCTCTCTCTCTCTCTCTCTTTCTCTCTCTCTCTCTCTTAGCCTGTAGCTATTACTAGGGTTTAAACTCTATTCTCCTCATCTTTATCAGAAGAGGCTCTCTCTCTCTCTCTCTCTTAGCCTGTAGCTATTGTTAGGGTTCTCTCTCTCTCTCGCTCGCTCTCTCTCTTAGGCTGTAGCTATTACTAGGGTTTAAACTCCAGTCTCCTCATCTTTATCAGAAGAGGCTCTCTCTCTCTCTCGCTCGTTCTCTCTCTTAGCCTGTAGCTATTATTAGGGTTCTCTCTCTCTCTCTTAGCATGTAGCTGGGTTTAATTTGAGGTTACTTGCAGGAGAAGCAAGGCTTGGTGTGATATGTAAAGATGAATTCGGAGAGATGAGACTGAAGACTGGTGATATCTATTGGGTTCCTGCTGGTTCTGTCTTCTACTTAGTCAACACTGGCATCGGTCAACGCCTCCACGTCGTTTGTAGTATTGACCCTGCCGATAGCTTAGGCTTCGAAACCTTCCAGGTACTAATAATAATAATAATAATAATAAATATATAAATATAGCAAGTAAAAAAACTAAATATGTGAAGTTCATCATTTGATTAGGGTTTATGCCTTGGCTAACTTGTATTTCATCGTTTGATTAGGGTTTCTGCCTTGTAATTCATCATTTGATTAGGGTTTCTGCCTTGTTTAACTTGTAATTCATCATGTTATTAGGGTTTCTGCCTTTGGCTAACTTGTAAATTCTTCGTTTGATTAGGGTTTCTGCCTTGGCTAATATGTAATTCATCGTCTGATTAGGGTTTCTGCCTTTGGCTAACTTGTAATTCATCATCTGATTAGGGTTTCTGCCTTGTTTAACATGTAATTCATCGTCTGATTAGGGTTTCTGCCTTGGCTAACTTGTGATTCATCGTCTGATTAGGGTTTCTGCCTTTGGCTAACCTGTAAATTCATCTTCTGATTAGGGTTTCTGCCTTAGCTAACTTGTAATGATATGTATTTTTTTATAGTCTTTCTACATAGGCGGAGGAGCTCAGCCACCGTCTGTTCTTTCCGGCTTCGATATCGACACTTTAGCCACCGCATTCAATGTAAGTACGGTACAATCAATCATCAATTCCGATTTCATGGTAATTAATCACACAATGGTGTCATCTTTATAGGTTTCAGGACCGGAACTAAGACAAATCCTAACATCAAAAGTCGGTGGCCCGATCGTACACATTACAGAACAGACTCCGACATTATGGACGAAATTCTTGGGATTGAAAAATGAAGAGAAATATAAACATCTAAAGAGAATCATGGGCATGAACGAAGAATCATTTGAAGAGACTAAATGGTGGTCATGGAGGAAATTAATGAAATCAATGTTATTATATAAGGAAATAAATAGAAAAACACAATGTGAAGATTCATACAATATTTACGACCGTAAACCAGATTTCAGAAACAATTATGGATGGAGTATAGCCCTTGATTCATCGGATTACAGACCTCTCAAACACTCTGGGATCGGCGTTTATCTCGTTAATCTTACCGCGGTAAATCTATATATACCTTCTATTATATTGATCACATGAATATTTGTTATTTCAGATTTAGTTCATTTCATTCTTAATATGGCGAAAAATGATTGATATTCTTAGTATGTAGGTTTGGATCTGGACTATATATACATGAATGCAAAATTGTTTAGTATAATAGTTAATAGTGATTTTGTTAGTCCATGAAATTTTCATTTAATTGAGTTTTTTTTAAATTGTGTGATAATATATTTATCATTTTTATTGATATATCTCGATTTTCTAAGCTTTCAAATTTAGATTCGGTATTTAATGGGATAAAATTATATATGCACGAATTTAGAGTTGTTTATTGGATATGGAACAATATAGCATAATAGATAATAGGGATTTTGGATAAAAATTATATATAGAGATTTTCTTTATTTGTAAATAATTGTTGATATGCGTCTGATTCTCTAAATTGTCAGTTTTTTTATTAAATTTTCGATTTTTAATTTTTTTTCTTCTATTTTCTTTATTGTGTACCTAATTCGTTGATATATATATATGATTCTCTAAATTGTCGGTTGTTTACTAAATTTTTTATTTTATTTTTTTTAATGTTTACTAAAACCATACGACCAATTGCTCAATTATTTGATGAAATCGAATCTATATTATCGATTATGAAATTTTATATATATTGCATTGGAAAAAAAATTGAATTTGTATGTTTAGATAAATTTAAACTCTTCGATAATTTTTGAAACGCTATGGTAATTAACGGTCATATTTTCAGGGATCAATGATGGCTCCACACCTAAACCCAACAGCGACCGAATACGGTGTCGTTTTAGCAGGTGCAGGTGAAATTGAAGTTGTTCTTCCAAACGGAACATCGGCCATGAAAACAAGAGTCACCGAAGGAGACGTCTTTTGGATTCCTCGGTACTTTGCATTTTGTCAGGTCGCGTCCCGGACAGGACCATTTGAGTTCTTCGGATTTACAACATCAGCTCGAAGGAACCGACCACAATTCCTCGTAGGATCTAATTCTCTTCTTCGATCTCTCAATGTTCCTGAACTTGCTGCGGCTTTTGGAGTTGATAATGAAACGATGAGAAGGATTGTAGAAGCACAGAAAGAGGCAATTATATTGCCGACCGCCATGGCTGCTCCTCCTGATGTGACGAAGAAGGTGATGATGACCCGTCAGATCTGATTGAGTCTGAAAATGTTATGAAGTTTGCTTTGTTTTGGGGTTTTTTTAAGTTTGTATGTACATGTGTACTAAAACAGACGTCTGTTTTTTTAATGGAGAGTTTTTTTGGGTAATAAATGGAGTGACATTTATAAAATCAAATCAACTCGAAGTGCTGTTTGATTCATACGTAGACGTAGATAAAATAATCGATCGGATATAAAAATTTAAAAAGTTGAATAATATATCAGGTATAAAATTAGAAAACTGAATAATCAGTAATAAATTCGATTCGGTTATTAAGAGAATAATTTATTTGTTATATAAATAAATAATATTTATATGATAAATATTTATATTCAAATAATTAATATTTAAAATTAAATATCAAATTTAAATAATATATTTTAATGAATTATTTGAAATATTTAGAATTTATAATTTTATATAATAAAATTGATACAATTGAATAATATTTGAATGAATATATGGTTTTTATTTTGGTTATCAGTATTTTATTAATATATAATCGAATCGAAATGTTGTAAAATCGAATCAAACCAAATCGTTTTATGATCGAATTGAATCGATTTAAATTTAATTATTGTTTGGTTATTGTTTTTCAAAACCGAATAATCAATCTTTTTATATCGGAATCGAACTGAAATTCGAAATGGTGAGGTATAATAATAAATTTATAGTATATATTTAAAAAATATATATTTATATTTATTAAGAAGATATTAGAAGTTTATAAATTGTCCAAAACTTATATTTAAATGGAGAGATTTGATGTGTAAAGAAGATACACTAGCAATAATCACATCAAACATTCATCTCATAAAAAATTAAAACTAAAACTGATTTTAAATAATAAAAAGTAAAATTTAAATCTGATTTAAAATAATAATAAACGTATGTTTTTTCGTAATAAATTCAGAATCTTTTTACAGAAACTTTGTCATATGTTTTATATCATGCGTACAAAAATTCATTTGCATAAAATTGGTTTAATACAATCGATTACTTTACTTTGATCATAATTTTGTAAAAGCCACTGCAAATTAATGACAAGTTAAATTACAAAATATGGAACAAGAATATAATTTAAAAAGACGAAATTTAGGAAAATTCAAATTGAACATTTTAAAATTCGCAGCTTAAGTTAAACATGAAATAGTCCGCAAAACTGCCAAGTCTCGACAACGCTTAAATAAAAAACAGACTCTACTAACCGTAAAATACGACAGTTTCAAACGACCATAGACTTCTCTCACTTAGCACCCTTCTTGGCCGCGGCCTTGGTGACCTTGGCACCGGTCGGGTCCTTCTTCTCGACGTTCTTGATCACACCGACGGCAACGGTCTGCCTCATGTCCCTAACGGCAAAACGTCCGAGAGGAGGGTACTCGGAGAAGGTCTCGACCACCATGGGCTTGGTCGGAATCATCTTAACCATACCGGCATCTCCGTTCTTCAAGAACTTAGGCTCCTTCTCGAGCTCCTTACCGGAACGTCTGTCGATCTTGGTCAAGAGCTCGGCAAATTTGACGGCGATGTGGGAGGTGTGGCAGTCGAGGACTGGGGCGTAACCGTTACCGATCTGACCAGGGTGGTTCATGATGATGACCTGCGAGGTGAAGCTGGCAGCTTCCTTGGCTGGGTCATCCTTGGAGTTGGATGCAACGTAACCACGCTTGAGATCCTTCACGGCAACGTTCTTGACGTTGAACCCGACGTTGTCACCAGGGAGGGCCTCCTGAAGAGCCTCGTGGTGCATCTCAACGGACTTAACCTCAGTGGTTAGACCAGAGGGAGCAAAGGTAACAACCATACCGGGCTTGAGGACACCGGTCTCAACACGACCGACTGGGACAGTTCCAATACCACCGATCTTGTAGACATCTTGAAGGGGGAGACGCAGGGGCTTGTCTGAGGGCCTCTTCGGCTCGTTAATCTGGTCAAGAGCCTCGAGAAGGGTGGGGCCCTTGTACCAGTCAAGGTTGGTGGACCTCTCAATCATGTTGTCACCCTCAAAACCGGAGATGGGGACGAATGGGATTTTGTCGGGGTTGTAACCGACCTTCTTCAGGTAGGAAGAAACTTCCTTCACGATTTCATCGTACCTAGCCTTGGAGTACTTGGGGGTGGTGGCATCCATCTGTTACACCATGGAAGATAGAGATCAGACCAGAAAAATTTAAACATTAAGCAACAGTACAGTACGAGGACAATGGAACACACAATACAATACCTTGTTACAGCAGCAGATCATCTGCTTGACACCAAGAGTGAAAGCGAGCAAGGCGTGCTCACGGGTCTGACCGTCCTTGGAGATACCAGCCTCAAAACCACCAGTGGTGGAGTCAATGATGAGGACGGCACAGTCAGCCTGAGAGGTACCCGTGATCATGTTCTTGATAAAGTCACGATGCCCAGGAGCATCGATGACAGTGCAGTAGTACTTGGTGGTCTCGAACTTCCACAGAGCAATGTCAATGGTAATACCACGCTCACGCTCAGCCTTGAGCTTGTCCAACACCCAGGCATACTTGAAGGACCTCTTGTTCATCTCAGCAGCCTCCTTCTCGAACCTCTCAATCACACGCTTGTCAATACCTCCCAACTTGTAGATCAAGTGACCAGTGGTGGTCGACTTTCCTGAGTCGACATGTCCAATGACCACAATGTTGATGTGAACCTTTTCCTTACCCATGGCTAGTTGTTAAAATGAAACTGCAAGAAACCATACAAAAGAGCAATATTAACAAATTTGAAAGTAAAACAAACAGATTCAATCATCAACATAAATAGTTAAAAAACAAACATTCGACAAATTTAAAGCAAAGGCCGCTATCGGAGTCGAACCGATTTCTACCACAAATATTGTGGTGCTCTAACCTCTGAGCTAAGCGGACTCGTCTTAAAAACATATCATCCCAAAGGTTATTACTCGAGCCAATCTTCTCATCAAAGGGAAGATCTAAAATAACTAGAGGACGACACTGACGACTCACAACTACCACGGTGATTATATTCATAAAATCCAGGAAAAAACAATTTTAAAAACCTCAAAAGTTTCAGATCCGTAAACAAGCTCAAATATATCGGACTATACCAAGATTTAAATGAACGAAACTTTTATAGACGATTCAAATAAATAAAGCAGAGATGAAAAAAAACAAAACTAGAGCAAACGATCTTCAAAACAGAGAGGAGACACTAGATCGATCACATCAGAGATTCTTCAGAACAAATCGAACCAGATCAATCAGAATAGAAAAACCAAATAAATGCGAGCAGAAACAGATTGAATATACAACAAGATCGAACTAGTTCGATACAGAAGACAACAGATCAAATCAATAGGACTGCGATCGACAAATACGATGAGCTAAAATTATGATGAAAATGCATCAAAATTGCATACCTTCGGAAGCAATAAGAAAATCTGATGAGTTGAGCGGCTGGAGAGAAGGATGCAAAACTAGGGTAAAGTTCATGAGGGTGCGTGCTTATTTATAGTGGTGAAGCATGCGGATGCTCGGGCTAGGGTTTAACATAATATCATTTCGTAATTACAAAACTACCCTCGCGTTCGTTACAAACTAAAATTAAAAGAAGAAACCCTAAAAAAGGAAATATGATAATTTTGTAAATGTCATTAAAACTCACATTTTGGAAAATTTATATATATTTAGATTCCTCTCGGTACCTAAATTTTAAAAATAGAAATCTAAACTTAAATCCGAACCCATTAATTTTATGTTTCCATTATCCAAATACAATCCAAATTACTTGAATATTCAAAAAAAATTAATCAAAATAAATTTTGGATCGAATTGAATATATTATATAATTTATCCAATTCTTGTCAAATAATTCTAACAATCTATTATTTTCTAGATATTACACCAATCAGATTCACTCCATCACTCGACTGAAACATGAAACAATCATAACAAAACAATAACATATACTAAAAATCTATGTATGCTAAAACTTATATAAAACATATGAACCAACAAATAATATGTTTTTATGTGTGAAGTTCTAAAATTACCCTTTATAAATAGACAACTTTTTTTATTCATTATTATAGACATTAGATTTCATAAATAGATAAAACGGCAAACTAATGCATTCTACACATCTTTTTTTTTCTATATCCCAACCATCTTCATCTTGAGAGCGAAGTGATTTCATGGATTTTCTCTCGACAATCTAACATTAATTTCATATATTACGTCTCTGTCGTATTGAACAAATTCAGAGTGTTCTTGGACTTACTCATTCGAATAATTTTTGTCAACACATTAGTTAGATTATCTTCATTTTTCTATTTTAAAACCATAACATGTTGTTGTATTGAACAATTTCCAACGAGCATCTGTTGATAAGAAATATAGGTTTTCAACAGTTACCATGGAATATGTTGGTAAATATTTTCAGTGAATGAATTTGTTGGTAAAATGTTCAACAACGGACGGATCCATTGATAAATATTTCAATGGATAGATCGGTTGATCCATCCGTTGATATTGACTTATTTTTTAGTAGTGAACATTATGTCGTTCGAAAGATTACCATAATCCTAACACAATACGACGTTGACATATCCACTCATTTGACTAATTACAATGCTTGATCGCTCGAAAGATTACCATAATCATAGCACAATATGACACTGATACATGATCTAAGTGTCGTAATACTAACATCATCGACCGATATTCATCGCGTGAAAGCTATCACAAACACACTTGCATACGCCTTCTTATGAAGGTTTGAAAGTGAAATCACTCGATCGAGCATACTAGATAAGATGTTCACTCAGCTTTAACACCAAACCCAAAATATTGACGTTTTTCGAATCCAACACTTGATCAAGCGTAAATTCTATAGATCATCTTTAATCACTTAAACAACTCATATACATTTCATCAATCCTCATACGATAATTCAAGGGTTTAATCCAATCTTTAGTTATAATGTCTCAAATTTTCTATTATGATCCTAAAAATCCTATTGTGATCATGTCTTAATTTAAATATATAAACTTATCCACAAATCAACAACAAAATCGTATTTTGGATGAGGACAGATAATCACCTTAGTTTTCTTCGATAACTTGACGATTCACGTTGATTTTGTTAACAATTGCACGAATCGATTTTAACTTAGTATAGATTTGATCGAATAATCAATATCCATTATATATATTTATATTCAAAATGAAGAAATAATGATAAGAAAAATTCAAATTTATACCTAAATATCTATTTGAATTCACCTACGAATAAAACACTGCGAAAATTTGGCGAATCTTCCTTTTCCATTCTTTCTTTTTTATCCTATATTCTTTTATCGGTCCATGGATTGATCCTCTTCACCTTTTGTTATAATATTTGATTATTAACCTAACCTTAGGTTAATTAATCAATTGGGTTTTATTGGGCCTCACACTAATACTGTTTTATACTTGTATGGCTTGCTTTTTCCTAGGAACTTAGTGTTGATGGTAAATGGTTGCAAATCCATGAATAGTCTAAAATAAAGATCATTTACACGAATATAAGGCGATCAATGACTTGTTTGATAAAGATATGACTGCAAAAATCTCCAACATTAGTTTGGAAAATTTAAACGATGATGGGAAAACACACATGTCATCACCCGTATTGAATGAACAATGTAAGGTTTTGATGCTCGAGACTATGGAGGTTAACACAAGTTCTTATCCCTTATTTCTTTCTTATTGAATCTATACACATGTGAATATCTATATAGATACTATGATTCGACACAATTCGTCCACATCTCATTTAAAAGGGATTCTTGTTGCTCTTTTGGTTTCTTCTTTCAAACATTGGCAACTAAAGTTTACAAAACTGATACCTATTAATTTTTTTTAAGTTGAAGTCTTATTAAATCATGTCCTATAACTCTTTTTTAAATTCAAAGCATAAAGGGCATAAACGAGTCGATAAGTGTGATGGGAGGCCATAAAAAGGAACGAGGAACAACGACAGATCGACAGTGACAAGACTATATAGGAAGCAACAATGGAGGAATAAAATGAGAACGATAGAATTCTCATGATAAAAAAACATGGCGAGACAAAGGAAATATGCGTAAGGTGAAGAGAGTGGAAAAACGTAGAGTGATGGAAACTGAAAAATGTTTGTAATGATTAGTTTATGTTAAAATTTAAGGTTATATTAATAAGTTTAAAAGTCTCTGTTGCAATCCATTAGATAATACAATACATATAAATATAACGTTCAATACTAGATATTTTTATTCTGACGAAAATTTTGGTTTATCCCTAAATTATAGACGGAATTTAATCCGTCAGTAATTTACAAACATAATCCTTTCAATCATATTTCCGGACGGATTAAATACTACCATCAATCAATCCCTAAATTTTTGACATATTTTAATTTATTTAAATTTATTTTAATTTATTATTCCTTTTTTATTATTTATTTTTGAAAAAAATCGGAGGGACTAAGAAATCCGTCTGAAAATTATGGATAGGTTTTCGCACTCATCCCGAAACGTTTTACGAAAAAATAAGTTTGTTTACAAAATTTTTTTAGAAAAATATTTTTTTCTATAAAAGCAATTAAATATTTTTTGTTTACAAACAAATTCCGAATGAACAACAATATCTGCTGGAATTTATTTACAAATTGTCTATTATCTGTCCGGAATCAGAGACAATTATGTAATCCGTTCGAAATTATGAATGAATTTCTTTAGTTCATTCGGAATTAGAGACAAAATTAAGGATATATTTTTTTAGTTCATTTGGAATTAGGGACGGATTTTTTAATTCGTCTGGAATTGTAAAATGCCAGATTATAAATTTAGTTAGAAAAAAATAATAATAATAATAATAAATAAGATAAAGAAAAAGAGAAGGAAGAAAAGGAAGGGGAACAGAAAAAGGAATGAGAGGCGACAATGACGTAGTAGAAGACGACGACAGAAGGGGATGAGGCGACGATAGCTACGTCGAAGGAGGATGCAACAACGACGATGGAGGAGGAGGCAACAACGAGACGACGTAAGAGGAGGCAACGACAGAGGCGGAGGAGGTGATGATGACAACAAAGGATGAAGATTTTTTATCTTTTTATTTTTTTAAAAAAAATTAATTTTCAAAAACTTTTTGAGACGAAATTTTCCGTTTCGATTTTTTTCTAAAAACAAAGTTAGCAATGTTTTTAAGACGGTTAAATTCGTCTGAAATTTTTGATAAATTTCGAACAAAAATTAGTTAACGACGTTCATTTACGAACCGACAAAATCCGTCCAAAAAAATATAAAGAAACCATTTTTCAGAAGAATTGGAAACTGATTTTGCTCTCTGGAAATTCAATTTTTTTTTGTAGTTGTTTATAAATACAATACATATAAATATAAATATAACTTTTATAGATAACAAATCATACTTATCTTTAAACAATAGTTTTACAAATAGTATGATCATTATGTTAATCATTTTTCCTGTAGAATTAGATTTTAATTTATGATTTTTGGTATTGACGTTACAATATTATATTTATTTAATATTTTTAAAAATAATGTCGTATTTTCTAATTAAAGAAATATACTTTTTTAATGTTGATATTTGAAAAGCCATCATGATATCACTCGAATAGGCACAAAAGTTCATTAAAAAATTATTTATTATAATTGTTAGTTAATATATAAATAAAACCAATTAGGATAAATGTACTGAACTTATTTAAATAAAACAAAGCATATTTCAAACCATATCAACATTTAACTCTTTACAAATAAAAATTATATTTATTATTGTAACTATAACTAAATATCTAATTTATGAATTTGGTTTAAATAAAACTATTCATACTCAAAAGTAAAAGAGATTATCATCGAATACATTATTGGTATATCAAATATATTAAAATATTAAAATAAATACTACTATTAATCAAATATCTAATTCATATGTATATAACATTTAATCTTTTATAACCATATAATTCTACCTTTTTATCTGATTTGAACCAATATTTTGATGTATATCAACTTTTATCCGGCAATAAAAATTATATATATAAAAAATTTTTTAAGGTTGTTTTTTGAAACCATCTCAACAAAGATTATTAAATATTTTTAAAAATATTTTGTAGTTATTAAAAGTTTAATCTATAAAAAAAATCTTTTCACAAAAACTCTTCATCTCACCCACTTAAATTTCGTTTAATTTTAATAACAAAAAGTAAATGATTTTTAAATATTAAAAAATAATATTTAATTATTACAAATTTAACCTACCAAAAAAATTCTTCCTAAAAACACATCTTTTTCTCACCATTTAAATTTCATTGAAATTTTTAAATTAAAAATAAAAGATTTCTTAAATATTAAAAATATACATATAAAAGAACTTGCCAATCCTCCACATCACCATTTTGTTTTTTCTATTAAAAATCTAAATATTTAAAAAAAGACATTCAATTTGTTTGTCATAATTTATTGTTTCCTTTTCCACGTTCACACGTTTAATATTTTTTCATCTGCATTCACACGTTTAATATTTTGTATCCACGCTAACACGTTCAATATTTTATTTTGTCTTTTCGTCTTATCTTTATCTTTTATCATTGTGAAGTTACCTTCCTCGATGAACGTGAAGCATCAGAAGAATAATCGGGAGAGGCAACAATGGAACACCGCATAAAAGGCGAATACGGAGCTCGTGTGAGACAATCAGAGATGAAGACGAATGAGGGAGGGGTTGAAGCAAGTAGGAGAAAATATATGTCTGCATTTGTCGGGTAGGGGACACGCGACATAGCTAAAGAACGAGTCAAAGGACCATGGTCAGAGGAGGATGACGTGGTGCCGAGTCAGCTCGCGGAAAAGTTTAGAGCGAGGAATTGGAGCCTGATCGCATGTGGAATTCTTGGTCGTTCTTGAAAATCTTGCCGCATCCGGTGGTGTAATCAGCTCAACCCGACAGTTAAATGGAACTCTTTCATCGATATGTTTCCTTGGCCCCTTGATTCAGTCTTGAATGTGGGGATTTTCAATTTGTAATTTGATTTGAATGTGAAGTGTTTTTTGTGATTTTTGTTCTGAATTTTGAGACTCTAGGAATCCGAGGGTCGGAATATATGAATTTATGGTTTGTTCTTAATTTTCGTTTGACCTGCCTTTGATGATCAGAACTTAGTATCGGCACATCTTTGTGCAAGATTAAAACGATACATTTTCTTCAGCGTTTAATTCCCATATAATATATTGGAAGACTAGCGTTTAATTACAAATTGTCCTTCCATCTTTTGTGGTGTTTTAGTTAAATAACTTTCTGCAAGGGATGTTCTTACCTACAGATTGTGCAGATCCACCTAAAACTAAATTTTGTGCTCAAAAGGTTTAATTTTTTGATATTATTTAGTGAGTTCATGAGTGTAATTCACATTTAAGGATGAACCATAATTCACACTTAAATTATTTTCAAACGCTTCGGAGATTGGCCCAAAACAGAGAAGTTGCTAGGAAAGGTCGTCACTTCGGTGAACAACTCTTTGGTTGACTTGAGTAATTACAACTACAAAAGACAAGAGTTCAACCCTTAATACGATAACGATGTTGAGCAACTTTTAGCTGAGATAGAGTTCAAAGAAACTAACACTCTCGAAGAAAACGAGGTGAAGTTGCGTATGCTGCGTGCAAAAAGGTCAACGTTTCAACAAAACAAAGCTATCTCCCATAGAGCGGGCACATTGATGCAGATGAATTTTTATCCTTTGCAAGTTTGACGAAATGAAACATAGAAAGGATTTCGTACTAGAAAGAAATCTGTTGTTCAAAAAAGGGGAGGATTAGGATGCGTAAGCAACATGGTGTCATTCTAGGGTTGAGGCGGAGAGGTATCTTGAGAGAAAAAGAAAAAGAAAAATTGAAGAAAGGACGCATGTTGGTAGAAACGTGTGTGTTGGGAGACTAAAAATGGTCGAAGGATATATCTTCAAATGCTACAGATATTATCGGAAGATTATCAACTTGATCATTTGTATATACCAAATTGCATTATATAAGAATATATAAATAATTCAAATTAACATAAATATTTATATATCAATATATATATTTGTTTGAATATATTAATTCCATTTGATTTATATATACTTGACTTATATATAGTATTTTTGGATTCAGTTTTTATATGTAAACAAAATAATATTTATAATATAATTTGTAAATTGATAATATAATGAATATATTGTTGTGATCAATAATATAATTACCTGCGCATGGCGTGAATTTGATTTCTAGTACATTACAATAATCAATATACACAATTATAATTTACGTATTAGTTTAAAATTAAATAAATAATCACATTAGCATAAATTAAAACTGTTTAATTTTCATCGGTCGTCTTCGTTAGGGGCACTTAAGGCCCATGGTGTGGGCCTATTCTCATTGCCCAAAACTTTAGTCTATTCGAATATTAAGCAAAATACGAATTAATGCGAAACATATCACAAAATTATTATTTTTAAGTACCCAAAACTATTTACTTGTTATTAGTATTATAACGAATATTTCCAAATTTGAATATTTAAATAAAATATAGAAAATGCTTTTTTTTTGTTGTGTTTTTTATCTGAGAAAATAGTATTGGTAGAAATTGTAAAGTAGTGTCTCAGATTTTTCGGTGTGTTGGAAACCTCATCTTGACTATAAATAAATTCATAGATAGAATATCGAACAGGTAAGATTTACTAAAAAAAATGGTAATTCTTTTATTTGCTAATTTATCAATTAAAAGAAAAGGAAAAAGCAAAACGTGACGTCAGATAGGAAAAATAAATAACCATTGTTGATAAAAATATCGGAGCAAAAATATACAATATTTAGGAAAAAAAAACCGACTCCGAAAATTTGACGGCGAACGCGAGGGTATTTTTGTAATTACGAAATGATATTATGTTAAACCCTAGCCCTAGCTTGCGCATGCTTCACCACTATAAATAAGCACGCACCCTCTTAGTCTTTACCCTAGTTTTGCATACTTCTCTCCAGCCGCTCAACTCCTCAGATTTTTTTCTTGCTTCCGAAGGTATGCAATTTTGATGCATTTTCGTCATAATTTTAGCTCATCGTATTTGACGATCGCAGTCCTATTGATTTGATCTGTTGTCTTCTGTATCGATCTAGTTTAATTTCGTTGTATATTCAATCTGTTTTTGTTCGCATTTATATAGTTTATCTAATCTGATTGATCTTGTTCGATTTGTTCTGAAGAATCGTTTTACTTTTGATTCTGATGAGGTCGATCTAGTGTCTCATCTCCGTTTCTGAAGATCGTTAGCAATAGTTTTATTTTCTACACCTGCTTTTAGTTTTGTTTGATATTTATTTGAATCGTTTATAAAAGTTTGATTATTCACCTCTGTTTCGCGGATCTGAAACTTTTTAGGTTCTTAAAATTATTTTCCTGGATTTTACGACTGTTTCGTATCGTTACTGTCGCCCTCTAGTTGTCTCAGATCCAGTCTTCCCTTTGATAAGAAGATTGGATCGAGTTATTAACTTTTGGGATGATATGTTTTTAAGACGAGTCCGCTTAGCTCAGAGGTTAGAGCACCACAATATTTGTGGTAGAAATCGGTTCGACTCCGATAGCGGCCTTTGCTTTTAATTTGTCAATTGTTTGTTTTTAACTATTTATGTTGATGATTGAATCTGTTTGTTTTACTTTCAAATTTGTTAATATTGCTCTTTTGTATGGTTTCTTGCAGTTTCATTTTAACAACTAGCCATGGGTAAGGAAAAGGTTCACATCAACATTGTGGTCATTGGACATGTCGACTCAGGAAAGTCGACCACCACTGGTCACTTGATCTACAAGTTGGGAGGTATTGACAAGCGTGTGATTGAGAGGTTCGAGAAGGAGGCTGCTGAGATGAACAAGAGGTCCTTCAAGTATGCCTGGGTGTTGGACAAGCTCAAGGCTGAGCGTGAGCGTGGTATTACCATTGACATTGCTCTGTGGAAGTTCGAGACCACCAAGTACTACTGCACTGTCATCGATGCTCCTGGGCATCGTGACTTTATCAAGAACATGATCACGGGTACCTCTCAGGCTGACTGTGCCGTCCTCATCATTGACTCCACCACTGGTGGTTTTGAGGCTGGTATCTCCAAGGACGGTCAGACCCGTGAGCACGCCTTGCTCGCTTTCACTCTTGGTGTCAAGCAGATGATCTGCTGCTGCAACAAGGTATTGTATTGTGTGTTCCATTGTCCTCGTACTGTACTGTTGCTTAATGTTTAAATTTGTCTGGTCTGATCTCTATCTTCCATGGTGTAACAGATGGATGCCACCACCCCCAAGTACTCCAAGGCTAGGTACGATGAAATCGTGAAGGAAGTTTCTTCCTACCTGAAGAAGGTCGGTTACAACCCCGACAAAATCCCATTCGTCCCCATCTCTGGTTTTGAGGGTGACAACATGATTGAGAGGTCCACCAACCTTGACTGGTACAAGGGCCCCACCCTTCTCGAGGCTCTTGACCAGATTAACGAGCCGAAGAGGCCCTCAGACAAGCCCCTGCGTCTCCCTCTTCAGGATGTCTACAAGATCGGTGGTATTGGAACTGTCCCAGTCGGTCGTGTTGAGACCGGTGTCCTCAAGCCCGGTA
Organism: Gynandropsis gynandra; assembly: GCA_036759665.1. Taxonomy (NCBI): domain Eukaryota; kingdom Viridiplantae; phylum Streptophyta; class Magnoliopsida; order Brassicales; family Cleomaceae; genus Gynandropsis; species Gynandropsis gynandra. The sequence goes on from CM071867.1 coordinate 44,022,402, forward strand.
TGGTTGTTACCTTTGCTCCCTCTGGTCTAACCACTGAGGTTAAGTCCGTTGAGATGCACCACGAGGCTCTTCAGGAGGCTCTCCCTGGTGACAACGTCGGGTTCAACGTCAAGAACGTTGCCGTGAAGGATCTCAAGCGTGGTTACGTTGCATCCAACTCCAAGGATGACCCAGCCAAGGAAGCTGCCAGCTTCACCTCCCAGGTCATCATCATGAACCACCCTGGTCAGATCGGTAACGGTTACGCCCCAGTCCTCGACTGCCACACCTCCCACATCGCTGTCAAATTTGCCGAGCTCTTGACCAAGATCGACAGACGTTCCGGTAAGGAGCTCGAGAAGGAGCCTAAGTTCTTGAAGAACGGAGATGCCGGTATGGTTAAGATGATTCCGACCAAGCCCATGGTGGTCGAGACCTTCTCCGAGTACCCTCCTCTCGGACGTTTTGCTGTCAGGGACATGAGGCAGACCGTTGCCGTCGGTGTGATCAAGAACGTCGAGAAGAAGGACCCGACCGGTGCCAAGGTCACCAAGGCCGCGGCCAAGAAGGGTGCTAAGTAAAGGTTGCTGGTTCACAAAACTGGACAATCTATCATATCCGCAGATGAAGGAAGTGTACTGAATATTTCTTGTTTTGAAAAAGACATTTTATTCGTCGTTTGTAGTTTTAATTATTTACTTTCAATGTTTGTGGTTTTCCTGTGGTACAGCTTTGTCTCACCGTACGGACTCTGTTCTCGTAACTGGGTTCTTGATCGGCGATGGCTTATGCTTTACTCAGTTTAGCCACATGGTTTTGGTTGTGTTGAGTATTTTTCTTTTTAATATACTTTCCTGCGGATTTATTTTCTTTTCTATTTTATTTTTCTGTTTTTTACTTAATTATTTCATCTTTATTATGTCGTAGTATATTCAGCGTTTGAATCTTACGCTCCGTGGAAAATTTATTCCACCGTTAATCCGATAATCTTAGCGTTTGACTCTGCGATTTCGACGCACTGTCCCAAACTATTTTTATTTCTTTTTTTTATTATAATTCTTTTGTTTTTATGATATTCTAGAAATATTTATGTTATAATTAAGGTCGGATGTGCTGTAGATTTTGTGCAGTCGTAGTATCTTGTTCAGCGTTCAGATTGAGCGGTTAAATCTTACGCTCCGTGCAAAATTTATTCCACCGTTAATCCGATATTCTTAGCGTTTGACTCTGCGATTTCGACGCACTGTTTGAATTCGTTTCTAACAACTATTTTTTTTTCTTTTTTATGATAATTCTTTTGTTTTTATGATATTCATGATTTTTTAATAATTAAGATCGTATGTGCTGTAGATTTTGATAGGTAATTATACAATAGAGGGTTGTTATTTTTTATTTATTTATTTGGGATATGATATTGATTTTTAATGAATATTATCATATATTTCGAGTTTGTATTTGTGTAGGTTTGATTTCAATTCTTATCCAAATAATCTTTGGCGATAACAATTATAAATAAAAGGATGAAACGTACTTGCAAAAATACAAATTTCCGAGTGATAAGATAATATTTTATTAAATTCATTATTATATTTCAAATAAAGAAAAGTAAGCATATATTAAAGAAAAGCAATAATATTTATGGGAAAATCTAAGATTTTTCCTAAATCTTTTAAATTCTTAGTATTTATAGTTTTTCGTAAATGAAGCTAATATAGAAAATTAATAATAAAAAAATGGACCAACAGTCGCATCGTCAAATCCTACAACAATTGCCCCGATTCCGACGTGTCTCAGTCATTGACCCTATAAGAAACTTCCTCGAAACAGCATGATCCTTCTTCCTACACTCGACCGCACCGAACGAAATCCCGGACTTATTCACCGTTAATCAACCGGATTTCATAATCGGCGTCACGTCCGGCGTCATCTGTCGTGTAATTTCTGGCGATTAGATTTTCCTTCCGCCTCAGGTTTAAAGTCATTTCTCCTTTACTCGATCATCGTTCCGAGCACAAGCTAAGTTTAAGAGCCAAAGCTTACGAACGAGGAGTCGATATCTGTTCCCGGGATTTTGTTTTTTAATTTTCCCGGGAATACAGCATATTGGTAAGAAATTATCTGAATTATGTACTTGAGTGCGGTTTTGTATGATTTAGGTATTAGTTTTAGGTTTTACCATGGATTTACGCGGATTTTCTATATTTTTTCCAGAAATTCTCGGTTGGTGATAGTGATTCTCAGTGTTTTGGGGCTGAGGATATCGAACAGTGTCTTTGGTTTTCCGATTGGGCAATAAGGAGATGGATTCAGTTGATAGATGCAAGGTAAATGCTAATGTTCTTTTTCTGATCTTTTGTACCTTTATCAGTTGTTATATTGGCCCTATGTATTTGAGTTTCTAAGGAATTCATATGTATTTGTCGAACCTTTAGATGATATTGCATATGCATTGAAGGCGCTTGGGACAAGCTTGAGTTCTCAAGCTTGCTTTAGCTATATCACTCAAAAGTTCTTTGTCCTGTGATTACTGACCAGAAGTCATAGACGTCCTTACGGTGTTCAAATTTGCATTGGACATTTTTGTGTGTTCAATGGAACGACTAATTTTTTTTTTTGATATCTTGGGTGATTCTCTTGCCATCATCTGTCATGTACTGTGTTAGGTGAATGCTGCCTCTCCCTTTCCTATTGATTTTTATGAGCACCAAAAAACTTGCCACTGTCTCAGGATAAACTAGCATCTTTACGGATAATAGAGCTCAAGGAAATACTCACTCAGTTGGGAATTTCGAAGCAAGGAAAGAAACAGGTTAGAACTTGCCAGCAAGAATTTATGGTTATCACTTTGAGAGACAATGAATGTATAAACGTACTTCCAGATTCTTCGTGCTCTAATTGCCTTATTTTTCTTCGTCTTTTTCTTGCGTATGGGCTGTTTGCATTTAGTATTATCTGATTGCTTTAGATGTGTGCTAACTTTTTGTCTTCCAAAATCTAAAGTACCCTTGTTGGAATACGTCTGATTCTTGTAGTGAAACTTAGCCCAATTCTATTCTTATTTTCTATGGCTCGGTCCTATACTTGTTGACATCTTCTCTGTAGTATCTGTTTTTCCTACTCGTGCAGAGCATTTCATGATTACAGTTTGCACTGATTAAGTCGTATCTGTCCTGCGCAGGACCTTGTTGACCGGATAGTAGCTGTATTAGCTGATGAACAAGGTAATTATTGTCTTTAGTAGCATTTTGTGCTAGTTTGAATAGTCATGAGGATATGCATTTGCAAGTGTAAGCCAGTAACGACCAGGCCACTGATTGTGACAGCTGAGCATATAGTAAATTGGCATGGTGAATGTTCACCAAGAATTCCTATATTAACATTTTTTTGTTTAAACTTTTTACTTGTGAACTCTCAAAGACAGTTAGATTTCAATCAATTCCTTGCATCCTTTATGCTCTTACCACTCATTCTCGTTTTTCATTGTTCAATAGATCCAAAGATATGGACAAAGAAGAAGATTGCCGGCAGGGAACAAATTGCGAAGCTTGTTAATGATGCTTACAGGTATTTTATCATATTTTCTTTCCTTACCTTCCGTGTTGAGTTTTGGTTTTCTTTTGTGGGTTCGTTTATCTTCGAAACTTATGATGGTGATACGGATTAGAAAACCTTTTTAGGATGCTAACAAACATCTTAGAGAAGAACTGAACAGAACAGATTTTACGAATCTGAGATTAGACTTGTTTATGCCTAAGGAAATGATAACTTTTCTACAATTTGACATGGGACTTGTTTATGCCTTGATGTATCACCATCCACAGATTATAACTGTGCTACCGAAATACATTTGGACCAAATAGATATTACTAATCCAAGAGGTGTTTGTTATTTGTCAGTGTGACTATGTAGCTGGATCATATATAATCAATGGTAAAAAGTATTTATCTATGTCATGTGGTTAGTTTTTATCCATCAATGATGTTGTGCTTCTTTACAACATCTACTATTGTTAGGTCTGATGATTTTTCTCTATTCCTGAAACACACGGCTTCTTTGTTTATACAGAAAAATGCAAGTCTCTGGGGGTAATAGTGCATCATCTAAAGGGCAGGATTCATCGGATGGAAGTAGTGTGAAAATTAATGGAGTGAATGAGCCCTTTCGATGTGATAGGAAAGTTCGTTGTCCATGCGGAAGCTCCTTGGGAACAGAGTCTGTGATAAAGGTTATATTTCGTTGTGACATCTAGGGTGTGTTCTGTATGCCTGTCTGCTCGCTGGCCTTTTACTTTTCCATTTCTGGTCTTGTTATGTCAACACAGATGTGATAAATTACTTGATTTCTTGTCTGGTATAACACATGTATGCTAAAGAAGAATGTGCATGTCTCTCTAAAAGGACTATTGGATTTGATCAGTTACATTCATTTCTATCTAGACTCCATAGGACTGCTACATTACTCCTAGGTTTTGTGGTTTCTTTCTGATGATCTATTTTCTTTTCAATGAGCAGTGTGAAGACAAAAGATGCTGTGTATGGCAGCATATTAGATGCGTTATCATTCCCGAGACACCTATGGATGTCAATCCACCAGTTCCAAGCAGTTTCTACTGTGAAATCTGTCGACTTAATCGAGCTGACCCGTATGGATCTTGATATTTGTTTTTTTTTTATTTACGATGAAGGATTTGGTTTTAAATAACATGAGAGTTCTTTCTCCCTTTTCTTTTGCATATTTTTCTTGAAACGTTTTTGGGGAGGTTATTACTACAAACATTCTATTGTTATTGTTTCATTTGCTTGCACATCACATGAAAATTGTTCAGTTGACATTTTCATTCCCTGTGTCTTTATACAGGTTTTGGGTTACTGTTTCTCATCCCTTGTATCCAGTGAAGTTGACCGCTACAAATGTTCCAACTGATGGGTGAGTATTCTTCTTCGTCTTTTTTTTTTCTGTTTATGTTTGATGGTTGGCTTGGAATTTTCAATTTTTGGGTCTGTCTTTCATTCAAGTTTCTTCTTTTATGCATTTTTTTTTTATTTTACCCTCTAGGGGGCTATGACGTTTGTCTGGTGTTTTGGAATTTCTTTAATTGCTGGGTTATCGTTCTGCTGAAATACTAAATCTTGTGGGAAGTCAGCTCTCCCCATTAATTGTCAAGAACTATTTGCTCCCATTTCTTTTTTGTTTGTCTTGGATTCCCACTGAATTTCTTTCCCCAGCTGATACTGATTGTCGTGGTGTTTTCTAATAGTTGCTGTTACATGTGCTGCTTATGTACATACTTCAATTTTATCGAGGCTTGTGATTCCTATGAGCATTAGATGAGTGATAACTATGCGTATTTGCAGCTCAAATCCTTTTCAAAGCGTAGAGAGAACATTTCACATCACAAGGGCTGACAAGGACATGTTCATGAAACCAGAGTATGATATTCAAGTAGGTTTATCTTACTGGATGAACTTAGAATCTTTCTCTGCATTTTTTATTTTTCCATTTAGTATTGGTTCCACTTTCATTTTCTTCCTGTGAATGAAATCATTATTAGGTCTGGTGTATGCTTTTGAATGACAAAGTTCAGTTCAGGATGCAATGGCCACAATATACGGACCTCCAGGTTAATGGTACGATTCTCCTCTGCTTGGTCAGTGTGAATCATCTGTGTTTGTTATATTTACAAAGGAGGATTGATGCCAGTCCTATCAAATTTTCCATCGATATCTGTCACAAGTTGGAGATGATTTTATAGGTATACCCATACGTGCTACAAATCGACCCGGGCAGCAGCTTTTAGGTGCTAATGGACGTGATGATGGGGCAATTGTGAGCTACGTTTCCCTGATGAATATCATCTTCTTCATTTTTTCTCTCTTTAATCCGAGTTCCTTTTTATAATTTCCACACTGCTGCCTTTGGATGTACAGTCTAACTCGTCTTTGGTGGTTTTTGATACATCTAGTAATGTCTGTTGTTTTGACAGATTACACCATGCACAAAGGAGGGAATTAACAAGATTTCTTTAACAGGGTGTGATGCTCGTATTTTCTGTCTTGGGGTTAGAATTGTGAAGCGACTAACTTTGCAACAGGTAAACCCAAATGCTAATATTTGTATATATATGGTTAAAAGACTATTATTCAATACCATATCATTTTTCTGCTTTAATTTGTCTTATGTTGACTCAATTGAATAGTAGACCATACCATATCTATGTAGGTCCAAACTTTTCCTACATCAAATTCACATCTGAATTAGTGATTTTATGTTTTGTTTGGTACATCGAGTATTAAGTTGGAATTTTTGTCAAGAGTATAAGAACAAGCTGAACAAACACCCATCTTTGGTTATACTATCTCTGGTCTTCGTGTTATTCCGTGTCTATACTATCCACTATTTTAATGTATTTTGACAGCTATGAGAATTTCACTTGTCAGTGAACACTAAATGTTGTTTCCTCAAGTGATGTCTTGTGTGATGATGATTATGGTATCTAAATCTGGGACATAGGTTCTAAAACTGATTCCGAAGGAAGGTAATGGTGAATGTTATGATGATGCTCTTGCTCGTGTGCGTCGCTGTGTTGGGGGTGGCAATGAAGCTGAAAATGCTGACAGTGATAGTGACATTGAAGTTGTGGCAGATTTTATCACTGTCAATCTCCGTTGCCCTGTGAGTTGCTCTTATGCTTAACATGGTAGTCATTTTTTTTTGTTTCTTCCCAATTCCGTTTCTGTTTTCTCTCAAACAACTGCTCAGATTCTCCTCGAGTCACGCTGTTGCATTTCCTTCCCCTTCTAACGTATTACTTCGAATGGGGGTGGGAAAATAGCGAATATCCGTAAATATTCGACTATTCGTATTCGTCAAATATTCGATTTTACTATTCGTATTCGTATTCGTAAATACGGATATTCGTAAATTTTCGAATATCCGCAAATATTCGGATGTTCGTTGGATATCCGTATCTGTAATAAAATCAATTAAAAAAATTAATAAAAAAAATTCTAAATAATTTACATTTTAGTCCAATAGGGTTAAAACTTTTATAATTTACATTTTAGTCCTTAAATTTTAAATATAATAACTATTTCTTTATATATTTTATATTTAACTGAAAATCAATTATAATAATGTTTTTATTTATAATTTGATCCTTAAAATTAATTAATTATATATATATATCTATATATTAAATAAATTATCTATTTAGTACTTACGGATACGAATATTTACGAATAATTGACTATACTATTTGTATTTGTATTTGTATTTGTCGAATATCTAAATCTTGGTATTTGTATTTGTTCCTACGGATATTTGTTTTTTCGGTTCGAATACGAATCGGATACGAATACTTCGGATATTTTGCCCAGCCCTACCTTTGAAAATTTGAATTTGAAATGATAATTTTTCTTGTATCTTTATCCATACCAGATGAGTGGTTCAAGAATGAAAACAGCGGGAAGATTCAAACCTTGTGCTCACATGGGATGTTTTGATCTTGAAGTATTTGTGGAGCTGAATCAACGTTCCAAGAAGGCAAAACTTTTGTGCTGAATAAGTTTTTCGAGTTGTTTTCCGTTTCATTTTTGACCTGACTGATGTATGAAACGTTTGTTCATATTGCAGTGGCAGTGTCCTATATGTCTCAAAAACTACTCCTTGGAAAACATAATCATTGACCCTTATTTCAACCGTATCACATCCAAGGTAATCATAATTCTTATTTCCCGAATATCCTGTTTTTTTCCGCTTATTTTCGCCAATATAATTAAGCGTTTCTTTATTTGCTCTAGATGAACACTTGTGGTGAGGATATGACAGAGGTGGAAGTGAAGCCTGACGGTTCATGGCGTGTTAAATTTAAGACTGAATCTGACAGGAGAGAGCTCCAAGATCTTGCTGAGTGGCACCTACCTGATTCTATTCTCGCTTCTTCAGTCAACGGAACAAATCCGACCGTGCAGACAACAGTACAGATCAAAGTAGAAGATTTTCCTCAAAGTCAATCTGATTGGAAGCTTGGAACAAGAACGAATACCAATGGTTGGTGGGGTTCCAGCAAACCCAAGGATATGGGATCTTCTGGTAATAGGTTAGAAGAAAAGCTTATCGGATGTAACGGGCAAAATATCATCCTTATGAGTAACAGTGCAACAGGGAGTGGCAGAGATGAAGATCGCAGTGTCAATCAAGATGGCGGTGAAATATTTGATTTTGGAAACAATGGGATTGAATTAGAATCGACGGGTATGAAAATCGATCCAACATTTGGATTTTCTGATAGGAATCTAACAGCACAAGGTGGAACTACTGATGTTATCATTCTAACTGATTCAGATGAAGAAAATGTCGTCCCAATATCTTCAGGATCGGCTTATGACAAAAGTCAAACCGATGATAGGGTGAATTTCCCCTTGCCCTCTACTGCCATAGCTGATTCCTTTCCAGTTAATTCCGGTATTAATGGTGGGACGTCTTCTCTAAATATTTGTAATGGTGACGATGAAGATTTTGGGATGCACCTTTGGCAATCACCATCAGGAATCCATGGAGGACAAGGGTTCCAATTATTTACGACAGACGCTGCATCAACACTAGTCGACTTGCAGCATAAATCAAACACTGTGCCGTCAGTTAACGGGTATTTAAGTGGTACTGGGACTGCGGTGGGTTCTACAAACATCGTCCATGACTCAATTGGTCAGATTCATACAAGCATGAATGATAATTACAATGTTTATCAATATCTACTCGATGGGGAGGATCCATCTCTTCAAATATTTCTCCCGACGAGGCCTTCTGTTGAGCCAGTAGCATCGCAATTAAGTGTTCAAGCCGATGCATCAAATGGGCTTCGCCCTGATGATTGGATCTCTCTCAGGCTGGGCGGTGGTGCTGGTGGTAGTCATGATACCTCAACTGGTGCAAATGGTTTATGTAAACCTCAGCAAATACCTTCACGAAACGAGCTCTATATGACTCAGAAAATGCCTTCAGATGGCGTTAATTGGAGCGAACAGATATCTTCAACTAGTTTCATCCACGCTCATGAATCCGCACCTTCAGTTGGACTCAATGCAACTCACAAAATGCCGTCCGTAGAAGGTGCGTTTTATTCTCTATAACTTACGCGGTTATTGTTTATGTTCATCATATACTTCTGTGTAATTCAAGTTGCGAATTTAGACGCCCCAAAACCGACTACTAACCCGAACCAAATATTGAGTTTGGATATGAGTTGGTAATGACAAGGTAGAAAAATTCTCAACAATTCTGTCTTCGCTACTTGTAGAAATCGCAAATGTGGTACTTACCTAGTATTTTCGTCTATTTTCGTTGAGTTTAATTCGATAGTTAGTTTTATTCGTATTCCAACCATGTATTGATTTTACACGTTCTATTCATTAGTTACTAGCTTTAGAGTTGCATCGATTCCTCGTGTTCGACCATGATACTACGCGATCCGTATTTTTGCGGAATCGTTAGTTTAATTAACCACATCAAGTTTTTGGAGTTTGATAACGTCTGTTTTATTATAGTATTTTCGTCCAATAAACTAAGAAGATGCTAAGATTGTGTCGTGAGAGACGGTTCCGTTCCTTGTTCCTCTTAACTCTTATGCTGAAGACATTTAGCTCTAATGATTTATTTACCCTTTTGTAGCTTCTGGGATTCCTAAAGCAAATGATAAGAAGTTTGAAAAGGCGAATAATCAAAGATCGGATAATCCTTTCTCATTTCCTCGACAGAAACGCTCTGTCCGGCCTCGTCTCTTCCTTTCAATTGATTCAGGATCAGAGTAATACACTCCGTATTGATAAGACTCGCAGGTACATACACATATACTTCGCCATTTTGCTTTTGAAATTGGTTTCCCGCAGAGAGACCCTCGTCTCGGGGATTTCTGCTTTCGTTTAGTCGCTGCGGTGTCTCGATTCTATGGTTGCAGAGGGTGTTGGTGAAATGTACAGCTGATATGATACAACTTAAAAAAAACAAAAAACAGATAGGATTATCTAAGAGAGATATTTGCATTCCATTCTTTTTATTTTACTTGTACTTATTCTTCTTGGTTAATGCAGTCGGTTAAGGTTTAGGATTTAACCGAAATCGGTTATGGTTTAGGGTTTAGGGTTTAGCCGAATGAAATGGTCATAGCAAACAAAGACATTGGTAAATGTTTTATCGTCAGAGGATATTGGAGCTGTAGTAATCGTGATTCTGTTGCTAACTTGCAACTTTTGTCTTTGTCCCTTGATATTATTATGTTTATATATATGTAAACATGATGTGTTACAAAGTTCATTTATTTTGCCACCGAATTATATACGAATTTAATCAAGCTTTTACCAGAAATAATAATAAAAATTAACATTTACAAGAATTATTTAACATTTTTTTTAGAATTAATTGATTTGAGAAGGGTAATTCTGTAAAAAGTTTCATGAAATTTGATCTTGCAAAGACGATTTAGGGAGATGTTTTTCCAATAGAAATATTTTGTTTAATGTTGAAAAATTAATTATTAACGGAGATATATATATGTATATATATATTTTGAATAATATATATATATATATATATATAAATATAAAAGTTAAGATCATATATATATGTATATGTATAATCTTTTGTTTAATCATAAATTTCGAAGGTGACGCATCCCGATATTTTGAATGTGTTTTTTAATGTTGAAGTAGGGAGCGTTTTTGTGAATAAATCGACTACATTTTTGCATGATCAAATGTATTGAACATCAACTTATTTCTTCTTCTCGAGCTCTTGTATATACGTGAAAAATTTTGGAGGTATATGCTTTGTTCTGTCATTTTTGTTATATCTTTCCTTTATTTGAGCAACGCAAGCGGTATTATCTTCATATATTATTGTTGGGTTGATATTAATTGATAATCCGCATGTCTCTTGTATGTGTCGAGTTAAAGCTCTGAGCCACACACATTCTCTACTTGTTTCATTAAGTGATATGACTTCAACATGATTTGAAGAAGTTGCAACTAGTGTTTGTTTCTGTGAACGCCATGATATCGCTGTCCCTCTAATTGTGAAAACATATCCTGTTTGTGATCTAGCTTTATGAGGATTTGATAAATAACTTGCATCTGTAAATCCGATCAACTCACGTTTGGAATCTCTAGGATAAAATAATCCTAAATCAATCATTCCTTATAAATATCGAAAGATATGTTTAATCCTTGTCCAATGACGACGTGTAGGGGATGAGCTATATCGTGATAAGAGATTAGTAACAAATGCTATATCAGGACGAATGCAATTTGCTAGATACAAGAGAACCCCTATTGCATTCATATATGGTACTTTTGGTCCAAGTATATCTTCATTTTCTTCACAAGGACGAAATGGATCTTTTTCAACATTTAAAGATCTACATACCATTGGAGTGCTTAATGGATTTGTTTTATCCATGTTAAAGCGTTTAAATACTCTTTGTGTATAATTCGATTGATGTACAATTATACCAATCTTTAGATGCTCTATCTGTAAATCAAGACAAAACTTTGTTTGTCCAAGGTCTTCATTTCAAATTCCTTTTTCAGATAATTCCGAGCATTTTCAATCTCTTTTGAGGTCCCAATTATATTCAGATCATCAACGTAAACAACTATAATCACAAATCCACTTGTTTTTTCTGAATAAATACACAAGGACAAATCGGGTTATTCACAAATCCTATTTTTAATAGATATTCACTTAGACGATTATACCACATACGTCCAGATTGTTTCAATCTGTATAAAGACCGTTGCAATTTTTAATTGCACACATTTTTTTAGGTTTTGAGTTTTATGTTTTCGGCATTCTTAATCATTTAGGTATTTTCATGTATATATCATTATCCAAAGATCCATATAGATATACCGTACATATCTAAGTTGTTGGATACTGTTAAACTCATCAAATATCTAAATGTGATTGCATCCATAACAGGAGAATATGTTTCCTCATAATCAATTCCAGGTCTCTGGGAAAATCCTTGTGCGATAAGGCATGCCTTATATCTCGTGACCTCATTATTTTCATTTCTTTTTCGTACAAAAATCCATTTGCATCCAATCGGTTTGAGACCATTTGGAGTTTGAACAATGGGTCCAAATATTTTTCTTTTATTTAATGAGTCTAATTCTATTTGCATATTTTCTTTCCATTTGATCCAATCATGTCTCTTTTGACATTCTAACACTGACATTAGTTCTAGATCTTCACTATCATTTTCAATTTCTTTGGATACAGAGAAAGAGAATAAGAATATTCCGTCATTTATTTCATCTCTTCTTATAATCTTTTCATCATAGATATAGTTGATGGAAATTTCATTGTTCTCTGTATGTTCATGATTATTTTCATGATTTTCATTTTGAAGATCATTCTTCTTCATTTGTTTCTTTTTGAATGTTCTCTATGATTTGAGAATCATCATTATTATCAAACTTCTTTCTCTTTCGAGGTTGTTTTTATCTTTAGACCAAGTGGTCGTCCGCGCTTTAAGCGTGTTGTAGAGTCATTTTAAATTCTTTCACCCGTATGCCCTTTTGGTATTTATATACGAGCAGGTGCATTTGCAGCCAGTATATATGATTTTGTAAACCGAGTTGTATCATTGAACCCATCTGGAAGTCTATTTGCAATATTGTGCAAATGTATTATCTTTTGTACTTCCATATTACATTGTTTTGTAGGAGGATCAAGATATAACAATGATCGTGTTTTCCATGTTAACTCTCGTGAGACTTTTTTTATTCCTCCTCCTAACGGTGGGAATTCATTCTCATTATAATGACAATCAACAAAACGAGCTATGAATACATCACTCGTTTCTGGTTTAAGATATCTAATGATGAATGGTGAATTATATCCAACATAAATTCTCAATCTGCGTTGTGGGCCCATTTTTGTTCGTTGCGGTGGAGCAATTGGAACATATACAGCACAACCAAATACTCGAAGATGAGATATATTTGGTGCTTGGCCATTTGATAATTGTAATGGAGAATATTTATGATAAGCACTTGGCCTTATTTGAATTAGTGCAGCAGCATGTAAAATGGCGTGGCCCCAAGCAGAAATTGGAAGTTTCGTTTTCATTAGCAATGGTCGAGCAATAAGTTGGAGCCGTTTAATCAATGACTCTGCCATACCATTTTGTGTATGTACATGTGGTACGGGATGTTCAATCTCAATACCAATCGATGCACAATAGTCATCGAAAGCTTGAGAAGTGAATTCACCAGCGTTATCAAGCCTCACCTTCTTAATAGGGTGATCGGGGAATTGAGTTCGTAATTTTGTTATTTGACCAATAAACCTCGCAAATGCAACATTGGGGGTTGATAATAAGCAAACGTGTGACCATCTGCTAGCAGCATCGATCAATACCATAAAGTATCAAAATGGTCCACTTGGTGGATGTATAGGTCCACATATATCCCCATGTAATCGTTCTAAAAACGATGGTGATTCATGTCCAACTTTGATAGATGATGGTCTTATTATCAATTTTCCTTGAGAACAAATACTACATGTGATTTCATGAGATTGAAATATCTTCTCATGTTTTAATGGATGACCATTGGAATTTTGAATAATTTTTCGCATCATTATTGAACCAGAGTGACTCAATCGATCATGTCAAATCCTAAACATGTCTTCATATCTTGGGTTGAATATGACATATGCTTCCACTATACTTTTCTTTGTGAAATACAGTCCAGAGGATAAAGCTGATAAAATTTCCATAATATGTTTCTTTTAGAAACCATTGTCGTGATATAAATATATTCACGATTTTCATTATTCATGGTCTCAACATGGTAGCCATTTTGGCGAATATCTTTGAAACTTAATAAGTTTCTTTGGGATTGTGGAGAGAACAATGCATCTTGTATGATAAAAGGTTGTCCATCCGATCACTATAAAATTTGCTTCTCCACATCCCTTAATTTTTGCATTTCCAGATATTGTATTGACACTGGATTCATGTATTCTCAACTTGGAGAAAAACTTTTTATCTTTCAATATTTTATGTGTCATAGCACAATCGGCTAACATATGTCTCAATCATTGATGTTTGATCGTGACATATTTTGTATTACTTTGATACGATAAAGATATACATGAACCTGAAAAATATGAAGCAAATTTTGCATATAATATATAACAATGTAACAAAATATTACAACAAAAGATAATCTAATAAAACTTTAAAAACTAAATAACGAAAGAAAAAATACATTCGAAAATAACAAGCTAAGTCTTAAAAATGAGATAATGATAACAAAGAAATTCATGTCGAAATCTCATTTTCTTTTCTCATCTTCAATATCAGGTTGATATATAAAGTCCGCAATGTCAAGGTGCATACCTTGTCCTTACCCAGGAGATCATCGAGATCATCTGAGACAAAATTCGTTTGAACATTTTTGCCTCATCCGTTAGTGACTTCTGGTATAAATCAATAAAATGTCTTGGTGTTTGGCACACTTGGGACCGATGTCCATTCATACCACATCGATGACATATTGTATCTTTTTGCCTTTTAGTCACGTTTTCATTTTCATTCACTCGATTATATTTCCTTTTATTTTCTCCATGACGGAAATTATTTTGTGGATGACTCCGACCTCTTCCTCTACCATATCCATTTTCACGATCACAACCACGCCCACAGCCTCGACCACGACCACGTATATATCCACGTCCACGGCCATGCCAGTGGTTATAATTTGATGAAGTTGCATTTGTTTCATAAAATGGTGCAGAACCAGAGGGACGAGCATGATGATTTTTCATTAATAGCTCGTTATGTTGTTTTGCAACGAGGAGAAGCTGTAACAATTTGCGATAGATTTGAAAATCCTTCGTGCGATATTGTTATTGTAAAATTACATTATCAGCATGGAATATCGATAATGTTTTTTCCAGCTTATCATAATCACTTATCTTTTCTCCACATAATTACATCCTGGATATTATTTCGAACATTGCAAAATGATATTCATCCATATATTTATAATTATGGAATCTTAGATTCAACCAATCATTCTTTGCCTTTGGGAGGATCACATATTTTTTGTGATCAAATCGATCTTTAAGAGATTCCCACAAATCCGGGGATCTTCTTTTGTTCGATACTCATTTTGTAATCCATCGGCAATAGGATGACATAAAAATATCATGGCTTTTACCTTTTCCTCTTTTGAGAAATTATTATCTTTATCGATCGTGGCAATAAGCTTTTTGCCTTTTATATGCATTTTAGCATCAAATGCCCATGTCATATAGTTTTTTCGAAAGGCATCTAATATTTTGATTTTGAGATTCACCAAGTTCGACATGAAGATATGTTATCATTGAAGAAAAAAATAAACAAATATAAGTTATGACATTGAAAACAAAATTAAATAAATTATTATTTAATAATTCATGTGTTAGATCCGTTTATATTTATAGATAATTTACTTTTAGATTTATTTAACCAATTAACAATTAAATAATGAAAACATAATTTAAATAAATTATGGGGTGAAATATTTTTCATCCTCTACAAAAATAAAATAATTAACAAAATAAAATATAACAAAAAATTGGTGGCTCAGTCATCCGTATAACAACAATAAGTTAAATAATTAAGGGATGAATTTTTTTCATCCTCCACATAAATATAATAATTAACAAAATAAAATATGACGTAAAAAATGATGGCGTAGCCATCCTTATAACAAGAATAAATAACAGATAAATATTCATAAAATCTTAATATTATTGATTGGTGGCTGAGCCAGCAGAATCATATAGTATAATATATTATGTGCGGAACTTATTCCACGATATCTTTTATAATATGATATATATTTATATTATGACCGGGATATATATTCCACGAGATCTAGATATTTTTTTACTTGAAAATCGAAAGCAAAATGGATTGGAAATCGAGATTGTAAAAAATGAAATTAAAAATAATACATGTAACGTATGATATTATAGTTTTTTGTTAACTAATTAGAACGCTCGTGCTGATAACGTGTTGAAAAATTAATTATTAATGGAGATATATATATGTATATATATATATATTACAAAATATAAGATATATATTATATGATTATAATATAAATATGATTATAATATAATATAATTATTATATACTTAATAATATTAACTTATGTATAATATATATATATATTATGAGTAATATATACATATATATATAAAAGGTAAAATCGCATATATATATATATACATATATATGTATAATATATATATATACGTAACTTTATATATTGTATAAATATATACATAATTTTATATAAATAATAATGTATAATATATATATATGTATTACATGAGGAGAGAGAAAGAGTGGATGATTTCTGATTTTTGTTGTATGTAACCTTACAATAAGGAATTGTCTAGGCAAAAAATCCTAATTTTTAATAATAAAAAACATATGGATTGTGGCCCATTATGATATTTACAGTTTAACATTTAATAAATTATAGGGAAGGAAAAAGTAATTTATTAGAATATCGTACCAGACAATGAGATTATTGATAGCAACATCGCACCAAAGTATGGTCATACCAATAAGACACTAAACCAAATAACCGAAACGATAAAACCTTTTCAAATCTATTTGCATATGATCAAATCAGAAGCTCGAACCATTAAGATAAAGAAGTGTGGGAGTCATTCGACCATAATGAGTTTCATCAAAGTGTTCGAATCACACGTATAAGGAAAAATAGATTATAAAGATATTACCTTATCATGTCCAACGGATAGAAAATCATCCAAACATATCGATATGGTTCAAAACCCTCTATCTTTCTCTAACAAAGTACTCCAACAACCACTTCTGACCAATTCCCCTCTAACAATGTCCTCGACGCCCATATTCCAACTCAGAGAAGATTGGCGTTGGTTTTCTGCATTAAACCGGGTCTCAACCTATACACCTAAAATCTAGGGGTTCGGGTGACATGAATAAGGAAAAGATAGAAGATAAAGATCTTTCTTTATCATTGCCAATAGCTAGAAAAACGTCCAAACCAAACTTAATTCACTAAATCCTTTAACTTTCTATTCCGAAAATCTTCAATGGCTAGAAACTCTTCTCAAACCAATTTTATCCCATCGGATCATCTACTTTCCTCTTTCGAAAATCTCCAACGACTAAGAAATCTTACTAAATGGCTAGTCGATCAATTTGTATCCTTCATTGATGCATTTTCTTTGTTTTGACGTAGAGACTTTCTTATATAAAAGACTTCGTTCCATTTGTAACGACAAACTGAAATTGCTAAGAATTTTTTTTTTGTTTTCTTGATCGCTCGTCAAGAACGAGATGTCTTCAACTTGTTTTGGAATGAAATCATTTTCGACTGTTCAAAGAGTTTTTTCGCACCTTTTATGATTGTCCTTCATTCCACCCAAAACCCCACTTTCCTCCATTCACGAAGCTACTTTTGCCTCATGAGATCATAACCTCCACCATCATCTACCATCAATTGACGAACTTTTCGAAGAGTACTCTTAACCAGTTAAGAGATTGTCCACCCTAAACCACCATCAACAAACGAACTCTTGCAAAGTGCCCTTAGGCCATTCAAGAGAATTGTCATCGTCCACCACCATCATCCATTGTCACGTGGATGAACTCTGGTAGAGTACTCTTAAATGAGTTAAAAGATCCTCCACGCCCCAATGTAATCGAGATTAACGAATTCTCCGTACGCGTCTCGAGATCCAACACCAGAGATGTGTATCATTTTAGTATCAAAATCGGGTTATAAGGCAAAAAATATACACATCTAAAGTGTTGGATCTCAGAACAAGTACGAGGAATTTGTACGATTTCGAACAAAAAAAAACTTTTTTTATTTCGGTGGCCATGAAATATAGCATCACAGATTCTCTTATAACATATTAGAGACATGCTTTAAATAAAAAGGGACGTAGAGAAATTGTTGCTAAAAGCCAAAAACTGCAACGCTCACCGTGGGGCTCGAACCCACGACCACAAGGTTAAGAGCCTTGCGCTCTACCGACTGAGCTAGACGGGCCATTGTTATTATGTAACTGATTACAACATTAAGAATCATTGAAACTATGATATCAGAATGTATTTTGAGAATCGGACAAAACTAGCAGATTGTTCCTTCGAGGACATTCTAACCTCTTGTAACCAATTTTTTACGATGATATTTGATGACGAAAATGATATAAACCGAGGGAAAATTATTTATCTCGGATAACACCCGAGTCTTCATTTGAGAAAGGTATGACAATTTATCTCGACCCAAATTACATATATTAATCAGTTAGAGGAGCAAGCTACGATTATATTAGGATCCCACATTGTTTAAAAATCGTACTAAATGGTACCTTGGACACTTTTACCCTATAAACTAACTTTTGGGTATGAGATCCGTGGACTTTTGCGGGATTGGTTTGAACCTATTATGAGATGAGTTTTTATCAGATTAACCCAACGAGCCAACCATGACGAGATGGGATGGGTTCTTATCAGATTACCCCAACGAGCCAACCATGGCGAGGAAGGCCTCCAAGCAATGTGATTTGGATTAGCTTTCCGATTCCTAAGTACAATGAAAGAGATCAAATGCTTTGAAGGTCCGCGGAAGTTGGGTCCATCTTTAATATAGGGAATACCCAATTTCCGCAGACCTTCAAAGCCAATGAAAGAGATCAAATGTCTCTATCTTGCATTAGCTCTTTAGTTCTCATTAAGGTTAATCATAAAGTAGTAATGAATGTTTGAGATCACAAGAAAAACAGATGGTAGATTAGATGAGTTTGCATTTTATCATATTTTTTACCGAAAAGTTATAGACGAATTGTATCCAAATAACTTTCCTGATTCTTGTGGGAGCAAACGAAAGTCTCTCTTCAATTGTGATTTGTGACGTTATTCATCGGTTTCAGGCTCAAGAACTTGAAGAATGTTGAGAGCCGAAGAAGCGAGATTCATCCCACGAACCACGCCTCCATACCCTATGTTGATTCTATGGCACAGCAATAACAAAGAGTCCCAAAGTGCCGTCCTTCCCTGATGAACAAAACACATATTGATTGATTCAAGCGATCGAATTCATTTCTTCATGTAAAGAGGATGATCATTACCTATAGACGCATGATTCGCACACATTTTTCTTTTTAAGAATGGAATAAAGTATTACCTGAAGAGTAAACTGGAGCTTCTTATCCCAATACAATGCAAAACTCGGGGGATTTTGCTTGTCGACAGCTAACAAACAGGCACCTGGGTGGAGAGTTGAAGGAACGCCTGAAACCACTGCGATGTATTTCTCGGGAAATCTTTCTTTGGGTGGGAGAACTCCCAAGAATAACGGGTTTTTGCTAGCTTGAGTCCCAGTGTAAGAGCCGGGATCCAAATGTAACATCCATTTCGGGTGTTCCAAGAACGCGCAGAACAAGTACAATAGCAGATGAGAATCTGTCGGAAGGTCCAAACTCCATTTTTTGTTTTTCTCACGAGATTCAGCTCTTCCATTATACTCATAGTTCTTCACGCAAGTTCCTTCGGCAAGTTCTGCAAACAAGAAAGATTAGAGAGAGAGAGGATGAATGAATCGAATAATCTTTTAAAACTACACTTAATCGGATACCTCGTATTCTTTGTACTGTATAATCTGATGGAATACTGCTGCGTGGAAGTAGACCCTTGGCCCATTCTCCTTTCATCAAAGCCTGAAGCCTCTGATGCTCGGATATAGCATCCACGCACTCCTGCATGACAGGAATCATTGCAGCTTGCTGTTGCTGTTGCTGATAAAGTTGTTGTTGCAGCTGGTTCTCCGAACGTAACTTTTCTGCAGATCACATCAATACTTATATACTAAAATAACATAAACATACAAAAAGTCCCTAAAATGACACTCCAAAATCAATTCTTCCTTTATTCTCACTTCTCATTCTGCAATAAATTTATGGCTGTTCAGTCATTTTTAGAACAAATTCCTAATATATCCCAATAATTTTCCATTAACACTTCAAATTAACAAGACTTACGCATGGAAGAATCAATTGTCTGTACAAGGGATGCTCGCAATTGATGAAGAAGTGTATCTTCATCGAGAGAGTAAGCTGGTTGCCAGCCCTTAATTCGATCAGTTGGCAAAGCAGTAGCAGTGGTTCCATTAGTCGGCAAATCACTTCCAACTTGACTGACAGAGACTGTTGCACCGAGCTTTGATGCTGTCTGCATTACCTGCATGTAAGAAAACTATGAAAACTTTCTTTTGTCTTTGATACATAAATTTTTTCATCTACTAAGGAAATGAATACGAAAAAAGAAGATTATCTAGTAAAGAAGTATAAGACAGACCTGAATATGACTAGTTTCAACCTTGCTAAGCAAAGGTTTGAGCAAAACCGAGGAAAACCATTGTCTAAGTCGGTCACGCCAATATTCTATCTCAGGATAAATACCCAAACGATCAAAACCTTCAATAGCCTCTTCTAAGGACATTGGGGTAGGAAAATCACTCTCTCCTTTCTTCGGAGGAGTTGTAAATTTCTGAGTACCAGGAGACATCCTAACTGGTCTTAGTGGTGTAGTCCTAGTTGTACCAGATGCAGTAGCTGAACCACCAACCGTTGTAGGACTAACCACACCAAAGCTCCCCACAGTTGGCGAAGGGGTCAGAAATTTCCCAGCAGATTCAGAAAATTTCCCGTCTATTTCTGCCAAAAGCTGCTCAAGTTGTCCCTCTGTTGCTATATCCTTTACAGAGCTTCGTTTAGCAGACCAAGGACTGGAAACAAACTTGTCTTGGCTAGATGAAACTCGAGTGGAAGAACCTGGTGAATCACTTGAAGGGACAAGATAAAACGACGACGAACCTGCTGTTCTGGATGGAGTACTAAATGGACTAATCTGATTCGTGTTTCTAGCGCTCAATTTATCGCCACTAATCATAGACTTATGTGCTGAACCAATAGTAGTTTGATGTATTGGGACAAGTGGCTCCAATGATTGTAAAGGTTTTGATTTGGGAGGTTTCTGTGGAGATTCAGATACCGAATGCTGATGATTACCTTTTGGTTTGATCCCGAGAAGTTCAAGCTGACGCTTTGTCAGATTAAACTGATCCTTTGTTTCTCTTGAAGACAATCTCATTTCTGTTCCAGCAGCAAACGTTGCTCTTCTCAGAGAGACGCCTTTGGCTAATGCAGTTACAGTTCCTGCAAAAACTAAAGTCACCAGTGCCTGCAACAGCTTCGCTAAGGCATCTGAATCAGAAAATAATGAGTTATGACACAAACTCAAGAAAAAAATGTAAATTTCCCAGGAAATCGAGCAACTTACAGGCTGTCTCTTGAGATAAACTTCTAATTGTTAAAGCATTGATCAATCTTTTCTCACTGCGTTATCACATAAGCCAGTAGAATATCAGTAGAAACTTAGAAAAAGTCTCTCAAAGTTTAACCAAAGTTCCCTTCGTTCATCCGTAGCTATGAATACACACTACGGAATGCGATTTTCTCACCGATTAAACCCTCAAAACAACCATAAAAAGAAAAATCCAATGCTGATATCCACATACAAAACACTCTCAACTTAAACAACCCAAGTTCGAACCCTAATACAAACCTCAATTACAGTATCGTACGTACCCGGAGATAAAGGAGAAGAGGAAGAAAGCGGAAACTGTCGAGAGAGAGAATACGAGGAATAGGAAGGATCTGGAAGGGCGAAGGCTATTGGCGGTCCAAGCCGCGGCGAGAGTAGGGTTCCGGTACACCGAGAACTTCGAAGGCTTCGAAGGATCCATGTCGGAAGTAAATTTCTAGGGCTTAGGGTTTTGGGGAATCTCCGGCTTCCTCCTGTCCGTTGAGTCCCATTTGGCTAATGGATCATCAGTTTGAAAAAGTTTTGGATTTATCGATTTTGAAGTCAAGACTCTCTGATTCCAAAGGAGTCTTCCAACAACAACATGTGCTTAAACGACGTCGATCCAATTTACTTGCAAAACAAGAAACCTATTAAAGGGGAATCCAATCAAAGAAAAGCTCCGACTACAAACACATATGATCAACAACATGTGCTTAAAAACGACGTCGTATCGATTTTGCTTGCAAAACAAGAAACCTATTGACGGGGAATTCAAACAAAGAAAAGCTCTCTATAAACACATATGATCAACAACGTGTGCTTAAAACGACGTCGTATCTATTTTACTTGCAAAACAAGGAACCTATTGACGGGGAATCCAAACAAAGAAAATCTCTGACTACAAACACATATGATCATACATTTGGCAGACAATCTGTTGTTTTTTTTTTTTAAACGAAAAATAGATAAAAAATAATCATCCAGCATCAGTCATGGCTGCTTTCCATTGTTCCAATGCATACTCTGCTTTTATTTTCTCAGGAACAAACTCTGCATCAAAGAGATTTTAATGGATATATGAAAGTAAGATAAAGTTTCAACAGTTGAAAATTTGAAGATGAATTTGATGGGTATATGTACCTGAAATGAATTCATATCTCTTTTCATCACTCACTACCGAGGCTGCAACGAAATTTGAGATACTTAAAATGTTATCGACTTTACAATTTACTCGCCCTTGTTAAATAATAAGGGTAAGCAATCCGAGTTTCGATCTGGGTTACTCGGGTTATGAAAAAATGAAACCGAATTGGAACCTAATGTTTTTCGGATAATTTGGGTTGTTTGGTTACTGGTAATTCGGATTATTTGGGTTTTTTTGGGTAAATTCGGATTATTTAGGTTTTTTTGGATAATTTTGATTGTTTGGTTACTGATAATTCAAGTTCGATCCGGATTCCACAGTTTTTTTTTGGATTCTTTGTCATTTTATTGGGTAATTCAAGTAATAACAAAATAATAAAAACTAAGTTCCGGATTGTTGGGGTTATTCGGATCCTCCCGAACCCGAATCGAATCGATCTGAACCTAAATAGGATCTAAGTTTCTGAACCCATATGGGTTTTGTAGGTAAACCAAATGACTTATGGGTTGGATTTTTCGGATCGATCCGATTTGGGTCGATCCAGATTACCCGAATTACCCACCTCTAGTAAATATCATCAGATCGACGGTTAAAATGTGGAGTAGACCGAAATGGTACCATGTTAAATTATGTTTTCATTGTTAACAAAAAAAGATTTTGAGGGATAGTGAGGAGAGAGGAGCTTACAAAGGTGTTTGTAATGGATGAATTTTTTCTTGTCCTGGATTGAACATTCATAAGCATCTTCAGAAAATCGTTCGATGAACATTTCCTGCATTTTAACAACAATATTTACTGCATTGTAAATGACATAAATACATATTAAAAACAGTAAATTTGAGGAATATACAACATGTAACCTAGAAAAGAAGAGAATGAAACCAATGTATACACACACTAAATAGATCAAAACATGTTATAGTTGATCCTTTTAGAGTAAATTTCAATGTGATAGTTCGAAAAAAAAAACGATAAGGACATATAAAAAACATTAAATCTTTCTTTTAATAAGTTGTTTATATTCAACAATGATGAAGCAGATTCTTGTTCTAAATCCTCAAAACCTGACCAGCCTTAATCTACTCTTGTTCTAAATCCTCAAAACCTGGCCAGCCCTAACCATGTTACAAAAATGCAATCTAGACGAATTAAGATTCGACTAAGAGGAATAATAATATTAAATATGGGTTTGGATCTAACTAATTTCAAAAGTTAGTTCAAGAGTCTAGGATTGTCCAACATCATATATATAAAACCAAGGTTCATGTCCTTAGCCGATGTGGGACAATATATCACAACACTTCCCTCACGCTCAGGCTCGGTCCTAGAGAGTGAACACACAATCGAGTGCCCAACATCGATATATACTCTGATACCATATCAAATATGAGCTTGGACCTAACTAATCCCAGAAGCTCAAGAGTTTAGGGTTGCCCAACACCATATATATGAGACCAAGGTTCATATTCTTAGCCGATATGGAACAATACATCACAACGCTACCCTCACGTCTATAGACTAGCGTGAATACACAATCGAGGGTCCAACATCTGTATACTCGAATCGAAACGAAACGAACCTTGCTCTGATACCATATCAAATATGCGGTTAAACCTAACTAATCCTAGAAGCAAAAGAGTTTAGAGTTGTCCATCATCATATATATATGAGTACAAGATTCATATCCTTTAACCGTGGGACAATACATCACAACAAATAATGTTGGGATAATTTCCATATGCATTTAGAATCTCGGCCGCAGAGTCGAGTATGAGTCTATAGATACCAGAAATGTTGAATCTATGGCTAACCCATAGATGAGGTACCAGCAGATATCATCTCCAGCAGATGAAAATGGATTAATAATTGGATTTTTTAGCATTTAGAAGATAATAATACTCTTTATCTATACCAATTTCCAATACTGCAAAACCCTAATTCAAGCAATTACCAATTGAATTCCCAAATTCATCATAAACTAAAAATTTCCTGATTCACACTACCTAATATTGCCATATGAGGATTCACTCGTCCTGGATTTGTCAATTGGAAAACCCTAACCAGTAAATCAACCACCAAATTAATTCAAAACCCTAAATACCGTGGCTTTGTTGACGAGGAACACAGCTTCCTGCATAATCTGAGAATCCACTTTTTCACTCCTCATGATCCGCCGAATCCGATTCATCGGAAACCTACACGTCTTTGCATCCTCCACGCCGACACCATTTCTGCCGTCCTCCTCATCCTCATCCTCCTCCTCCTCCGCACCTTTACGCCTCTTCTTCGGAGTTCCGACGC